>OZ014421.1:6853412-7250912 GCA_963965975.1 Xestospongia bergquistia | reverse complement strand
AATTTTTTGACATATTTAATTTAGCATATATTCTGACATCTATGGTAATAATCTAATATGTTAAGTGTATTCAAACATTATTTACAAATAAATAGGTGTGGTGATAAAAAAATTGTTGAGAAAAACATGATTAATGGCCAATTGAGTTAGTTAAAAAGTGATTAATACTGGAAAGATATTTTTACATAACTTAGTAACATCTATGTTGTATTTGGATTATTGCTTGATTTTAGGCAGTTAAACAATTAGTGTTACATGTAGTACCACTCATATAGTTTATTAACTACCTTTACCAATATATTGAGTCAACTATATAATAATTTAAATGTATTTTTTATCACTTAAAATCATATAGCATGTTTTCAGCTAGCATGTTGACAACAAAATTATTAATCCTACTTCTTTTCTTAATCAAGTTTTTCGATATATTTAATTTAGCATATATTTGGACATCTATGGTAATAATCTAATATGTTAAGTGTATTCAAACATCATTTACAATTAAATAGGTGTGGTGATAAAAGAATTGTTGAGAAAAAAACACTTATCCCTTAATTTATACCATATTAAATTGCTTTCAGCCATTTACATTTCGTTAGGTGTGGCCAATTGAGTTTGTTAAAAAGTGATTAATACTGTGAAGATATTTTTACATAACTTAGTAACATCTATGTTGTATTTGGATTGTTGCTTGATTTTAGGCAGTTAAACAATTAGTGTTACGTGTAGTACCACTCATATAGTTTATTAACTACCTTTACCAATATATTGAGTCAACTATATAATAATTTAAATGTATTTATTATCACTTAAAATCATATAGCAAGTTTTCAGCCATTTTTATATGAATAAGTGTGGTCAACTGAATGAATTCAACGTATTTAGTTTTACCTAATTTAAAGTAGCATTTATGTTGTAGTTGGATGTTACTTCTGTTTGTCATTTTATCTGAATTGGGGTAGTTATTACATTTTAGGCAGTTTTTAAACAATTATTGCTTGTTATCATATTGTTATGTTCTATGCGACCCATATAATGGATAATCTCTTTTTACCTATGTATTGAGTCAAATATGGCAATAATTCAATAATTTAAGTGTATTTCGCCGAAGACGACACCAGGAAAATCTTCAACTTCAAAAATTACATGCAAAAATCAGAAACCTAGCCACCATGGGTATCTGCAGGCAATTTCTTGGGAGTAACCAATTGTCATCAACAAGGACTCCCAAACAAATACAGGACAAGGTGTATAACCTACAAAAAAAATTAAAATACCTTAACATTTAGTCATCATCAATAACTATATAATAAACAGTAGTCATTTATCCAAATACTATAATCATTAATTGTATTTTACACTGTCATCACATCAAGCCAACAAATATATTAAAAATTACAGTTTTAACATCTACCCAAACTAAAAAGAAACAATAAACAAAACTATAAATTCTGGGGCCCCGTATTGTAAAAATTGATCAAAGGCTGTAAAAATGGATAAAACAAAGAAGACCACATTTTAAAAAAATTAGATTGATATCTTGACATAAAGCAAATCATGGGTAAAAGAGAGTACTTGGGAAGAAAGACAATATTTTAATTGCAAGTCACAAAAACAGTGAGAAAGGGAAACATTAAGGCTACATTTTTCAAAATAGGCAACAGGCAATAAAGACAAGGGGAGGGAGGACCATGTCGAGGCCACATTATTTAAAAAGCTGGCCTAGGGCCATAAGGGCCAAAAAGGCCATAAACATTTCCCATTAAGGCTACATTTTTCTAAATAGGCAACAGGTAATAAAGACAAAGGGAGGGAGGACCATGTCGAGGCCACATTTTTTAAAAAGCTGGCCTAGGGCCTTAAGGGCCAAAAAGGCCACAAACTTTTCCCATTAAGGCTACATTTTTCTAAATAGAAAACAGACTATAAAGACAAGAAGAGGGAGGGCCATATCGAGGCCACATCTTTCAAAAAGCTGGCCCCGGGCCATAAGGGCCATAAAGGCCATAAAATTTTGCCTCGGGACGTAAATATGGCCCTAAAACACCCAAAAGGCCATAAAAAAGGCCATACCCAAAGGGCTAAACCCTAAACCCTAACCCTAAACCCTAAACCCTAAACCCTAAACCCTAAGGGTTTAGGGTTAGGGTTTAGGGTTTAGGGTTTAGGGTTTAGGGTTTAGGGTTTAGGGTTTAGGGTTTAGGGTTTAGGGTTTAGGGTTTAGGGTTAGGGTTTAGGGTTTAGGGTTTAGGGTTTAGGGTTTAGGGTTTAGGGTTTAGGGTTTAGGGTTTAGGGTTTAGGGTTTAGGGTTTAGGGTTTAGGGTTTAGGGTTTAAGGATTTGGGTTTAGGGTTTAGGGTTTAGGGTTTAGGGTTTAGGGTTTAGGGTTTAGGGTTTAGGGATTATGACATAAGGAATAGGTATTAGGGTTTAGAGTTAAGGTTTTAGGGTTTAGGTTTAGGGTTTAGGGATTAAGACATTAGGATTAGGGATTAGGGATTAGAGTTTAGGTTTTAGGGTTTAGGGTTTTGGTTTTAGGGATTAGGACATTAGGATTAGTGATTAGGGTTTAGGGTTTAGGGTTTAGGGATTAGGGTTTAGGGATTATGACATAAGGAATAGGGATTAGGGTTTAGAGTTAAGGGTTTAGGGTTTAGGGTTAGGGTTTAGGGTTTAGGGTTTAGGGTTTAGGGATTAGGGTTTAGGGATTATGACATAAGGAATAGGGATTAGGGTTTAGAGTTAAGGGTTTAGGGTTTAGGTTTAGGGTTTAGGGTTTAGAGTTAAGGTTTTAGGGTTTAGGTTTAGGTTTTAGGGATTAAGACATTAGGATTAGGGATTAGGGATTAGAGTTTAGGTTTTAGGGTTTAGGGTTTTGGGTTTAGGGATTAGGACATTAGGATTAGTGATTAGGGTTTAGGGTTTAGCGTTTAGGGTTAGGATTTAGGGTTTAGGGTTTAGAGTTTCGAGAATAGGGTTATAGCATATAGGGTTAACTTTTTAGGGCATACAAATTGAAATTTAGGGTTTTGGGTTTAAGTTTTAGGGCATTAGAATTAGGGTTTAGGGTTTAGGCTTAAGGGTTTAGGGCATAGGGATTTTGGTTTAGGTTTTATTATTTAGCATATTGGGTTAAAAATTTAGGACATATGGATTAGCGTTTAGAGTTTAGAGATTAGGGTTTAGGGTTTAGGGATTTGAGTTTAGTACATAGGTATTTCTGTTTAAGGTATACGATAAATTGATTAAGGTTTAACGTTTAGGGATTCTTTAAGGTTTTTGGGGTTTAGTGTTTAGGGTTTAGAGTTAAGAGTTAAGGGTTTAGTGTATAGGGTTTAGGAAATATGAATTAGGTCATTGGCTTTATTGTTTAGGGTTTACGTTTTGGGGTTTAGGGTTTAGGCTTTAGCGTTAGGGGTCAGAGGTCAAAGGGTAAGGGTTTATGGTTTGGGATTAGGGTTTAGGGTTTGTGGCTTAGGTTTTACGGTTAAGGACATAGGGATGAGGGTTTAGGATTTAGGGTTTAGAATTTACAGATAGAGATTACGGTTTAGGTTTTTGCGTTTTGGTCGTAGGGTTTAGGATTTGGGGTTAAGGGTTTAGAGTTTAAAGATTAGGACATAGAGTATAGGGTTTAGTATTTAGGGTTTACGGTTTAAAGTTGACAGAATATATCAGTGTTTGGGTTTTAGTGTTTAGGGCTCAGGGTTTAAGGTTTAGGGTTTAGATAAGAGATTACAGTTTAGGGTTTACGTCATATGGATTAGGGTTTAGTGTTTAGGGTTTACAGCATAGAGAATAGGGTTAAGGTTTTTGTGTTTTGCTCATAAGGTTTAGGGTTTTTGGGTTAGGGTTTAGAGTTTAGCGTTTAGGACATAGAGTTTAGGGTTTAGGGTTTAGGGTATACCGTTTAAGGGTTACAGCATATATTAGTTTTTAGCGTTTAGTGTTTAGGGCACAGGGTTTAAGGTTTAGGGTTTAGGATAAGGAATTAGGGTTTAGGCTTTACGGCATATGGATTAGGTTTTAGGATTTAATGTTTTCGGCATAGGCTTTAGTGCTTAGGGCTTAGGGTTTGGAGTTTAGGACATAGAGTCTAGGTTTTAGGGTTTACATTTTAAGTTTTACGGCATATGGATTAGGATTTAGGGTTTAGTCTTTAGGGCACAGGGTTTAGAGTTTAGGGTCTAGTGTTTATGGTTAGGTTTGAGAGGGTTAAGGATTAGGATTTAGTTTTTAGGGTTTAGGGTTTAGAGAATAGGGATTAAGGTTTAGAGTTTAGTGTTTAGGCCATAGGGTTTTGGGTTTAGGATTTAGGTCATTGGGTTTAGGGTTTAGGGTTTAGGGTTTGGGGTTTAGGGTTTAGGGTTTAGGATTTTATTTTTTGGGTTTAGGGGTTTAGGGTTAAGGGTTTAGGCTTTAGGGCATAAGCATTAGGGTTTAAGTTTTTTGGCGCCTTATATTTTTTAAATTTAACCCCTTATTTCCTACGTTATTTGGCGCCAGAAATACGCGTATTTTAACATCTAAGTCACCCTAAAAGTTTGGAAAAATTGAAGTCATAATTTCTAAGTTTTTTGGCGCTAAAAATTTTTCAAATTTAACCCTTTATTTCCTACGTTATTTGAAGCCAGAAATACGCGTATTTTAACCCCTTAGTCACCCTAAAAGTTTAAATCATAATTTCTAATTTTTTTGGCGCCAAAAATTTTTTAAATTTAACCCTTTATTTCATACGTTATTTGGCGCCAGAAATACGCATATTTTAACCCCTTAGTCACCCCAAAAGTTTAGAAAAATTTAAGTCATGATTTCTAACTTTTTTGAAGCCAAAAATTTTTTAAATTTAACCTTTTTTTCTTAAGTTATTTGGCGCAAGAAATACGCGTATTTTAACCCCTTAGTCATCCAAAAAGTTTAGAAAAATTTAAGTCATAATTTCTAAGTTTTAGGGCGCCAAATTTTTTTTTAAATTTAACCCTTTATTTCCTACGTTATTAGGCGCTAGAAATACTCGTATTTTAACCCCTTAGTCCCCCAAAAAGTTTAATAAAATTTAAGTCATAATTTCTAAGTTTTTTTTGGCGCCAAAAATTTTTTTAAATTTAACACTATTTCCGTTATTTCACGCCAGAAATACATGTATTTTAACCTTTTAGTCACCCAAAAAGTTTAGAAAAATTTAAATTATAATTTCTAAGTTTTTTAGTGACAAAAATTTTTTTAAATATAACCCTTTATTTCCTACGTTATTTGGCGCAAGAAATACGCGTATTTTAACCCCTTAGTCACCCAAAAAGTTTAGAAAAATTTAAGTCATACTTTCTAAGTTTTTTGGCGCCAAAAATCTTTTAAAATTAACCCTTTAATTCCTACTTTATTTCGCGCAAGAAAAAAAGCGTATTTTAACCACATAGTCACCCAAAAAGTTTAGAAAAATTTAAGTTATAATTTCTCAGTTTTTTGAGCCCAAAAATTTTTTTTTTATTTAACCCTTTATTTCCAACGTTATTTGGCGCCAAAAATACGCGTATTTTAACCCCTTAGTCACCCAAAAAGTTTATAAAAATTTCAGTCATAATTTCTAATTTTTTTGGTGCCAAAAATTTATTTAAAATAAAAACTTTATTTTCTACGTTATTTGGCGCCAGAAATACGCGTACTTTAACCCCTTAGTCACCCAAAAAGTTTAGAAAAATTTAAGTCATATTTCTTTTTTTGCGCCAAAAATTTTTTTTAATTTAACCCTTTATTTCCTACGTTATTTGGCGACAGAAATACGCGTATTTTAACCACTTAGTCACCCAAAAAGATTAGAAAAATTTAAGTCAAAATTTCAAAGTTTTTTGTCGCCAAAAATTTTTTTTTAATTTAATCCTTTATTTTCTACTTTATTTGGCGCCAGAAATACGCATATTTTAACCCCTTAGTCACTCGAAAAGTTTAGAAAAATTTAAGTCATAATTTTTAAGTTTTTTGGCGCCAAAAATTTTTTTAACTTTAACCCTTTATTTCCTACGTTATTTGGCGCAAGAAATACGCGTATTTTAACCCCTTAGTCACCCAAAAAGTTTAGAAAAATTTAAGTCATAATTACTAAGTTTTTTGCCAACAAAAATTATTTAAAATTTAACCCTTTATTTCCTACGTTATTTTGCGCCAGAAAAAACGCGTTTTTTAACCACTTAGTCACCCAAAAAGTTTAGAAAAATTTAATTCATAATTTTTAAGTTTTTTGGTGCCAAAAATTTTTTTTAATTAAACCCTTTATTTCCTACGTTTTTTGGCGCCAGAAATACACGTATTTTAACCCCTTAGTCACCAAAAAAGTTTAGAAAATTTTAAGTCATAATTTTTTTTTTTTTGCAGCCAAAATTTTTTTTAAATTTAACCCTTCATTTCATACGTTATTTGGCGCCATAAATACGCGTATTTAAACCCCTTAGTAACCCAAAAAGTTTAGAAAAATTTAAGACAATTTTTTTTTTGGTGCCAAAAACTTTTTTAATTAAACCCTTTCTTTCCTACGTTATTTGGCGCCATAAATACACGTATATTAACCCCTAAGTCACCCATAAAGTTTTGTTTTGGAGCCAAAAATTTTTCAAAATTTAACCCTTTATTTCCTACGTTATTTGGCGCCAAAAATACGCTTATTTTAACCTCTTAGTCACCCAAAAAGGTTACAAAAATTTAAGTCATAATTTCAAAGTTTTTTGTGCCAAAATTTTTTTTAAATTTAACCCTTTATTTCCAACGTTATTTGGCGCCAGAAATACGCGTCTTTTAACCCCTTAGTCACCCAAAAAGTTTAGAATAATTTAAGTCATAATTTCAAAGTTTTTTGGCCAAAAATTTTTTTAAATTTAACCCTTTATTTCCACGTTATTTGGCACCAATATTACGCGTATTTTAACCCCTTAGTCACCCAAAAACTTTAGAAAATTTTAAGTGATAATTTCTTTTTTTGGCGCAAAAATTTTTAATTTAACCCTTTATTTCCTACGTTATTTTGCGACAGAAATACGCGTAATTTAACCCCTTAGTCACCACAAAAGTTTAGAAAAATTTAAGTCATAAATTCTAAGTTTTTTGGCGCCAAAATTTTTTTAAAATTTAACCCTTTATTTCCTACGTTATTTGCGCCCGAAATACGCGTATTTTAACCCCTCAGACACCCAAAAATTTTAGAAAAATGTAAGTCATAACTTCTAAGTTTTTTGGAGCCAAAAATTTTTTTAAATTTAACCCTTTATTTCCTACATTATTTGGCGACAGATATACGCCTATTTTAACCCCTTAGTCACACAAAAAGTTTAGAAAATTTTAAGTCATAATTTCTTTTTTTTTGGAGCCAAAATTTTTTTTAAATTTAAACCTTTATTTCCTACGTTATTTGGCGACAGAAATACACCTATTTTAACCCCTTAGTCACCCAAAAAGTTTAGAAAATTTTAAGTCATAATTTCTTTTTTTTTGGAGCCAAAAATTTTTTTAAATTTAAACCTTTATTTCTTACGTTATTTGACGCCAGACATACACGTATTTTAACCCATTAGTCACCCAAAAAGTTTAGTAAAATTTAAGTCATAATTTCTAATTTTTTTGAAGCCAATAATTTTTTTTAATTTAACCCTTTTTTCCTACGTTATTTAGCGCCATAACTACGCGTCTTTTAACCCCTTAGTCACCCAAAAAGTTTACAAAAATTTAAGTCATAACTTCAAAGTTTTTTGTCGCCAAAAATTTTTTAAAATTTAACCTTATTTCCTACGTTATTTGGCGCCAGTAATATGCGTGTTTCAACGCCTTAGTCACCCAAAAAGTTTAGAAAATTTAAGTCATAATTTCTAATTTTTTTGCCGCCAAAAATTTTTTTGCATTTAACCCTTTTTTCCTACGTTATTTAGCGCCAAAAATACGCGTCTTTTAACCCCTTAGTCACCAAAAAGTTTACAAAAATTTAAGTCATAACTTCTAATTTTTTTGGCGCCAAAATTTTTTAAAATTTAACCTTATTTCCTACGTTATTTGGCGCCAGTAATACGCGTGTTTCAACGCCTTAGTCACCCAAAAAGTTTTTAAAAATTTAAGTCATAATTTCTAAGTTTTTTGGTGCCAAAAATTTTTTTTTCATTTAACCCTTTATTTCCTACGTTATTAAGAGCAAGAAATACGCGTATTTTAACCCTTTAGTCACCAAAAAAGTTTAGAAAAGTTTAAGTCAAAATTTCTAAGTTTTTTGGCGCAAAAAATTTTTTAAATTTAAACCTTTATTTTCTACGTTTTTTGCGCCAAAAATACGCGTATTTTAACCCCTTATTCACCTAAAAAGTTTTTAAAAATTTAAGTCATAATTTGTAAGTTTTTTTCCGCGTATAATTTTTTTTTAATTTAACCCTTTATTTCCTACGTTATTTGGCGCCAGAAATACGCGTATTTTAATCCCTTAGTCACCCAAAAAGTTTAGAAAAATTTAAATCATAATTTCTATTTTTTTGGCGCCAAAATTTTTTTTAAATTTAACCTTTTATTTCCTACGTTTTTTGGCGACAGAAATACGCTTATTTTAACCCCTTAACACCCAAAAAGTTTTTAAAAATTTAAGTCATAATTTCTAAGTTTTTTGGAGCTAAAAATTTTTTTTAATTTAACCATTTATTTCCTACGTTATTTGGCGCCAGAAATACGCGTATTTTAACTTCTTAGTCACCCAAAAAGTTTAGAAAAATTTAATTCGTAATTTTTTTTTTTTGGTGCTAAAAATTTTTTGAAATTTAACCCCTTATTTCCTACGTTATTTGCGCCAGAAATACGCGTATTTTAACCCCTTAGTCACCCAAAAAGTTTAGAAAAGTTTAAGTCATAATTTCTTTTTTTTTTGCACCAAAAATTTTTTTAATTTAACCCTTACTACGTTATTTGGCGCTAAAAATACGCTTATTTTAACCCCTTAGACACCCAAAAAAATTAGAAAATTTAAGTCATAATTTCCAAGTTTTTTTGCGCCAAAAATTTTTTTAAATTTAACCCTTCACTTCCTAAGTTATTTGGCGCCAGAAATACGCATGTTTTAACCCCTTAGTCACCCAAAAAGTTTAGAAAAATTTAAGTCATAATTTTTTTTTTGCGCCAAAATTTTTTTTTAATTTAACCCTTTATTTCCTACATTATTTGGTGCAAAAAATACGCGTATTTTAACCCCTTAGTCACTAATAAGTTTAGAAATTTAAGTCATAATTTCTTTTTTTTTTGGCGCCAAAAATTATTTTAATTTAACCCTTTATTCCTACGTTATTTAGCGCCAAAAATACGCGTCTTTTAACCCCTTACTCACCCAAAAAGTTTAGAAAATTTTAGTCATAATTTCTAAAATTTTTTGCGCCAAAAATTTTTTTAAATTTAACCCTTTATTTCCTACTTTATTTGGCGACAGAAATACGCGTATTTTAACCCCTTAGTCACCAAAAAGTTTAGAAAAATTTAAGTAATAATTTCTTTTTTTTTGGCGCCAAAAATTTTTTTAATTTAACCCTTTATTTCCTACGTTATTTGGCGTCAAAAATACGCGTATTTTAACCCCTTACTCAACCAAAAACTTTAGAAAATGTTAGTCATAATTTCTAAAATTTTTTTGGCGCCAAAAATTTTTTAAAATTTAACCCTTTATTTCCTACGTTATTTGGCTCCAGAAATACGCGTATTTTAACCCCTTAGTCACCCAAAAAGTTTAGAAAAATTTAATTCATAATTTCTTTTTTTTGGCGCCAAATATTTTTTTAAATTTAACCCTTTATTTCCTACGTCATTTGGCGCCAGAAATACGCGCATTTTAACCCCTTAGTCACCCAAAAAGTTTAGAAAAATTTAAGTCATAATTTCTTTCTTTTTTGGTGCCAAAAATTTTTTTAAATTTAACCCATTATTTCATGCGTTATTTGGCGCTTGAAATACGCTTATTTTAACCCCTAAGTCACCCAAAAAGTTTAGAAAAATTTAAGTCATAATTTCTAAGTTTTTTGGCGCCAATTTTTTTTAAATTTAACCCTTTATATCCTACGTTATTTGGCGCCAGAAATACGCGTACTTTAACCCCTTAGTCACCCAAAAAGTTTAGAAAAATTTAATAATTTCTTTTTTTTTGGCGCCAAAAAATTTTTTTAAATTTAACACTTTATTTCCTACGTTATTTGGTGCCAGAAATACGCGAACCTTAACCCCTTAGTCAGCCAAAAAGTTTAGAAAAATTTATGTCATAATTTCTTTTTTTTTTGCGCCAAAAATTTTTTTTAATTTAACCCTTTTTTCCTACGTTATTTGGCGCCAAAAATACGCGTATTTTAACACCTTAGTCACCCAAAATGTTTAGAAAATTTAAGTCATAATTTCCAAGTTTTTTGGTGCCAAAAGTTTTTTTCATTTAACCATTTATTCCCTACGTTATTAGGCGCCAAAAATACGCGTGTTTTAACCCTTTACTCACCAAAAAAGTTTAGAAAAATTTAAGTCATAATTTCTAAGTTTTTTGGCGCCAAATTTTTTTTAAATTTAACCCTTTATTTCCTACGTTATTTGGCACCAGAAATACGCGTATTTTAACCCCTTAGTCAACCCAAAAGTTTATAAAATTTAAGTAATAATTTCTAAGTTTTTTGACACCATAATTTTTTTTTTAATTTAACCCTTTCTTTCCTACGTTATTTGGCGCCAGATATAAGCGTATTTTAACCCCTTAGTCACCCAAAATGTTCAGAAATTTTTAAGTAATAATTTCTTTTTTTTTGGCAACAAAATTTTTTTTTAATTTAACCCTTTATTTCCTACGTTATTTGGCGCCAGAAATACGCGTATATTAACCCCTTAGTCACCCAAAAAGTTTAGAAAAATTTAAGTCATAATTTCTAATTTTTTTGGCGCCAAAAATTTTTAATTTAACCCTATATTTCCTACGTTATTGGCGCTACAAATTAGCGTTTTTTAACCCCTTAGTCACCCAAAAAGTTTAGAAAAATTTAAGTCATAATTTCTAAGTTTTTTGGCGCCAAAAATTTTTTTTAAATTTAATCCTTTATTTCCTACGTTATTTAACGCCAGAAATACACGTATTTTAACCCCTTTGTCTTCCAAAAAGTTTACAAAAATTTAAGTCATAATTTGTAATTTTTTTGCCTTCAAAATTTTTTTTTTAATTTAACCTTTTATTTCCTACGTTTTTTGGCGCCAGAAATACGCGTATTTTAACCCCTTAGTCACCCAAAAAGTTTAGAAAAATTTAAGTCATAATTTTTATCTTTTTGGCGCCAAAAATTTTTTTAAATTTAACCCTTTATTTCCTACGTTATTTGGAGCCAGAAATACGTGAATTTTAACCCCTTAGTCAACCCAAAAGTTTAGAAAAATTTAAGTCATAATTTCTAAGTTTTGGCGCCAAAATTTTTTTAAATTTAACCTTTTATTTCCTACGTTATTTGGCACCAGAAATACGCGTATTTTAACCCCTTAGTCAACCCAAAAGTTTATAAAATTTAAGTAATAATTTCTTTTTTTTGGCGACAAAATTTTTTTAAATTTAACCCTTTGTTTCCTACGTTATTTGGCGCCGGAAATACGCGTATTTTAACACCTTTGTCACCCAAAAAGTTCACAAAAATTTAAGTCATAATTTGTAATTTTTTTGCCTTCAAAAATTTTTTTTAAATTTAACCCTTTATTTCGTACGTTTTTTGGCGCGAAAAATACGCGTATTTTAACCCCTTAGTCACCCAAAAAGTTTAGAAAAATTTAACCCTTTTCGCGCATGCGCATAAAGCAAGTAATTACTGCCAACGCACGAGTATTTTCAGGGTTGGAGTGGTTGTGTTTCAGCTCTTGTATCATCTCTAAATTGTCTCCTAGAAGTTTAGTTGTTTCAAGTTTGCTTCAATATGGATACCTGGATGTTTTGTTCTTCTTATCATTGGTGTATTCGTCGTCTACAAGGTAAGCATTATGTTATAACTACGCACACGTTGTAAATGATGTATAAAGCATCTTTCAAGAGTCCCCATGTTTCTTTATTTGAAATAGACTTATATGATAGTAAGAATGAGTGGAATGTTTCTTATTTCTTCGTTGCAGTGTTTTTTTGCCTTGTAGTACTAGTTCTTTGAGTGGGCGTGGCCTTCTGTTCTTTGAATGTACTTATATTGTGGTTGTAAAATAAAACAATTAGGCATTTTTGAGGATAGTAAAATAGGTGATCACTTGCTACAGTGTAAGGTTATTAGATGAACAAAAAGCTTCAGCCTTAGTATGTTGCTTTTGTCAGTAGCAAGACATATGAAGCTTCTAGTAAGATGTATCATAATTACAAACCGCAATTGCAAGACAATAGTTATACAATGCAATACAACACAGTACAATACAATATATTGTAAAGTAATTTTTATCTTACCATTCAATTGTTCTATTTCAGTGTCATCAACTGTAACAATATTATCAGCTACTACATCAATTTCATGATCTATATATATATAATTTTTTTGCTTTTATTGAAATAAATTATAATCAGAAATATCATGTTCTATGAAATACTGAAGTTTCTGGGTAAATTGATCAACGTACGAGATGTTATATACACGAAACGCATAAATGCGTCGTCGGCGCTGGTAAACAATCAACCACCGACGCATAAATGCGTCGGTGCCGCGGAAAGGGTTAAGTCATAATTTCTCTTTTTGGCGCCGAAATTTTTTTTTAATTTAACCCTTTATTTCCTACGTTATTTGGAGCCAGAAATGCGTGAATTTTAACCCCTTAGTCACCCAAAAAGTTTAGAAAAGTTTAAGTCATAATTTCTAAGTTTTTTGGCGCCAAAATTTTTTTTAAATTTAACACTTTATTTCCTACGTTATTTCGCACAAAAAATACGCGTACTTTAACCCCTTATTCATCCAAAAAGTTTAGAAAAATTTAAGTCATAATTTCTTTTTTTTTTGGCGCCAAAAATTTTTTTTAATTTAACCCTTTATTGCCTACGTTATTTGGCGCCAAAAATACGCGCATTTTAACCCCTTAGTCACCCAAAAAGTTTAGAAAAGTTAAGTCATAATTTCTAAGTTTTTTGGTGCCAAAATTTTTTTTTTTTATTTAACCCTTTATTTCCTACGTTATTTGGCGCCAGAAATACGCGTATTTTAACCCCTTAGTCACCCAAAAAGTTTAGAAAAATTTAAGTCATAATTTCTAAGTTTTTTGGCGCCAAAAATTTTTTTTAAATTTAACCCTTTATTTCCTACGTTATTTGGCGCCAGAAATACGCGTGTTTTAACCCCTTAGTCGCCCAAAAAGTTTAGAAAAATTTAAGTCATAATTTCTTTTTTTTAGCGCCAAAAATTTTTTTATTTTACCCTTTATTTCCTACGTTATTTGGCTCCAAAAATACATGTATCTTTACCCCTTAGGCACCCAAAAAGTTTAGAATATTTAAGTCATAATTTCAAAGTTTTTTGGAGCCAAAAATTTTTTTTTAATTTAACCCTTTATTCCCTGTTATTTGGTGCCAGATATACGCGTATTTTAACCTTTTAGTCACCCAAAAAGTTTAGAAAAATTTAATTCATAATTTCTAAGTTTTTTGGCGCCAAAAATTTTTTTAAATTTAACAATTTATTTCCTACGTTATTTCAGGCCAGAAATACACGTACTTTAACCCTTAGTCACCCAAAAAGTTTCCTACGTTATTTGGCGCCAAAAATACGCGAATTTTAACCACTTAGTCACCCAAAAGTTTAGAAAATTTAAGTCATATTTTCCAAGTTTTTTTGCGCCAAAAATTTTTTTAAATTTAACCCTTTATTTCCTACGTTATTTGGCTCAGAAATACGCGTGTTTTAACCCCTTAGTCACCCAAAAAGTTTAGAAAAATTTAAGTCATAATTTCTTTTTTTTTTAGCGCCAAAAATTTTTTTTAATTTAACCCTTTATTTCCTACGTTATTTGCTCCAAAAATACGCGTATCTTTACCCCTTAGTCACCCAAAAGTTTAGAAAATTTAAGTCATATTTTCCAAGTTTTTTTGTGCCAAAAATTTTTTTAAATTTAACCCTTTATTTCCTATGTTATTTGGCTCAGAAATACGCGTTTTAACCCCTTAGTCACCCAAAAAGTTTAGAAAAATTTAAGTCATAATTTCTAAGTTTTTTCCGACAAAACTTTTTAAATTTAACCCTTTATTTTCTACTTTTTTTGCGCCAAAAATACGTGTATTTTAACAACTTAGTCACCCAAAATGTTTAGAAAAATTTAAGTCATAATTTCTAAGTTTTTTGGTACCAAAAATTTTTTTTTCATTTAACCCTTTATTTCCTACGTTATTAGGCGCCAGAAATACGCGTATTTTAACCCTTTAGTCACCAAAAAAGTTTAGAAAAATTTAAGTCATAATTTCTAGATTTTTTGCCGCCAAAAATTTTTTATATTTAAACTTTTATTTCATACCTTATTTGGCGCCTGAAATACGCGTATTTTAACCCCTTTGTCACCCTCAATGTTTGGAAAAAATTAAGTCATAATTTCTAAATTTTTTGCGCCAAAAATTTTTTAAATTTAACCCTTTATTTCCTAAGTTATTTGACGTCAGAAATACGCATATTTTAACCCCTTAGTCACCCCAAAAGATTAGAAAAATTTAAGTCACAATTTCAAAATTTTTTTGGCCAAAATTTTTTAAATTTAATCCTTTATTTCCTACGTTATTTGGCGCTAGAAATACGCGTTTTTTAACCCCTTAGTCACCCTAAATGTTTGAAAAAATTTAAATCATAATTTCTAAGTTTTTTGGCGTCAAAAATATTTTAAATTTAACCCTTTATTTCATACATTTTGCGCTAGAAATACACGTATTTTAACCCCTTAGTCACCCTCCATGTTTGGAAAAATTTAAGTAATAATTTCTTTTTTTTTGGAGCCAAAAATTTTTTTTAATTTAACCCTTTAATTCCTACGTTATTTGGCACCAGAAATACGCGTATTTTAACCCCTTAGTCCCTCAAAATGTTTAGAAAAATTTATGTCATAATTTCTAATTTTTTTAGCGCCAAAAATTTTTTTAAATTTAACACATTATTTCCTACGTTATTTGGCATCAGAAACACGCATATTTTAACCCCTTAGTCACCCAAAAAGTTTAGAAAAATTTAAGTCATAATTTCTAAGTTTTTTGGAGCCAAAAATTTTTTTTAAATTTAACCCTTTATTTCCTACGTTATTTGGCGCTAGAAATACGCGTACTTTAACCCCTTAGTCACCCAAAAAGTTTAGAAAAAATTTAAGTCATAATTTCTATTTTTTTTGGCTCCAAAATTTTTTTTTTAATTTAACCCTTTATTTCATACGTTATTTGGCGCAAGAAAAACGCGTGTTTAAACCCCTTAGTCACCCAAAAAGATTAGAAAAATTTAAGTCATAATTTCTTTTTTTTTTGAGCCAAAATTTTTTAAATTTTAACCTTCCTTTTTTGGCGCCGAAAAGACGCGTATTTTAACCACTTAGTCACCCCAAAGTCTTCAGAAAATTTCAGTCTTTATTTCTAAGATTTTTGGCGCCAAAATTTTTTAAAATTTAACCCTTTATTTCCTTCGTTTTTTGGCGCCAAAAATACGCGTATTTTAACTACTTAGTCACCTCAAAGTCTTCGTAAAATTTCAGTCTTAATTTCGAAGATTTTAGGCGCCAAGATTTTTTAAAATTTAACCCTTTATTTCCTTCGTGTTTTGCGCCAAAAAAACGCGTATTGTAACTCTTTAGTCACCCCAAAGTCTTTGGAAAATTTCAGTCTTAATTTATAAGATTTTTGGGGCGAAATTTTTTTAAAATTTAACCCTTATTTCCTTTGTTTTTTCACGCCAAAAATACGCGGTTCTGCAATGCATCAGAGGTCTGATGCATTGCAGAACACTGGCCCACAACACACTGGCAATCACAACTGTTTTAGTTTCTTTATATATGTACTGAAGATTGTCTTCATGCTCTTGTGGGGCGTCTATGAATCTCATTAACAATAACTGACCAGCAATGGTCAACTAAATTGGCTGTTTAAATAATTAAAACTATAAGAAACTATATTTTTTAAGGGACAAGAATAAACTCATCCTATTTATGCAGGAACCGGGCCCCACAAATACACCAGCCTCATCTCCATAAAGAGAGACTACCAGCCCTATTCCCTAGCCGGCCTTTGGGATACTCCAAAGAGTAGGCTTGTAACTATCTCAGAGGTCTGATGCATTGCAGAACACTGGCCCACAACACACTGGCAATCACAACTGTTTCAGTTTCTTTATATATGTACTGAAGATTGTCTTCATGCTCTTGTGGGGCGTCTATGAATCTCATTAACAAGCCCTATTCTCTAGCCGTCTATGAATCTCATTAACTATAAAAAACTATATTTTTTAAGGGACAAGAATAAACTCATCCTATTTATGCAGGAACCGGGCCCCACAAATACACCAGCCTCATCTCCATAAAGAGAGACTACCAGCCCTATTCTCTAGCCGGCCTTTGGGATACTCCAAAGAGTAGGCTGGTAACCATCTCAGAGGTCTGATGCATTGCAGAACACTGGCCCACAACACACTGGCAATCACAACTGTTTTAGTTTCTTTATATATGTACTGAAGATTGTCTTCATGCTCTTGTGGGGCGCCTATGAATTTCATTAAAGATAACAGACCAGCAATGGTCAACTAAATTGGCTGTTGATATCAGACAACAGATCATCAATACCATTCTAATCAATCATATCAGGTATAATTTATAAGATTTTTTGGGCCAAAATTTTTTAAATTTTAACCCTTTTCCTTTTTTCGCGCCAAAAATACGCGTATTTTAACCACTTAATCACCCCAAAGTCTTCAGAAAATTTCTGTCTTAATTTCTAAGATTTTTGGCGCCAAAATTTTTTAAAATTTAATCCTTTATTTCCTTCGTTTTTTGGCGCCAAAAATACGCGTATTTTAACTACTTAGTCACCTCAAAGTCTTCGTAAAATTTCAGTCTTAATTTCGAAGATGTTAGGCGCCAAGATTTTTTAAAATTTAACCCTTTATTTCCTTCGTTTTTTGCGCCAAAAAAACGCGTATTGTAACCTTTTAGTCACCCCAAAGTCTTTGGAAAATTTCAGTCTTAATTTATAAGATTTTTTGGGCGAAAATTTTTTAAAATTTAACCCTTTATTTCCTTCGTTTTTTTGACGCCAAAAATACGCGTATTTCAGTCTTGATTTCAACGATTTTTGGCGCCAAGATTTTTTAAAATTTAACCCTTTATTTCCTTTCTTTTTTGGCACCAAAAATACGAAGGAAATAAAACTAATAATTTAAAGATTTTTGGCACCAAAATTTTTTTACATTTAACCCTTTATTTTTTTTCGTTTTTTGGCGCCATAAAAACGCGTATTTTAACCCCTTAGTCACCCCAAAGTCTTAGGGAAATTTAAGTCATAATATCAAAAATTTTTAGCGCCAAAAACTTTTTAAATTCAACCCTTCATTTCCTTCCTTTTTTGGCGCCAAAAATACTCGTATTTTAACCCCTTAGTCAATCCAAATGCTTTGTAAAATTTAAGTTATAATTTTTAAGATTTTTGGTGAAAAAAATTTTTAAATTTAACCCTTTATTTACTTCTTTATTTATTAACTACAGTAGTATAGTACTTTTACTTATGTCTATATGATTAAATTGTTATCGTTAGAATGAATTTCTGACTATACTGGTTTCTCTCTTCAAATGGCAGCCATTTTATTGATTAAAGAAATTCACGAGATCACATTCCTCATGGTCAATGGCATCTTCTATACTTTGCTTATGGAAAGTACAAAGAATCTTGTTCTTGTGAGTCTGATCATATAAAACATGATGTCAAAAGAACTGGATGATTTGTCAGAAAACCACTTGACTTTGAAATTTTGAAATCTGATGAGTAATAAGGAAGTTACAGCGAAAAAATGAAGTGCCAGGTGAATGTGAATGGACTTTAGTAACCTAAGAAGACAATGGCAATTAGAAATACACTTTAACCATGCTCCATTAGTAAAGCAACACCAAGAAGTGTAAGTCTAACTTCTACCACAATAACCCACCAATCAGACATCATCTGCCACACCCACTGACTATTTTAATTGTGGCTTACTTTGACCACACCTCATATTTCAATTATTCCTAGGTCAGCCTAGAATATAAGCCTGACTATACACACAAATATTACAGCTGACACACCTACCAACAATTGGGTGTGGCATATTCTGACCACACCTCGTATTTCAATTAATCCTTAGGTCAGCACCACGCATAATTATAGTAGACACACCTACCAACTATTGGGTGTGGCTTATTTGGACCACACCTCATATTTTTATTAATGCTCTAGGTCTGCCCAGAATAGCCTTGGCGTGTTTGGGGGTGGAAACAAGACAACTAATTTGTTGCTTGTGACTTCCTCAGCCTTCTCCTGGATTATATACTCACCTTTTTTCCTTACTCTAGAAGGTATAATTGTATTGTACTTTAATTACAAATACACACTACCAAATCTATGACTGTCAAATGTACCACTCTCAAATGATATACTACCAACAACTACACTTTATGACCTTGTGTAAAATACTAGTAAACTTACACCCTCAGTGTGGAGATAGAAGAGTGTCTTGAGACAGCAACCCCCAACCTAAAAATCTGCAGAAAAAAAGTGGAAAAAAAAAGAAAAAAATGAAATAATATATAATAAAAATTATAAAATAAAGCATACATTATTGTTACCTCCAACTTACAACCACACCTAGATCCTGGACTCCAACGATGCTATAAAAAGAAACAGAAATAAGAAATAATATTGTGCTATAAACTACTAAGTCAACATAATGCACATCACTAACTTACACCCTGAGATGGAGAGATGTGTCTTGAGCAGCAACCCCCAACCTAAAGATCTGTAGAAAAAGAATTAAGAAAAGAAGAAAAAATATGAAATAATATATAATAAAAATTATAAAATAAAGCATACATTATTGTTACCTCCAACTTACTACCACCACACCTAGATTCAGGACTCCAACGATGCTACATAAAGAAAGAAGAATAAAAAGTAATTATGTAATATAGGCTAACATTACATTACAATATATTGACAGTATATCATTTGAGAGTGGTACATTTGACAGTTGTACATTTGGCAGTATCACAAAATAAAAGTTACTGAAGTACTCTTAACAGTTTTACTAACAAATAAGAAACTTACACTTTATAAATTCTTTAACCTGTTTGTGTGTGTATGTGTGACTCAAACATAAAAGGTACAATGTTATGTTATACAGTGTTATGATTTTACTAACAGAATAAACTATATGTACCTTTAGTAATCATTAATAACAAACTGTCCAGATTATTTCACTAGTACATAACATAGACACAACATAAACTGCCTACAGAATAAAAAATTATATCATCAGTAACTATAATTGTGTATGTTACTACATTATGTTACCATGTTATATATGCTAGCAGCATCCATAATGCCAAAGACTCTGGAAGTGATGTAGAGTCTACAATATCATATAAAGCAGTTTATAACTAATTAATATTTGGTAACTTTTCATTACTATTCAGGAGATAGGAATAGCATATAATCCTATGAAGAAAGAAGGGATATAACAATAGTGATTTGACAAAAGGCTTACTTGAGAAATCTTTCTTGTTTTTATCCAAAGTTGTTCTTACTATCAGTAGCACTCAAACACATTATGATTAATATACAAATTAATACACAATTTATATGTGTACCTCATATTATGGTGATAGGAGACATTGACATGAAAGAAAATACTGCAATAAACCATGAGCCTATTCTTACAGACAAATAAACAGTAAACATGATAATTGACTAACCTCCTTATCAGTAGTCTTACTGTAGTCTGAGAATATACATTGACAAAAATGTGAACAAAATTAAATAGAATGGATTGTTACAAATATATTTAGACATCAGGCTGTTCCTATAGCCACACACATTTAGTTAACGAGTTTTATAAACTCATTATAAGCCTGTGATAAAGAGTGAGAGAACACACAATTAATTATACTACAGTCTTACATATTCCTTATTATCCAGAAGTTAGTATACAAATCTGACAATTTATTCAACTCCATGAACCCTTATGAATTAGAAACATATCAATATTGCAATGTAGAATGACAGACCTTCAATTCTTCTTCGATTCTTGCTGTAGCAATGTCTATTTTTAAAAGTTATTGCGCCAAATTCTGCACAATCACGTGATTTGTAGTATACTGACGTAGTGCACGTATTCAGTATATTATAACTATGACCTGTAGTATACTAAGTCAGTATACTGTAAGTTACGAGAACGTATACAATTTTCGACCATAATACTGAACTACTGACATTGATGCAGCAAGAATTAAAGAAGGATTGAATTCACAGTTGTTAATAGAGTAGAATATATGTGACCTAATTTGGTAAAAGGGACTACTTCTGTCAAATAAAAAAAACAGTATGGACAGAAAAGTGATGATTTCAATATTTTTGAGAATTTGAATTAAACCAAAAAACAAAGAGAATAGTACCTGACACTCATTTTAAAGCGTCTATAAATCCAAAGTTCTTTCTAGATTAGCACGTAGAAGCATTCGTGTTCTCATATATTAGTGTACGATATGCGGGGGTGGAAAATTAAATTCCACTATTCTCAAGATTAATTTTTGGTACTAGCCACTGTATTTCCGTTTATATCTTGTTTCTTTAGCAACGCATGCATTTATCCAAGGTATCAAACAATTCAGCATTATCTATACTTTAAAATGGTATAATGTGAAAATGACAGAAATGACTCAAGTGGTCCCTTTTACATATCTAGTCACATATAGTCAGACTTACGTTTTAACTACTGGATAATGAAGAACATGCAAGATTGTGTCTTCAGTTACCATTATTAAATATTGTAAAATATACACAATATATCAATCAAGATACATTATTTAGTTACTGAAGTTGTTGGTCGTCCTGCAAACTGTAGCTTAGTAGCCAATACACCTATCAATAAAATGTAGTACATTTATCACTAAATTATATCTCACTTTCATGAAATTTATGTTTGTCTTGAAGAGAATGTTGTAACTTCTCCAAGTTGGATGTCACATAATCAACTTTTCTTTGAAAAAAATTGAAGAGCATTCTCTTGGTTCTATTAAAAAATAACAATATCCAATATTTTTGGTAATAAAGCACTTACTTTCTCAACATAATATCCTGTACCAACATCACATATAAAAGTATTGTTGTGTTGTAACAAACCTGGTACATACATCTATCAAAACATTAAGGTAATATAACACCAATATAATAGTTACTAAAGTAATATAGGATACAGATGATGTCAAAGGTACTAACATCTCTTTCCCTACAGTGTTATACTGTCATAGTTTACAATCACATGCAAAGCAATTAATACCTTCACTTGATGGAGTCATGTACCTTACATATGACTTAGATTCCATCAATTTCTGTTAAACAATTTTTAGCTGAGCCATCGATGCTGTTAACATACTTACTTCCTATAAAAACCAAGCTTAACACAAACAGCAGTATATAACTAACTTCTTCTAGCGTATTTCTTAAATGATCAAGTTGAGGTAATGATATAGAAGACAGGTCAACTTTAGCCATTTTACAAACACACGTGCAGTCGTGCACAATAAAAATAACCACACCCACTATTGAATATTAATTACCAATGGGTTTTTTCACATACAATGGATAAGGAAATTACTTGAAATTTTTTGTGAAGTTAGCTATACAGGTCCTTGTTAAACTGAGTAATTGGTTGTGCTAAGATGTTGTTGTTAAAATCTGTAAAAAATTAAAGAGATTCATTGATTAACTTGTACATGTACTAGTAAAACAACAAACAATTTTATAATTTTTAAATCATTAACAGAACCTTTTTACAGTCGGTGATATTAATGTCACTTAACAAGGATCTATAACTCTAAATTCATAAGAAAATTTCAAGTGATTTCATGACTTTACTCAGTTCTTCATTTTTTAAAGAAAACCATGGACTTTATTTAACACATGTTTTTTTTTTTAAATGGTCAAACATGATAGGTAACAAAATCACTTGAAATTTTTGTGAAGTTAGCTATATAGGTCCTTGTTGAGTAATTGGTTGTGCTAAGAAATCTTGTTAAAGTCTGTAAAAAATTAAGAAATTCATTGACTAACTTATATTAATAATCTCCATTCATTATATACTTTAGCATAAACCTTTCAGTAATTACTTTTTGAAATACTTAGCCCACTTTTTAATTTTTGCTTGTCACTATACTCCATAGTATTGAATTAAAAATTGAGACTTAGTAAAAATGTACAAAATGTTTATGAGTTAGAGTTTTTTGGAATTTTAAACAATATTTTAATGATGGGACTCAATTGTTATTAGCACTGATTGTCACAATTACACATTTGTGAATTATGCATAACTCGGTATGTGGTTTGATGTTAATATGAAATAAACTCCACAGCAAAAGACCACATAATTAAAAGAATGTAACAAAATAAAGTTAACAAACATAACAATTTTATTATTTTGTGCTGAGTTTTTGAAATCACTGAATGTCTTCAACGTAACTTTTAGGGAAAATTCCAAAAGCATTATCACATGCACCATAATACCAATCTTGATTAACTGGAGAAAACCAATAAATAATATTACATCAATACAATTACTTGCCTTCTTTTAACATTTGTATTATTTCTCCACTAGTAAAGGACAATTCATCAGAGTATTGTGCAGTGTAGTCACTAATAGCTACAACTTCTTTCAAAACTATAGCAGGTGTCTGTCAGCAAATAAAACAATTAAAATATAAAGTTCCTTACCACTGTTTGCTGATCATAAGCCCAAACAGTTAGCCTAAAACCATCCTCCAAATTTTTACAAGCATCTTTCAAATTAATGGTGTCATTCAATTCTTTTAGTGTTTGTGTCTCATTGCATTTATACCTACAAGTGTTTATAACATCAACATTTTAAAATGCAATGACTTACCATAAACTTAGGGTGTTATCAGGTCGATCAAACTTGCAACAAATTAAATGCAATAGCTTGTCAAAGGTAATACTGGAAGCAACTCGAATAGCACGTGTACTGCTATAATGTACTTTAATAGTAATGGCACCTGTACCAGGACGAGGAGATGGTGATCGAGATGAGGGAGAACTCAAATGAAGTTCACCAGATGGATTAGGAGAGCGACTAGATGACCGAGGAGGAGGTGGGGCTGTACTTGGTTTAGGTGGTCTGGTCACTCCTGAAGGTTGTCGATCTATAAGTACTAAAATATTTGTCATTAAAACAAGCATCGTACCTTTATTAGGAAGAGAGGAATCTCTTTGTGGAAGAACTGTGTTGTCGGCATCACCAGTAATTTTTAAACTAGATTCTCGCTTGGGAATTCCAAAATTTGGCTTTGGTGGAAGTTCATCTGGTCTTGTTCTTCCTCTGGGTTCACCAGGAGTTGGTGATTTTGAAGGTTCTTTTTCTTTGCGTTTTTGAGCTCCAACAAATCCAGTAAATTCATCTTGATCAACGACAGATGATACCACCTAGTTTATCAAATGAGCAAATGATAATACTTACTATAACTTACCTTAGCTTTTCCCAAAAAATCAATATTATTTAAAACATCAGTTTTAGTTCGAGGTGGTACAAACAACATTGCTGTTTTTGGAAGTCGATATGGCAAAAAACTCTCACCTTTCTAAATGTTAGCATAATATTGGTTGACAAGACAAAGTCTTACTTGTAGGTGTTCAAGAGCTAAAGTAATTACACGATGACGTGATTCGGACGATTCAACAGCAATTTTTTGAGCTTGTTCAAGTTCAGATTGTGCTTCTCCTTTACGACCAATTTGATATAATGCATAAGCTCTGTTATACATTACCTGTATGGTAATCAGTTAGAGAGAGCAGTATAGTCATAAGTTAATACTTACTTCACAAGAATAAAGTTTATATATCAGACCCAATTGCTTATAATCGATCAATAAATTACCTCGTAAATTTTTGAGAGCAAGATCAAAATCAGAAAGTGCGTCTTCATTTCTAAAAGAAAAAAATCAAAAACTTTTGGAGTTAGAATAAGTCATACTTTCTATTAAGTAAATGAAGACAGCCTCTCTGAAAGTAGCCAATTGCTAAGTTTGGATCCTTTTTAAGACAAGTGTCTAAATGCTACTACAAGTTCGAGATTATAAAATACAAATGACCACCTACCTTTGCAGATTCGACAATACTATTTAAAGAGAGACACATGTTAGCAACATTGAAATATATTCGTGCTCCTGGTTCAGGAATCGACAAAAATACATCTACTGCTTCTCTGTGAAGACCTTTTTCAGCTTTCTCCACACCATCTTTCCACAGTTCAATAGTTTCTCTGAGAGACATGATGAACCAGATCTAGTGTACTCCTAATTCCCTTTAGTAATGATGATGATGGAGACTATTTAACTACTGATTGGACTTCCCTTCTAACAAAGAAAATATTAGAGTCCTTTGGACTTCCCCTTTGGCAAAGCCACTTACTTGGCATTCTGACAAGATTTGTGAAATATTCATAGTGCTAATCATATTTGAATGTTGCTAGGTTACCAAACTAACAACATGGCTTACTCGACAGGGAGCACGTACAAGGGAGACTACAAGCTCGGAAAGTAAGGTAATATTGTCAGTTTATTGCAACTCTGTTTCTTGATAGAATGAATGGCTATGGAGAGTACCATTTTGCATCGGGAACAATTTACAAAGGAATGTTTAAAGATGGCATGTAATACAAGTTGATCTTATTAATCCAACATAATATTGTTTATGATCATGTTAAAGGTTTCATGGACAAGGTGATATTATCTTTCCTAATGGTGGTGGTATATTTAAAGCAGAATGGAATAATGGAAGAGCAGTTACATCTGACACTGGCAGTGGAGTAAGTCTCACTATAAATTAATAGATGTTAATTCACATCACAGGGCCAGTATACTTTTAATGATGGATTACATTATGATGAAAATCATTGGATATACTGTCACAATAAAGATAGAAGGTTTTATACTGAAGTATGTCATGGTTTACAACCAGCAGGTATTATCACTATATTATTAAATTACTACACTCTTATGTAACTAAGGTCGTAGTCAAGAAACTAATAGAGGCAAAGCTATAGACATACCATTAGGTTGGTATGATTGTGGCGATGGTATCTACAATCCTGAGAATCGTGTAGTATATAGTTATAAAGAACATCATTTTGTACGTAATGCAGGTATTTTTCATTAAAATAGGAATATAGTACTATCTCTCTTACAGATATTGATGAACATGAATGGATTACAACAACTTGTAGAAAAGGAGTTACATCATCAGATCAATTAAGCTCAAATGGACTCTATAAATAATGCATTTTAACATTTCAAATATTCTGCTAGCAAAGGCAAGCATCTAATATCTGGTACAAAGTGCTCTATGAATAGAAACAAATTGTTTGAAAATGATTTCAAATGAGTTTGACTGGCAACACGACTACAAATTGCTCTATAATTCAATGAAAGACATTGTAATTCTATGAAATAATCTGTACCTGCATGTTCCCTCAGAACAATTACTAAAAACAGCTCTCAAAAGCTTCTGATAAAAATTGACTTGTGAATCTTCCAATTCAAAGAATTCCACTACCTGTATGTAACATAATAATAATTATAAGGAGATATTGTAATAATTATAGGGTCTTACTCTTAAAATAGCTAAAGAGAGAGACTGACTAACAAAGAGATGACTCAGAAGTCCACATAAGTTATTTGACTGGCAAATTGACAACGTTTGCAATCTTTTTAGATAATCCCACACACAATATTGAAATGTAACCTGATGTATTGTTTATGACAAAATTTGATATAATTATTAAACCTGATGATTTCTCTTATATTCACATAACTTCTGACTTAAGTAAGCATAAAATGGATTAAAACTTTGCTCCTATTATGTAACAGATCATTATGATTACTTGTTATTAAAATACCTGTAAACAACAGTTTACAATAACATAAACTATTTCTCGCTCTTGAACACTTTTCAATTGAAGATGTATTAATTTCTCAAATCCATCCATACAATCCTGTCATAGTGTCATTATTATAACATAAGACAGTCTTATTACTTACTTCACTAGTCATTAATACAGCAAATATTGTCTTACGTATATCAGTATTCATCTGTTGTTTCCTAGCTATACTCATAACCCAATCATCTGTAGTAGATGTGGTCAAAGTAGATGGCTTAGACTGGCCAGTCCATGAAGATCCTACTATCCACCATCGACCTAATATATATTTTAGCAATGTACCGAGTAAGTACTAATGATCTACCTTGGCTGTCACAGTTTAATAAATCATTTAATGTCAGTTTTAATTGGTTCTCTTCATTTAAAACTAGGAG
This sequence comes from Xestospongia bergquistia, assembly GCA_963965975.1. Taxonomy (NCBI): domain Eukaryota; kingdom Metazoa; phylum Porifera; class Demospongiae; order Haplosclerida; family Petrosiidae; genus Xestospongia; species Xestospongia bergquistia. The sequence continues at coordinate 7,224,365 of OZ014421.1, read as the reverse complement.
AAAAAAATGGTTATAATAATAATTATGACAAATTGTACCTTGTTGAGGTGAATGAGCTAAACCTCTTAATAATTTCTTCATATGCTGTAATAACAAAGGATTATAGTTTGGTATTTTACGTACATTGTTGGTACGAATAGCATGAAGAACTTGTAACATGAACTGCATCCTACAACTAAACCCAAGACATTAAACTATTGATATAGTCTTATCTTACGAGTTTGCAGAACTAGAAGCAGCTTTCCCTTGAATTTCTATGATAATATCCTGAAGAACATTAAATAGATAATGCTATATTTCTTACTTTAAGAGATGAGCTGTCATCTTGTCTGATCTCCATACCACAACTCTTTAATATTAATAAAAGTAATTCCAAATCTCTCTCAGTTAAAGTAGACACCAATTTGCGAATGATATCATATATTAAGACACAATGTATAACCTACATTACAATCACTGGTAGTTCATGAAATAAAATGCTCACTTTAAAATTATATAAATGTGTCAGAAGCAGAAGAAGACAGTCACATTCTTTACCATTACCATAATTTGGAGATAAAGAGAGAAGACTATCCAATTTACAAACTAAAACTTCAATGACACTAGCCCCTGTATTAGAGTAAGTATTAATACTACAAAAACTTATTATTACCAATATCATTGCCAATATGACAATGTAATAATGTCACCAACATTGCAAATTCCAAAGCAAATTTATCTGCCAATAAAATAGGCTGAACAACACACTTTAATAAAGTATTTGAGAATGTAGTATTCATGTCTAAAGAGATCGCACATAACATAAATCAATTATATTAATAACATACCATTTCTACTGTTCTGTTGATATAATGACTCCATCTGTCGACTAATGGCATGCATATTAGATTCACTTAATCTGTTATACATTTAATGAATGAAAAAACATTACAAATAAAACACCCTTACCTGTTCAGTAAACCTTGAACACGTCTCTGTAAGTCAGTAGGTATAGTCTTTTGACATTTACCAGATACACTCTCATGACAATTAGTGGATGGAGTTTGTGGTATTTCACAATGAATATCATCAAATTTGACAACTTTTTGATTTATCTTTTTATCATAACAATGTCGTTTGTAAATAGAAGCTGTTTCCTCCAGCTCATCTTCAGACATGGTTCCAGAAAAGTCTAAAACATCTGTGTAATATTATTAAGGGCAATACATTATACATTTCACAAACATACTACAATAATGTGTGTGTGTGTGTGTAGGATACAATCTAAACCATCTCGTTTAAATGAAGAAGGTAACTTCTTTGATTTTACTAAGCCTAAACGTCTCTCAAGATGATTTAATTCTTGATCATCTTTGTTAACTTTCTGTTTCTGTGGCCTTTTCTTCTCTTTTCTCACACTGGTTGTTGTGCTGTTACTAGCTAGTACAGGAGGTAAAAAAGTGGAAAGTTTTTTCTTCATGAAATAGTGAGCATGTTTCGCTTTTTTAGCTAGTCTTTGTTCCTTTCTTCTGCTCTTTCTTGAAAGCAACAATCCCTTCGCTTTAGGAGGCATTTCCACGTGCTCATTAGTATACGGTAAGTTGGAAACGTTCTCCTATTACAATCTTCAACATGTTTCCGTTCATGTCCGTAATATTATGGTAGTGCACAAAGAATGCCTTCAGGACTAAGAGGATCAAATCAAATTATTGCAAATTGTCCTAACAGTGATGAGAGCGACTTAGAGTTCATTGATGTCGAAGAAAAACCATATGAAAGTCGGAAGAGTCGATCTAGAATTAAACAATGGACACATTATCCACGACCTCATTCTCATTGCTCCACTAAGACACCACCTCGTAGTAATAAACACACAAGAAGATACGAAAATTGTAAGATCAGGTGTTGTTCTAATAATTATATTTTTATTTCTTAGCTCTATATCTGAAAACCCTTTACCAAATTTCTGAAGAGGAACTTGATGAAGATTACAATCATTTCATACCAAAACATCACTCTTCATTTCAAGATGTCCTCACTGATAATCACCATCAACAAGTAAGTGATATATTAACTATTACCAGTACAAACATGTCTTTGATAGCTGTGGCAGACATTTACAGAACTCAGTGATGATCAACAACAGTCAATACTTGGGAAGAAAGATAAATCAGGATGTGCTAAAAAGTGTAAAAGTATTGACAAAACAAGTTTTAAAAAAATAGACAGTCGACTTCAAAGAGTGTTGTCTTGTAGCAAACATTTGCCATTAGTAAGATCTAACTTCTTAACATTATATAATAATGTAGTTAGGAATTTATGGAATCGATGGAAGCTGAATTACAAGACCAGTTTCAAGATGACAGTACTTGTATTATTATTTTATTAAATCTTACAAGGTACTCTCATGTACTCTCTTGTCCTTTAAATTACTTTTCTTCTGTAGTTATCAGCGCATGTTAATTCATGCTATCTGTCAATACAACAACTATTATTCAACTAGTAAGTTATTTATTTATTATATTGGAAAATTATTTTGTTAACTATAGCTTGTTATTTTGATGATGGGAAATCATATATAATAATACATTGTGACAACTTTATACAACCACCAGTTCAACTCTTTAAATTTCTACAAAGTTGACTTTATATTTTTTTGTTTGGCCAAGTTTATAACATCACAAATAGTTTGACAATAGAAACTCACTGATGTGGGTGTGTCATCATTACCAGGTACAGGATAGGTCACAAGACGAGGGTTGCTATCACTATCAACTAGACCAATGGTGGGAATGTTAGTCATTGCTGCTTCTTTTAATGCTGTACCACTTGGAACAGTACTTAAAAATATCATTAGATCTGGTAGCTTTAATGTACCAAGTAACATATAAGAATTAGTTAATGTTCCTGGACGCCATTTAGGACTAACACAATATTCTCCACATTGTTCTGCTGTAACTCGAACCAGTCGATCAAACTGTGTTCTTTCATTAACAAACATGATAACTCCACCTTTAGCAGCAATGTGTCCAGCTATTGTCAATGCTAACTTTAAATTGGTACAGGTTTTGTTCAGATCAAATATATGAAGACCACTTCGAATACCATATATATAACGATTCATTAATGGATTCCAAACACCACATTTGTGACCTAAATGAACTCGTGCTTCAAATAATTTTTGTATTGTGACTTTATTTTCAAGATCTAACCAGTCAATAGTAGATTGATTAACAATAGTATTGTCTACTGCACAGGATTGTCTTGCGACATTAAGGTCTGTAGAAAAACAGTTAAAGTATTTGATTATCAGGTATGTAACATATCTTACAAGAGGAATAGAATCGTCTGGTCAACAATCTCATAGCCATTGAGCACGTGTACCCTTGGCTAGACTCCTCCCAGTCTTGCAGAGCTAATGGCGGCTTTCACTCCAGAAGTGGCCCAGTTGACTAGTAAATTAATTCAGCTTATCACTGGATTTCAGGTATAAATGATAAATTTATAATATTTTCTATCTTTGTCTTTAGCCAGATGAAGAGAATTTTCAATTATGTTATCAATTTTGTGAGTCTAACATTAAATATCATCGATATCTTAATGTGGATAGTTTAAAAGTGAAAAGAAGAATACAAAAGTAATAAAGCATTTTAAAATATACTTATCATTGACAATATTTTAGTCTGTCTATTAAATTTAAAGTCCATAGTCTACCAGAACAATCAGATATGTTAGAAAAAAAGACGGCTCTTTTTTTAGATTTGACATTAGAGAAGTCCTTTCCAAAGGTACATCATAGCTTTGCCAAATACTACCTTTCTCTTACATTTCAGAGTGATGCTCATTATGCAGTTCTTTTATTTTTGATATGTATTTCTCATTCACCAACTCACATATACAATCAACTACCACAATCCACTCACTTTAATTACTTTGTCTCAACTCCCACTGATAAGTTTGACTGGAAATCGTATTTGTTGGAAGGAATAAGTTTTCTTTCATATGACTCTAGTAGTGAAGATGATAATGTTAGTCCAATGAACACTTTTGAACTAATTCATCATTTCTTTCAGTTTTCTTTTGAAGAAGATAGTTCTCCAAGCACTCCTCCTCCTATTTCTCCTTGTATTAACAATGATTCTTTTCATGATTCAGCTGTAGAGTTGTCTCAAAATGATGAAGTAAGCATATTACATTTTTACTATCTTGATTGTGTCATAGAATATGATTGAACTCACTGGACATGTGACATCACCTTACTGGCAGTCTTCTTCCGGTCATTTCAACCTCCAATTTAACAAACATTATGCTTGCAATTTGGCTATGAATTGGTAAAACTTACTTCAACAATTATGTCATAATTTATATTCCTATAGGTTACATTATCAAAGACAACAGGTACTAATGGACAATTTATTAAAAGTAGAAATATCTGAAATCCAAGCTGTGAGAGAGTCAATATGGTAATTGTTATTAACATCTAGTTTATTTACTATTGATTAATATTATAGGATATTATTAGGAGTTCAGTCAAGTTACCTCTATGTTGTAAATGAAGGTGTAATCACTGTACAAGATAATATCATCATCTCTCATCTTACTCCAGTAAATACACTCCTCTGTTATAACATGTAATAACATTAATTATTATAGTCTGCATTCCATAAAATAACAAATGAGTTTGCAGAACTAGCTACTAAATTGATGTCATTAAGACGTGTTGTCATGGTAACACAGGATGCCATGGTAGGAAAAAACAAATGTACTCAAACATCACAGGCATTTTCTGATGCTCTAATGCAATACTTATCAGTGAGTAAACCCCTGTCTAATATAATTATAATAAATTCTAATGAACAGGTTATAGATAATAAACTACATAACATTGAAAAGACTATTATTAAACAACGTAAGTAATATTAATTGCTATAATATTAATTATCAGTCCATTTAGAGGACTTCATTTCATTAATAAAATTATCACAAATATTTTTGAGTGAAGTTACAATTGAGGTATTAATGTATATATGTATATTATCATATTATTTGTATATACAAAGGTCTCCTGTTTAGTTGATATTATAGGAGATCATGATAACACAAATCAGGTTCTGTTTACTTTATATTATCAAATTTTATTTAGTGCAATTTAGATGGCTACAATATTATTAGATAAATTATGGACAGCTTTAGATTATTATGATACACTAGGGATAGCTGGAAAGTCTGTAGTAAGTCAACTATTTCGAATTATATGTTTTTACATATCTACATATAACTACATGTATATGTACATATATAACTACATGTATATGTACATATAACCACATATACATGTACCTAATAGGTGGCTGTATTATTCCCACTATTTATGATGACTTTACAACCTTATATGAGACAATTAGAAAAATGGATGACATGTGGAGAGATACATGACCCTTTTGATGAATTTTATATTAAATAGTAAGTACTATTAAATGCTATAGATTATATTATTGTGTTATAGTAATAGTGAGTCTAAAATGGGTAATTCACTTTATTGGCAACAATGTTATTACTATACATCTGTACCTAAATGTCTCCAGTCTGTAGCTCATCAAGTAAGAAAGTCTTTTTTATTATATACTATTCTGGCCTAATAGGTTCTTGTTGCTGGTAAATCCTGTCATCTTACAGAAGCTATTACTACAAAAAGAACAGTAAAATTTTCCATATTTGAATTTATAACATATTCTATTATAAATAGCTTATGAGAAATGGGATATCTCTTTCTGACAATTTTCTATCTCATTTTATTACCCTTCAAAACAATGAAACACCTACTGTTTCTATAGTAACCACAGCATCTCCTTATAAAGCATGTCAGTTAGTACTCTTAGCAACTGATCCTGTCCTTTGTCAAGCAGTTACTATGTCACAAAGTTATATCAATGATGACAAGTGGGTATAGCTTGGTTACTATGGTAACACTAAATATATTGAATTAGGTCATTTAAATTGTGGCAACAACTTTGTACAGCTACTAGCGAATTAAATGGACCTCTAACAACAATTATTAACAAATGTCTTGAGACTACATTACATGATCACTTTATACAAGTATGTCTATTATATTATATGTTAGTATAATAAACTGGTATGTATGTAGTCTTCAAAGAGATTAACAGATTTATTAAAAGAAGACTTTGACCTGTTAAAACATTTCTCTAACTTACAAGACATCTTGTTAATGGCTGCTGGAGACAGTGTTCATCAATTTGCCATTAACCTCTTTGATAAAGTTAGTCAAATATCATTCCTCCATGTATTAATTATTTGTACTATCTAGATGCAAGATGGTGAACCCATTACAGAGTCATCTTTTATAACTACTACACTTCATGAAGCCCTTCAAGAGAGACATAGTCATTTAGAAAATCTGTGAGATCATTTAATGTTATAAAATATATTTACATGCTATGTTTTAGTTTTACAGTTAAAGTGTCATCTCCAGTGACAGCTAATATATCTACTCTTTCCAACATTACCATTCTTTATAATGTAATATAAAATGTATGATCCTTATTATAACAGTATCTTTTTTTTATATTACAGGTACCATGGCCTATTAATCTGATGTTTCCAAATTATTTACTACTACTTTATAACAATGTCTTTACCTTTTTATTGCAAGTAAAATATGCTCGATGGGCTTTAGATCAAATTTGGTGCAAAATTAGTGAGATACTTCTTATAAAAAGACACTTGTTTTATTATAAAATACAGAATATGCTGATAGAATATCTCCTATAATTCACAAGCTCTCATTATTACGTGCAAAATTACTCCATTTTGTAGTATCAATCAGTCATTATCTCTTAACTAGAGTTAGTCCACATATAATATAATATGGTTCTACTATTTTGTAGATATTACATAGTTCTGGACTAGAATTTGAGAGCACTGTCTCAATTACTTCTGATTTAGACTCCCTCATCTCATCACATGATAATTACATCACCACAATTAATGATAGGTGCTTACTAAACAAAAAAGTAATGCCAACATTTTATACATTGATAATTATTGTGTTGTATTAGGCACAGTATGTGAAAGAAGCTGTCATGAAAATATTGTCATTGGTCTTAACATTTTATCATCAATGTTCCAACTTGGAACAATTCAAGTAAGACAAAATAAAATGATACTTTTAATTCTGTGTCTATAGACTGGCTGATGCACAGTCAATTGAAGATGAATTTTCACGATGTAGTCATTTTTTAATCTCATGTTTATTAAGTCATATAAAAAGAGGATCGTTCCCTCATTGTAAGTATTGCAACACATTACATGTAATAATAAATGTTTTCTTTATTGTTTAGTGGAAACATTAGCATTTTCATTGAGTTCTCTACTTTCTGGACATAAAATATTTAGTTGAATATTTAGTCGAGTATAGTCATACAGTTGAAATATTCATAGTATGATCACGTGACATTAAAACTCAAAAACTACAAAATTTGCTGCTAAACAGGGGCGTGGCTCCTTGCATTTTACTTTTTCAGATGGCAACTTCAATTGTTAGAAGAGGTTCTGGTAGTGGAGGTAAAAAGGAGTCACCAGTTGATATCAAAATTCACAGAGATCGAGTATTATCAAGATATCAAGACTTCAAAAATGCTGGAGCACAACGTAGATTGAAACTTGAACAAGCTAAGCACTTGCAACAATTCTGCAGAGATGCAGATGGATTGGAATCATGGATACATGAGAAAGTTCAAATTGCTTCTGATGAGTCTTATAAAGAAAGAAGAAATTTACAGGTAATGTTGTAATAATTTTCTATGAAACAGACACTACTTGTTTGTAGGCAAAAATTCAAAAGCATCATGCATTTGAGGCTGAAATAGCTGCTCATACTAATTCTATTTTTGAGCTTAAAGACAAAGGCAGAAAGATGATTGATCAAGGTCATTTTGCATCTGATGCTATTAAGGTATTTATATAACTTGTTTGTGTTTTTTATCATTGTTATTACAGAAACGTCTTGAAGAGTTAGCATCAGCATGGGATGACCTACTAGCTGTCTCTGCTGATAAAAGACAAAAATTACAATATGCTCAAAAAGGAGAGCACTTTGTTAGAGAAGCTGATGAAGTGTTAGCCTGGATTGCAGATAGAGTAGCAATTGCTGAATCCAGTGAACCAGGAAAAGATTTAGAACATGTGGAGCTCCTACAGAAAAAGTTTGAAGAGTTTCTTAAGGTATTTCAATTGATAATTGGCTCTTATTAATACTCATTGTAATAGGATATACAAGCTAATGAAACACGGGTTTCTTCCATTAATCAGTTAGCAAAGAAATTACTCAATGAACAACATCCAGATAGCAATCTCATTTTGTCTAAGGAAAAGGTATTTAGTTAATTGCTACAATATTTTATTATAATCAATTTTATAGTTAGTTAACGAGTCATGGATAGAACTAAGACAATTAGCTCAACAAAGAAGAAATATTTTGGAAGGAGCACATGAAGTTCAAAAATTCAATCGTAATGTTGAAGAGACAGCTACATGGATGAATGAAAAATCTACAGCTGTTTTATATGATGATTATGGACGTGATTTAGCTAGTGTGCAGGCTCTTCAACGTAAACATGAAGGACTTGAGCGAGATTTAGATGCTTTAGAAATTAAGGTACAATTTTTTTAGCATTACTACATCCGTTATATAAAGTATATTGTAGGTTCAAGAATTAAATGATGATGCAGAAAGATTAAGAACATTGCACAGTGGTAGTGCTGATCAGATTGCTGCAAAACAAGCAGAAATTGGCATGTTATGGGAAAACTTGAAACACAAAGTATTAAAAATTGATATATTTTTTAATAGTCACTTTATTAATTACAGGCTTCAAAACGAGGTTCTAAACTTAAAGAAGCCCAAAAGTTTCAAAAACTCCTTGCTGATGATCGGTAAGTCTATCTTATTTTTATGTATTATTATAATCACTCACTGTAGAGATTTAAAGTCTTGGGTTAACAATATGAGGACAGTCATTGAAGCAGATGAACTTGCTCGTGACTTGTCTGGAGCAGAAGCTTTACTTCAGAGACACACAGAAAGAAAGGGAGAAATTGATGCACAAGAAGATAGCTTTAAGGCTACTATGCAGTTTGGACAGACTCTCTTGTCAGAAGGTCATTTTGCTTCAGATGAAATCAAGGCAAAAGTGAGCAATCATATTATTATTACAAAAATTTACCTACATCTTTTATTAGATGGAAAGTTTAGCTCATGACAAAAGTGAACTGTCTATGCTTTGGGAACAACGTAAACAAGAATTTGAACAATGTAATGAACTGATGTTGTTTTTACGTGATGCTGAACAAATGGAGTACTGGATTGTCAAGCAAGAGGTACACCTTCTCATTGTCAATGACTTAATTATTCCTCTTATAATAGGGGGTTCTCTCTACTGAAGAAGAAGGGGACAGTTTAGAAGCTGTGGAAGGACTGCTCAAAAAACATGAGAATTTTGAGAAATCATTAGCAGCACAAGAAGAGAAATTCAAGGTTAATAGTTCTTGTATTTTATGCAGCTTTGAATTGCAACATTAGGCACTTGATGATGTTGCTAATACAATGGTGAAGAATGATCATTATGCTTCAAGTGAAATCAACTCTCGAAGACAAGCAGTAAATTATAATTATTTCTTCATAATCTTTATCCACAATACACAGGTCCTTCAACAACACAAAGAGCTATTATCATTGGCCAGTAAACGTCATGATCGGCTTCAAGATTCCTATCTGTTACAACAGTTTCTACATGATGGAGAAGAAATTCGAACATGGATCTCTGACAAGATTAAAACTGCCAGTGATGAAACATACAAGGTAACACGTAGCATTACTTAAGAGCGTAGGTTTACATAAATTACAGGATCCAACTAATTTGGAGGGTAAGATCCAACAACATCAGACTTTTGAAGCAGAGCTACAAGCTAATCGTCATCGTTTGGACAATGTTGTATCAACTGGACATGATTTGATTAGTCAGGATCATTTTGCCACTGATCAAATCAAGTACATTATCCTTGTCATACATCATTAATTTATTGTATTATTTTAGAAATGTATGTCAAGAGTTGGAAGATTTATGGTCTGAACTGGAAATTTTATCTACTGCCAAAGGTGGGTGTGGCAATAACTTATTCATAGCTTGAGATCTCCCTCTATGCAGGAGAGAAATTACAACAAGCTCATAATCAACAACAATTTGACAGAGCTGTGAAAGATGTAGAACTATGGCTAGATGAAGTTGATAAGCAACTTAATACTGATGAACTAGGCAAAGTAAGCTATTTATATTAATCGTCAGAGACATATGGCTGTTGTAGGATTTAGCAGGAGTTAAGAAACTGCAAAAGAAGTTGTCATTATTGGAGACAGATATTGCTGTTCATCAAGACCAAATTGATACTCTTTGTAGTCAAGCTACTCAATTTATTAATGATGGTCATTTTGATGCAGCAACTATTAAACAGAAACAAGATGCTTTAGTTCTACGTTATGAAGGACTTAAAGTAATTGTTGTATTAATTAGCATCAGTAACTTAATGATATTTCCCTAGGATCCATTGTACACTCAAAAGAAACGTCTTGAAGCATCATGTCAACTTCAGCAGTTTCTTCGAGACCTTGATGATGAAGAAGCTTGGATAAAGGAAAGAGAACCCATTGCTAATTTACCTAATCGAGGTACTTACCACTATTTGTGATACATTTTCCTTTATAATAATAATAATAGGATTTGATTTGGTTGGAGTTCAAAATCTACAAAAGAAACATAACACATTGATGGTAAGTGACATGTCCTCTTAGCTATAGTAAGTCACTTGGATTGCTTCTCATCAGATTGAGTTAAGTAATCATGAACCTCGTATCAAAATTGTTCTTAAAGAAGGAGAAGATATGATATCTGAAGGCCATTATGGTGTTGATGATATTAAACTTAAAATTGGTGAATTACAGCAACATTGGCAAAAGCTAAAGGTTTGTTATGTTGTTATCAAAATGTGACTACCTACATTTTAATCTAGGAATCTGCTGAGACTCGCAAACAACTATTAAGTGATTCATTTGAAGCTCAACAATATTTTGCAGATGCTTTAGAAGCTGAGCTGTGGATGAAAGACATGGAACCAGTGATTGGTAGCTCAGATTATGGCAAAGATGAAGACATGGCTGAAGTATTACTACAACATATAATGTTACATTGTTTTTGATATCATATTATGATAGGCTTTACTCAAACAACATGAAGCCATAGCAGCTGAAGTAGAGAGTTATGGGAGCACTATTGAGACATTGTCTAATCAAAGTGCTAAATGCAAAGTAAAAACCTAGAAAAACAAAAAATTACTAGTAATGTTGGATATCTGTTTAGGACACAATAAGTACATGCGCTGACACTTCTCCTGAAACTGATAAACAATATGTTAAGGTTCAGTACAATTATTCTGCTCACAGTCAACGTGAAGTGACTGTAAAGAAAGGAGAAATTCTCACTCTCTTGAATTCCAGTAACAAGGTAGTATGACATTAACTATTAGTCATTTATTAAGTTTTTTACTTAGGAATGGTGGAAAGTTGAAACTCCAGTAGGAAAGCAAGGGTTTATCCCTGCTAATTATGTCAAAAAAGTGTCATCAGTAGCAGCAATAGGAGGTCAAGGAATTACGAGAAGAACCTCCTTTAATATCAGCTTAGAAACAGCACCACAAGAATCAGTCCAAGAGAGACAAGAAATCATCAACAGAAAGTACAAACATAATTATTATAACACATCTTTATAATAAACCAAATATATATAGATATGCCAGTTTACAAAGACTAGCTAAAGATCGAAAACAAAGATTGGAAGAATCAAAGAAACGATTTGCTTTGAGCAGAGAAACCAATGAACTTAAACATTGGATATCGGACAAAGTGAATGCATACATTAAAATAAAACATGTTTTATTATTTTATAGGTGGCATTTGTGAGCTCTGAAGAAGCTGGTAAAGACCTCGAACATGTAGAAACATTAAAAAAGAAATTTGATGCGTTTCAAGCAGAGTTAATAGCTAATGAGAGCAAGTTAGCAACTATTACTACAATGGCAGAGAGTATGGTACAGGAAGGTCACACTGATGCTGAAGAAATACAAGGAGAACTTGAAGTTAGTGGGACAGATTTTAAATGTACATTATTTTTATTTTGTTAACTATAGAATATGACCCAACTATGGGACAGTCTAGTCCAAACTACTACAACTAGAAAACAACAGTTAGAAGGAGCACATGATGTTCAAAAATTTATCCGTGCAGCTGATGAAACAAAACTATGGATGAATGAAAAGTCTACAGCTGTTTTATCTGATGATTATGGACGTGATTTAGCTAGTGTACAGGCTCTTCAACGTAAACATGAAGGACTTGAGCGAGATTTAGATGCTTTAGAAGAAAAGGTTTTCTCTCATTTATTGTTAACACATTTATTTCACATTGTTTTCAGGTTAAGAGTGTCAGTGTCGAGAGTGGAGCTGTGAGTCGTACCTATCCACAAGCAGCAAGACAAGTTAAAACTAAAGAAAAAGAAGTTATGGACTCATGGAATAGTCTTAAAGCACGTGCAGAAGCCAGAAAAGTCAAACTTGAAGACTCTCATGATCTTCAACAATTTCTAAGTAACTATCGGTAAGTTTGTTATTTGTTCATGATTATTAATAATCATTTTTGGTAACTAGTGACCTCACAACATGGGCAAGTAGTATGTTAGCTCTTGTTTCATCTCAAGAATTAGCTAATGATGTTAGTGGAGCAGAAGCATTGCTCAATCGACATCAGGTACATTAAATGACACTCTAATTTTTATGATAGTCCCTATAAATGTATTTTACAAAATATAATGCAACAATTTAGGAACATAAAAATGAAATTGAAGCTAAAAAAGGTGGCATTCAAGCTTTCACTGCATTTGGCAAACAACTTATAGTTCAAAATCACTACAACAGTCCGGGGATTAAAGAAAAATTAGAATCACTGAATTTAGAAATAACATCTATCGATAAGTAAGTTTTGGCTTTAACTAGAAATCATTGATAAATCTTGTTACAGAGCATGGCAAACCAGAAAGCAACTATTAGATCAATGCCTTAACTTACAGGTATTCACTGATATAATCTTATGATTTTAGCATTTGTTTTTTAGTTATTTAATCGTGATGCTGAGCAAGCTGAACGATGGATGGGAAAGAGAGAAACATTTCTATTTAGTGAAGAAATGAAAGTTGGTACAAGTCTTGATGCAGTAGAAGCATTACTCAAAAAACATGAAGATTTTGACAAATCACTTCAAGCCCAGGTTTATTTTATTTTATTTTTTATTCTTAAACATTTTTTCATGATATACAGGAAGGCAAAATTGCTGAGATACAAAAGTTTGCTGATCGTCTTGTTCAAGGACGACATTATGCAGCTGTGGAGATTGCAGAACGTCGAGCATCAGTTTTATCTAGATGGGCTAAATTGAAAGAAGCTCTTGTAGACTGGAGAAGTCGACTAGGTCAATCTCAAAGTCTTCAGCAATTCGCTAGAGAAGTTGACGAATTTGATGTGTGGATAGCAGACAGGCTCCAGACAGCAACTGATGAGTCATATCGAGATCCTTCTAATTTGCAAGGAAAACTACAAAAACATGACGCATTTGAAGCAGAAGTAGCTGCTAATAAAGATAGGATATTCTCGTTAATTGATGCAGGGAAAGGTGAGAATATATTCTATTATGTATTATATCATTGTTGTTTATAGAACTGATTGAAACTCAACAATGTCCTGGACAAGAGTCAGAAGTGGAGGAACGTATTAGTTCACTAGAAGAACAGTGGTCTCTCTTAGTAGCTAAAAGTGCTGAAAAAACTCAAAAATTAAAAGAAGCTAATCAAGTACAACAATTTAATGAAGGAATTAAAGGTAGTAATTGTATTGATGAAGACATTATACATTGGTACTGTAGATTTGGAGTTTTGGTTACAAGAAATGGAAGCCAAACTCAATAGTGATGAGTTAGGTCGTGATATTGCAAGTGTTGATACTTTAATAAAGAAACATCATCTGTTAGAAGCAGATATTAAAGCTCATGAAGTAACAGCTAATTAATTAAATATTACATAACCAAAATATTGATAGGACCGTATAAAAGAATTAAATACCCAGTCACTGACATTTGTGGAAGCACAACATTTTGATGCACAAAGTATTCAAGCCAAACAAAATGACATTGAAGAACATTATGTCCAGTAATATTCAATACAGTATTCTAACTAATAACCAACTTACTTCCTTAAGGTTGCAAAATCTGTCAAAAGGAAGAAAAGCCAAACTTCAGGACTCTCTAACATTGCATCAATTCTATACAAGTATTCATGAAGAAGAAGCTTGGATCAAGTATAGTTTGACTTTGATGTTTTCACATATTTTTACATAATGTACAGAGAAAAGAAACTGTTAGTCAGTAGTACTGATTATGGCAAAGACTTATTTGGTGTTCAGAAACACCTCAAAAACCACCAACAGTTGGAAAATGAATTAGACAGACATGAGCTTACTTTAAAAGTTAACAATTTGTTAATATAATTATTATTATATTGATTTATTAGGAACTGTTATCACGAGGTGATGTACTTGGATCATCAGATCATTATGCTCATCATGAAATCAAAACAAAATGTTTTAAACTTCAACAACAATGGCAAGAACTAAGTAGTGTTGCTTCTACTAGGTAGAGATAATGTATTATTAAAATTTTTATTGATTTGTATTACTTTAGACGTAAAAAGTTGGAAGAATCATTGACTTATCATGAATTTTGTGCTAGAGTTAGTGAGGAAGAGTCTTGGTTAGCAGAGAAACTTTCTCTCTCTAACAGTGATGACTTTGGTGACAGTCTTGCAGCAATACAGGTATTGTAACATTAATTACAAAGTGCCTTTATTTGTTGATGTAAAATAGGAACTTTTGAAAAAACACGAAACATTTGAAACAGATTTAGTTGTCCATCAAGGTCGTATTAATGACATGGAAGAAGATGGTCAGAAACTTATTCAAAATGGGAATTATCAAGCTAAGCACATTGAACTAAGACTGAAACAATTGAAAGTAAATTGTTGTATTAATTAACATTAATTTATAAAGTTTTATATCAGCAAAAGTTGGCTGATCTAGAGAAGGCTGGACAGAAACGACATGTGGGACTGATAGATTCTAAGAATTGTCTCACATTCTACTGGGAAGCAGATACTGTAGAGTCCTGGATCAGTAAGTAATATTAGAAAGTAACTGTTATAATTAATAAATAATAGAAAATAAACATGGTCAACTTCACATGGAAGATTATGGACGAGATATTGAGTCTGTGCAAACACTACTCTCCAAACATGTTAGTAGTAATGTATTATGAGAGTTCATTCAACTTTGATATGTAACAAATGTATGTTAGGAAATGTTTGAAACTGGTCTTACAACATACAAGAAAGAAGGAATTAATAACATTGTTGCACTTAAAGATAAGCTGCAGTCTGCCAATCATACTCAATCACGAAGTATACAACAGCGTTGCAGTGATGTTATGAGGAAGTAATAGAAATTCTAACTGTTCTGTAAAGAATTATATCTTTTATAGATGGGAAAAATTACAAAAAGACTCTGAATCTTACAAAGCAAGACTATTACGTGGATTGGAACAATTTAAAAAGGTAGATATTGTCATTACAACAGATATTATAAATTCATATTACAGGTGGAAGAATTGTTTCTTCAATTTGCAAAGAAAGCATCAGCATTCAGTACTTCATTAAGTAATGTTGAAGAAGATTTAGCTGATCCTGTACGTTGTAACACACTGGATGAAATACAGGTCAATAATAAAACTATCAAAAAATAGTTATTATTGAATTATAACAGAGTCTTCGTGGAATCCATCAACAACTTCAACAACAATTAACACAATGTCGTAATGACCTTAAACAAATAGCTGCTTTGGATCGACAGATCAAATCTTACAGTGCTTCAGCCGGCAATCCGTTAGTAGCTAATTATTAATACTAGTAACAATTTTAATTTTATTGTATAGATACACATGGTTTACACAAGAAAATCTTGATGAGAGCTTGCAAAATATACAAAAGTTAATGAAGGTAGACTGTATTACATTATATTTGCTATGTATTGTACTAATATTAGGAGAGAGAATTAGAACTAGATAAAGAATTGAAACGTCAGCAGCAAAATGAAGATTTGAGGAAACTATTTGCAAGACAAGCTAATTTATTTTATACTTGGTTGACTGAAGCCAGAACAGCTCTAGTAGACAGTAGTGGTGCATTGGAAACTCAACTGGATGCTGTGAAGGTATTTTAGGGATATCCCTTATTATTAAGTCTTCATTGTTACATATTTAGAGAAAAGCTAATGACATAGAATTACGTCAAGATCAATTAAAACAAATAGAAGAACTTGGTGCTAAAGTAGAAGAGGCCATGGTCTTTGATAACAAGTGAGTGTGACTGATTAAATTACTCCAGTCTCAAATGTATATGTAGATATACTGAACATACTCCAGTGAGTTTAGCTCAACAATGGGATCAATTACGTCAGATGGTAATGAGATTACAACATAATTTGGAACAGCAGATACAAGCAAGGTACAATATG
This sequence comes from Xestospongia bergquistia, assembly GCA_963965975.1. NCBI lineage: Eukaryota > Metazoa > Porifera > Demospongiae > Haplosclerida > Petrosiidae > Xestospongia > Xestospongia bergquistia. The sequence continues at coordinate 7,207,649 of OZ014421.1, read as the reverse complement.
ACAAACAAGATGTATCTTATTGATATCACATTCCTTTAAGGAATATGACAGGTGTTTCTGAAGAACAGCTACGAGAATTCACCTCAACTTTCCGGTCAGTTAATGTCATTGTTATTACATAATTATTACATCATTCTACAGTTATTTTGACAAAGATCAAAATGGAAAGCTGGAGCATCATGAATTTAAAGCATGTCTGCGTTCACTTGGATATGATCTTCTGGTCTTGGACCAAGGACAAACAGATCCAAAATTTGAATCTATTCTAGACCAAGTTGATCCCAATAGGTATGTAATAAATATAATGTGATATATAATTGTTGAGTTGTATTTAGACTGGGATATATCTTGTTTGCTGACTATATGACATTTATGATAAGTCGAGAAACAGATAATGTACAGTCTATGGCTGAAGTGGAAGAAGCTTTCAAAGCAATAGCAGCTGAACGTGATAAACCTTATGTAACTAAAGAAGAACTAATCCAAGTAAGATAATAACTTTTAACGATGTTTTCTTTCAATGTCCTTTACAGGCTCTTTCCCCTGAGCAAGCAGAATATTGCATGAAGAAAATGGCACCATTTAAAGATTCCACAGGCAGTGAAATAAGAGGAGCTTATGATTGCAAAAACTTTGCACAAAGTTTATTTTAATATACTAGCATAACACACTAACTTTAACACATATATGAACTAGTAAACACTTTATATCATACAATGGATTTAAAATTACATGTTAATTGGTCCAGGATTACGAGGTGCTTGGAGCACAGTCACACAAATAGTCTCAGGTAGAGGTTCCTGACCTCCAGATACCACATGTAAAATGGTTTGTTTAGCATTACACAATACATGTTGCCTCACTTCCCAGTATGTGGGACATCGGTCGCCATAAATATGAAATTGTCCTCGTACATTCCCTTCACAAAAGAAGCAGAGACAATGATAGAATTCACCAGTATGACAAGTCCTTTCAACATAAAACGTCATAAAAGGAGATCCCTTTTCCACCTCTATTAACAAGAAAACGTACAGTTTTACAAGCTCATGAGGTTGACCCACACTGTTGCCATAAAACAAAATTGGCTCAAAAAACTGAATGCAGTCCAACCGAAACATTCTCTCTGGTTCTCCGCCAGTTAGTGATATTCTCTCACGAAAGAAGGCGTTTTTCATACTGAGTGGCAATAGTTCTGGTCCCCAATGATTTCTTAATTTCAATAGTTCTGCCACTATAGCATCTGCTTCACACTGACTCTTAAGACTACCCTCTGCAGCTAGAAAAGCAATATGCTCCTCACAGGTCTGAAATAAGCGACTGACTTTTAATGAAAACTCTAGAGTTGGATTATCATAATGGTCTTTTAAGTGATATGCATCTCTTAACAGAGTTTGAATTTCATGGCCCTTTTCAGAAGTGATTACATCATTAGACATAACATGATGTTGATGTTCTTCGAGTCGTTTCTGAGCCTCTTCTGCTGCGGCTATTTCCATTAATTTTACAGCAATTTGTTCACCAACTCCAAAATGCCTTCGTGAAATATCTTCTTCTTGTTCTGAATCTCCAGAGAGTAAGTTTTGTGAGCTTCCTTCAGGGGTCAAATCTTCTCTTTCTTCAGGAGTGCTGAAGCATTTCCCCATTGTACGCAGAATGGGCTCGCCCATTTAGCTGGGTAACTCCCACCGGTGAACAAACTATACGTTGAGAAGATAATGGGATCTTGTTTCAGTTCTGAAAATAGTGAACCTGGTGATGAAAGTGCCCAGAACTTACTAAATTCTGATCTAGATGATGAAGAAGAGACTAGTCGAATAGTGGATCGAAGTAGTGTCCCTCATACTATCATTAATTTGCCAAGTCCTAACTCGCAACCTCGCCCTCTTACATTTGATGATATACCAAGTCCAACAGAAGATAAACCTAAATTGATGTCTGCTGTTCAAACTCAAGGCGGATTAGAGTTAATGGAGGCTCTTAAAGAAGCTTTTAAATGGAAAGATAACTATCAGCAACCAACTTTGGATTTCTCTTACAACACCAACCTATTATTCACAAAATGTGAAAACCATTTCTCTTTCTTATCAGCTCAAAACACTCCAGCTAGCCAAAGAGAATGTGATGCACTGATACAAGAGTTGTTGTCATTACGTGAACATTGGGGGACACAACTTTTACCTTTGACAATGAGAAATGCTTTTGTTAGAGAAAGAATCTCAATTAAAGTTGGAGAAAATGAACGACAATTTAGAATTGATTGCATTCAATTTTTTCAGCCCATTGTATTTTATGGCAATGTTCCAGGAAAAAAAGAAGATCTTGTGAAGTTATATGTTTTTGTTGTAACAGACATTGATAATGATGAGGTTGTTATTCGTTATTATTTAGAACGAAGCTTCCTGTTTGATTTTTATCATGTTCTTTGTTACTTTAGAGGTAATAGTCGTGGTCAGTTAAAGCCGTATGGAACGCGATGTCCATCCTATTGGGAAATGCGTGAACACATGTATCAAAATGCTGTAAGTCATTTAAAAAGTTTAGTGTCTGACGGCACCTCATCAGGACTTCAGCCAATTGCTGCCTCGTTCTTCCCCACACCCCGTAACACTGGACCCATTAATATATAAGACATTCATCCTGCTGTTGTTTTTATATCATTTGTATTATTTATAAACTATTAATTTTTATAAACTGAGGAAATTGAGGGTTAGTCCCTTTTAGCAATGGGTTGCACAGCAACTAAAGAAGAGCCTGAAGAGGTAGTCCCTGGAACTAATGACAATAGCTCAGACTCTGATCAAGTATATACTCAAGTTTCATCTTCATCCTCCCAGTTAGAATCTCTTGTGTCAGGAGTTTCACGACCATCAGTAATTTCCAGTAATAGAGGAAAAGATTTACAAAAAGCAATCCATAATGCATACAAGTGGAAAGATGAATTCTCTTATCCAAGTAAAGAATTTCTAGCTGAAATGGACAAATTATTTATGGATTGTCAAGTCCATTTAACTGATCTATCATCACGCTCTAATCTTAGAGTACAAAAGGAAGCTGATGCATTAGTTGAAGAACTCATTGCATTACGTAATCATTGGGGACCAAGATTATTACCAAATTCCGTTTGTAATGCATTTGTACGAGAGAGAATATATCTCAATTTAGGTTTTCAACGTTATCGTATTGATTGTGCTCAGTTCTTTGAGCCAGTACCATTTTATCATCAATCATCTAACAATCCAGGAGAATTAATGAAACTATATCGCTTTTCTGTGTATGACTTATCTCGTAATGAAGTCATTATACGATATTTTTTAGAAAGAAGTAATGTGATTCAACTTTATTATGTTCTCTGTTATACTCATGGTAACCAACGTGGTCAGGTACAACCTTATGGATCAGAATGTCCAACATATTGGGAACTACGTACTCAAATGATCAATGATTTATGTATTAGATTTCTTTAAGCAGTTATGTAAATGTGGATATGCAATATATTTTACTTATTATGGTAACACTAATGAGATATTTATAACCAATATCATGTGATAGTTATAACAGGGTCCAATTTATTGCAAGGGGTCCGACATCCAACAGTTATGGGTGGCTGTATTGGCCGAAATATCGAGGAGCATGAAAGTCTTGTCAACTCCATTACCTCTTCAGACAATAGTGAGTCTGCACCAAGAACCAATGGAATGGTTCATAACAATATAATTAGTCAGCAACATGGCTATATAGGTGGAGCACCCAGAGACCAGTCGTTACCAAATGAGTCCAGCACAGAAAGTGACCTTAATGAGAGACGACGAAAGAAGAAGCTTCGTACAACTCCTCAAGGCAAAGAAGAAGTACTACAACCTCGAGTAGCTGGCATAGATTTTGTTGATAGTGGTCTTTCTGTCACAAGTCCAGCTCGTACTACAGGAAGTTTAACTCGATCTCAATCTTTTACTTCAGGAGTTTCACGACCATCAGTAATTTCCAGTAATAGAGGAAAAGATTTACAAAAAGCAATCCATAATGCATACAAGTGGAAAGATGAATTCTCTTATCCAAGTAAAGAATTTCTAGCTGAAATGGACAAATTATTTATGGATTGTCAAGTCCATTTAACTGATCTATCATCACGCTCTAATCTTAGAGTACAAAAGGAAGCTGATGCATTAGTTGAAGAACTCATTGCATTACGTAATCATTGGGGACCAAGATTATTACCAAATTCTGTTTGTAATGCATTTGTACGAGAGAGAATATATCTCAATTTAGGTTTTCAACGTTATCGTATTGATTGTGCTCAGTTCTTTGAGCCAGTACCATTTTATCATCAATCATCTAACAATCCAGGAGAATTAATGAAACTATATCGCTTTTCTGTGTATGACTTATCTCGTAATGAAGTCATTATACGATATTTTTTAGAAAGAAGTAATGTGATTCAACTTTATCATGTTCTCTGTTATACTCATGGTAACCAACGTGGTCAGGTACAACCTTATGGATCGGAATGTCCAACATATTGGGAACTACGTACTCAAATGATCAATGATTTATGTATTAGATTTCATACTGGTTCTGTGAAAAGTTAATTTGTGTGGCACTAACTGTTGTGTATATATAAATTGTTTCAACTGTTATGATAGTTCATGATCACATGAGAGTCATTACGTGTGTGTGTGTGTGTGATAACATCATTGTATTGTAAAGTAAATATAGTGTACAAGGAGCTAAAAGTTACGTTCATCATTAAACAATCCTTTTAATCCATATACTAAGGATCTTGGTGTTTCCGTGGGTTGAACTAGTGGCACATAACATGACTGTGTATTATGTAATACTTGTTGAAGTTGAGAACATTGAGATGATATCTCTGACAAATATGTTGCCATTGATGTCGTCTGTAATAAAAATAAAGTAAAATAAAAAAATGTAAACTTTACCAAATCTTTAAGTGTGGCTTCTGCTGTCTCATTGTTAATGTCAAGTGGTTTAGTACACTCATGTAATAATTCTTGTTGCTCTTCTGTGAGATAGAGTGTCATATCATGTACTGGAATAGACTGATCTTGTTGTTGCTGTATAACATCATTCCATTCTTTAAGTTCCAGTTTATGTCTAATAAAGACTAAGTTATTGATTTATAATAATAAATGTTGACTAACTTTTGAAGTGACTTTTGTAAAAAGGAATATGATTGTTTGGCTTTTTTTTCCATGGGATGTGGTAACCTTTAACAAACACATGACATGTACACTGTATATTATGTACATATATATTATGTACATATATGTAATGTACATATATGTAATGTAGATATATATTATGTACATATATATTATGTACATATATATTTTGTACATATATATTATGTACATATATATCATGTACATATATAATTATAATGTACTTGTAATAACATTTACTTACAGGTCTGGCTCTTCAAGAGCTTCTCTAAAAAATCCATTTATTTCATCATTCATTTCAGCATGAACTAAAATTATTTTATAATATATCAATTAATTAGAACAACTTACTTTCTATTGATGGATTACTTCTGCTTAATTCCTGTTGTTAGAAAATAATTAGCACAAATTAAAGAGGTTTACTTATACCTTTATTAGTTCATCAATAAAGACATGACATTCAGTATTTACAAGAGCATCCATTTCTAGATCTATATAATTACGACAATAATATAATAATTATTATGAATATTAATTACCATCATCTGACAAACTAGGAAGGCTACAATCTGTTGAGGATGTGTTAGACAAAGTACTGGTCTCCATGGTAACCACATCATCTACTGTTCTTGTTTCATCATTTTGTATTTCAGGACAATTATCGTTCTTTCTGTACAGAAAACCTAATGTGTCTTCAATGTTCTAATAAAATATAATAAACAAATCAAAATGGATCTTCTTACGTAAAGACTCCTCCTTCTTCTGTTGTTCCAAACACGTTTCTCCATTTCAAAAAACCGCGAAAATAAGTGGGTGTTGCCAATAAGTAGAAACGCCTACATAATTAAGTTTCTAAATAATGCCTACTGCACGTACATGTACATGAATTATGGCTTATCTTCTGTCTAAGTTACAAAACAAAAAAGATATTGACAAAGTAATTAAATCAACGGAAGACAAAGTTCTTGTTCTGAGGTTTGGCAAGGAAGATGATTCAACATGCTTACATCTTGATGATATTGTTAGTTTTTACAGCCTTACAATTTATTATTTATTTTGTACATAGCTAGCTAAGAACCAAGAGTTAGTTTCTAATATGGCTGTTATCTATGCAGTTAATGTTACTGATGTTCCTGTGTACACTCAATATTTTGACATTACATTTACGCCATCTACCATTTTCTTTTTTAATGGCCAACACATGAAGGTTGATTGGGGGTAAGCCAAATTATTTTAATATGATTGTAGGATTCTCCCCCCAATATAGTACTCCTGATAACACAAAATTTGTTGGAAGTTTCAAATCTTCTCAAGATTTCATTGATGTTATTGAAGTAATTTATCGCGGTGCAATGAAAGGTAAATTAATAGTAACTAGTCCACTTGAATCAAGCAGTGTCCCAAAATATTCATTACTTTATAAAGACATATGACAAAAAATACACACAAAAAAATCATTACTTAATTGTTTATATCTTTTATATGATGTATAAAGACTGTGTTTGATGAATTTACTTGAGAATTATGTCTGTGTAAAGGTGCATGAGAATGAGGAGGAGATTCATTCTGAAACATGGGATTAGACATTTGTGTGGTTAACGAGGCTCGGCTACGTGGTGGAATAGCTGGGGCTATATTAGTATGGGGAGGGGACTGATATACAGACATATTACGTTTACCAGAATTAACTACAGCAGTTACTGAAGCTGTTCGTTGAACTGGTGCATTATCTGTTGTTTTTTTAGTCCTTGCTAACAAGAGATCATTTTGTACTTGTTGTGCTTGTTGCAGTGCAACATCAAGGTCAGTGTGAATGTCTGACTTGCGCTTGGAATCAGGTAAATCAATTTCAAGAACTTCCAAATCTCTGACACAGTCATCCAATATTTGAAGAGCAGATTCCAGATCTTTTTTATTCCCACCATTAAGTGTTGACTCTTCTAACTGAAGATAAGGTGGTGGACTAGATGCATCTGATCTTGTCAGAGAACTCTGTGGATCTGATGATGCAATACTTGAATGACTGCTTGTACTGCTCGTTTGACTGAAGAGAGATTTTTCTGATTGGGAAGATTGGTAACTATCAGATAAAGAGGCTCTATCTGCATGTGGATAACCATGAGAGTGATGGTGGTCGCCCAAGGAACATGTTTTCACAAGATGGTTCTTGCTCTTCTTACCATTACAACGTGGACAACGATTGACATATTGAGTTACAGGAAGAGATGTCCTTTCACGTTTGTTAGGGCTACGAGGTGGTAAAGGAGGAGGTGATGCTTCACGTGGTGGTGATACGGATCCTTTTGGATCAAGCAAGAAATTTCTTGTTGCATAAGGTGAAATATCATCACTTTTAACAGAAGCATTGAGACTAAAATGATGACTTGTAAATTTGTTTGGTGAAGCTGGAGCATAACCACTGCGTCGTGGTGGAGAGGGAGGGTCATCCAATCCAGTCTGGGATGGTCGTCGTATCATTCTGGGAGGGAGTTCAGGAGCAGATTGTGTAGAATCAGTACTTACTGTATGGTGATGTTGAGGTTTTGGTTGTACTGTATCTGGAATAGTACTATAATCATGATGACTTGTCTGTCCTACCAACACAGAGGAGCGCATAGAAGAGAAATCACCAGATGTAGAGTGTCTCTTTGTTTGATGAAATGTTTCATCATGTTCACCTAGGCCATTTGAGATTGGAGGATTGCTTGCTCGTTTCTCCAGTTCTAATGCCTTCTTTGATGGTACTGGCTCAAGATAATCACTGGCTTGACGATTTTCACCATATATGTCAAAAAATTCCTGTTTCTTTTTCTCAAATGTTTTTCGAGTCATGCTGTTCAAAGTCTTTGATTTAGCACTAATTTCTGAATATGGACTGATTCTTCTAATAATTGATGGCTCCATAGTCTGTCGACGTTTCTTCCGTAGGTTGTCCTCCTCAATATCTCTTAAAAGGTCATTGAGTTCTTGATCAACCTGACTGCTGGCAAGCTGGTCAACTTTAGCTTCTTTAGTAGTTAATACATCTTCACTTGTTACTTCATCTTTGATGTAGCTATAGTCTGGATCAATACAAGCATCTACTGTATCCATACCAAGGCTTCGTGGTCGACGAGGGGCACGAGGAGGTATAGGAGGAGGTGAGTTACGATGCTCCTCATCAGATCCTGGATTGCGAGCATTAATTGTATAAGACTCTTGAGATGAGACAGAGAGACAACTTCCAGCTATTGGTGGTTCAGGTGATGTTCTGATATTATAGTTGGATTTCTCAGAGAAAGATTGTGTACGTCTTACAACTAATAGAGAAAGTAACTAACTAACTAAACAATATGTTTCCAATCTACCTTTGTCATCCTTTGTACCATATATCTTGCTCTGTTTTAAAGAACCAAAAAAGGTTCGTGACAAACTGGCAGCTTTTGTTCCTTTTTCTTTTTCTTCTTTCCCTCTGCCACTCCCATTGCCATGACTTAAAATATAATTAGATATAAGACTCAACCTTTGTGGGTCTACAGACTGCATTAGGGCCATGTTCCAGTTGGTTAAGATTTGACAACCAGTTTCTGCCTCAGTGTTGAAACAAAATTCCATTAAGATGTCACTACCTGGCCTATGGGATAGTAAAGCATAAAGTGTTGGCACTAATGGAATGTGCAAATAGAACTGACTTATAAGCTTCTAGATGAAGCTGTTCTCCAGTGGTTGTCAAATTTTTGATGTTATCAGAAGCCCAATGATGAAGTTTATTACGACCACACTCTGAATATAAAACAATTGCTCCATCTTCTATTCTTAACAAGCATGGACCAGAGACACCAATTTCTACTGCAGACAAACTTGGCTCAAGTGACACAGAGAATAGATCTAAAAAGTCGTGAGATAAAATATTATAAACCCAAATTACCTGGGGCATTATAAGGTGATGAATACGAAGAAATACTATTAAGAATACGAAATGATTCTGTCCATTCTTCTCTCTCAGTTGAAGAAGAACAGCTAAATGTCATGACAATGTGAGCACCAATGACCAACTAGACAATAGAGGAATTGTAATGTAATTAGTGATCTCTGTAGATCAAGGTAACAAGTTGACTGTGGTATGTCACTGTTTGGACCCACCCTGACTGTGTAACATGAGACACACCTAACCTAGTTAGTAATCTAGTGAAGAGTATTCTCTAAGCAACTGTAGTACAACAAGAAAGTAAAAAATAAAAGTGTTAGTCTACACATCACCTTCATACAATGTGGTAGTTCTGATTATTCAGACATTACAACAACAATTATAGCAATTTAAATTAATAGACACTACATCATGTCACATAAATTCCAACTAAGACATGATATATACATATTGTTGTTTATAGGGGAACATTAACTGAAATAATTAGGTCAGAAATCGAACATTGCTAGTACACATTACATGTAGTATTACTACAAATTAGATAGTACAAACACCTGGTCAATGTTATAGTCTATTACTATGCCAAATATCTCCACTAATTCCATATAGAGAAGACGTCTTCCTATGGCTGCCTATACATCACTCAAAATTGTGCCATTGAAAGATCTCACTACTACTTTAATGTACTATAATTACTAACCTCAAAGGGAAATCTTTTCTTATTCTGAGAATCTTTATCTTGAACTGTCCACACACCAGTTAATGGAAGAAACTCGACATCTCCATCGTCAACACATTCATTTTCTCTTATCTCAACCACTTTTGTGCCTTCTATTGCATTCCTTCGTAACAGAATGTATTTACGTTTATAATTCTGCAAAATATAGAGGAAATGTGCTAATTGACCATGAATATAGTTGATATGTAAACTGTTGTAGAGCAGATTACAACATAGCTATTTGTCAATGATTTCTCAGGAAGTCTCTCCTACATAAACACAGCTGACAGATTAGCTTTAAGTAGATACTTTCTATTGTCATGTTCTCTTTCTATTAACATGTTATGAGAAACCATTAGAAAAGTTATGTTAACCATTCATTGAATTACCACTAACTGCATACCAACAAGGACACCTCCTGCCTTGAACTAATAGGTATATTTAAAGTCACATTCACACATTTAGATCTCACTGAAACATGAGAGATCTGATGTTTACTCATTACAAAGATGAAAGTTATATATTTCCATTTTTGTTAAGTTCTGAAAACATTGTAAGTATGATATGCAATGTAAGATTACACACAATACAAAAAAGGAAGACAACAAAAACCATAAATGAAATACAAATGCATTTATTGATTACAAAGAGAAGATACACTCTTCACCTTTGCATTGATTAATAAATGCATTTGTTTGTTATAATAATTATAAAATAATAATGAGAATTTTATTGATTTAAAAGTGGATTACTTACAGATCCAATTTTCCCTTTCTTTTTCTTGATATCCAAATAACCTTTTTTCACTACTCCTGCCATGTCCTTTCTCTGTAGTTGATAAGCACTTGAAGTGATTGACTATCCAGACAGTAGACAATACTGCTGTTATTCACGTTGATGCGCAAACTTCAAGTGTTAACAAACCGCAAGACTGTGCAAATAGACGATGTCTCTATGTAATTCTAATAAATCACCTTTTCCCTCCCACATCCTGTTCTCTTCCATTTTCGAACTCCTCCTTCTCTTGGCTGCAAAATGTTGGTGGGTGGGGCTGATTATCATACTTGAGTTAGGGGGCGTGTTAGCTCTACTTTTATACAAAGCATAGAGCCTTTATACATATTACTCCCACAAATATCGCTGCAGTAGAGAGAGATCATGTCCATCTACACTACTAAGAGAAAGCTAAAAAAGACCAGCAAGAATCACTTAGGTAAGCCTACCTTAATTCTCAGTGTATATATAAATTAATACAACCACTATATATATATATGCAGGTCATTTAAAGCTGTCTATATGCGAAGATAACAGTGCACTTATTGTCACAGGTAATGTCATTGCAATCATCTGTAATTGTAGGCCTTTTTTGATCTGGTGCTGCAATATATGTCAGTCTCATAACGTAATACTTGAAAATTAGAAAATGTAGTTGTACAAACATGTCAATGAATTAAGACTTTTGTTTAGACAGTAGTTGCATCCCACACAAAAATGTATTGTTTTTGATACTAACTAGTAGAGAATGATAGACATGACAGAGGCATTGCCAGGAATCCAATCACTCCTACTTGCTCTACAGTAGTCCACTTAAGTAGTAATTTTTTATAATTTAGTATACGAAGCTAGAGGTCTTAAAAGGAAAGACAATGCTCCAATGGACAGTTATGTAAAAGTAGGCATCTCCTCATATGAAACTAATGATTAATAGTTATATAATAGCTTTACATGTTACCTGATCCACATAAGCAAACAAAAGTAAAATCGAAAAGAGTTAAAGAGAGAGATCCTGTTTTTGATGAAAGGTTTACATTGTAAGTTCATGAATTTACTTACAATAATGTCCATATCTCTCCACAAAGCATTTTGAAAGATGAAAATGATTTGGATAAAAGACTATTTATTTCAGTTTGGAATCGAGATAGAACAGCCAGGTAATAATATATCATTATACAATTATTATTATAACATGATTGGAACAGAAGTGAAATGATTGGCTGCATGTCTTTCCTTGTCTCAGACTTAATAGGCCCTAACAAGGTATGGATGTAATTGTTATTAATATAATTATGCTACTCTTAATTTATTAGGAGATTAACGGATGGTATCAACTACTTGATGAAATGAAAGGAAAATTTGAGAATATTCAAGTACCTGGCTCAGTTGTTCGTATGGGATCAATGTCTAGTCTTTCTAGCATAGCCTCAGCTCCACCTAGTGTAGTAAAAACATATGCTGTTAGTGATTAAATGCTTATATTTATAACTTATTATCTCCTCAAAAAGGTGACACTGATACGTGGATTGAAAGGATATGGTTTTAAAGTAACAGTAGGATCACCTGTCTACATTAATGAAGTCATTGAAGGTTATTGTATTTTGATGATGTGTAGGACTGTTGAATGTTCTAATTTGTTTTACAATTCCTCATTTATCCTCCTCCATTTAGGCTTACCAGCTCATGAGTCTGACATACAAGTTGGAGATTTAATTTTAGAAGTAGAGGGAACTGATGTTATTCGTGCAGATGGTGATATGGTAGCTAATATGATAAGGTATTAATAATGGCTGGTCGTTGACATATAGATCTTTAATTACTTTAGGAAACAGAGAGAAACTCTGCATATGATATTACAGAGACTCAATACAACAAACTCCCTAAATCAATCATCTAATAGTCTTGGTCTTTTCTCATCTGCTTCTCAGCCATTTCTCTCTCACTCCCATTCTGATCTCGTTTTGTTACCAAGTAAAAAAACACCTGTTTTTACTTCACAAGGATACCAAGAAGGACGTAGATCCTCAATAGGAGGACTAACACAGCCTGCTGCTGACATCAGTGGATATGAATCTGATATTCAATGGTTACATTCAATATCTTCAAGCCGAGATAAAATGACTTTGTCAAAAGACAGATTACCTGAAGTACCAGAAGAAGGTATCAGTCCACAGTTTGCACAAAAGCAAACACAAAAAATAGGTCAATTAGATGATAATTCATCAACTACAATACATGGACGTCTTTCCTTTTCCCAACCTGGTTTAGAGAATAGAGCAATATCACCTACTAAACATTACAAGTTAAATGATAGTACAGGAAGAAAGTATTCTGCTACTAGTTCATTGGGTTCTCCATCAGAGGAAGAATTAGAAGGAGATCTTTATAATTTAGCAATACAATCTGTAGCATCATCAAAACTCTTCCCTGGGACACAATTACAATCACCTCCGTATCAACCACGTACACTTTACAGTAGTAAAGTATATACTGGTTCTATGATTTCTACCGACTCAGCTTACAATACTGACCAGAGCTCACGTTCTTTGAACCAACCAGAAGATTCATCAAGTTTTGGTAGACAATGCCAAAATAAAAGTCCACCAATGGACACTGCACAGCAATACATTTATCCCACCTCACCTCCTGCTAGTGTTGACCGTCACCGCTCATCAGAAGATCAAGTTATTTCAATGGAATGGGAGGTAATGTCATACAATAAAATAATATTTATGCTTTTTGTTTTTAGAGCTTGAGTAAACTTGAACAAAAACGACAGCGAGCTATAAACAGCTTGATGAAATGTGAAACAGAATTTTGTGAGGAATTAAAAAAGGGTATCACAACATACATGATGCCTTTGACTCAGGATGTCCTCTCTGAAAATAGCCAGAGAACAATATTTATGAATTTAGATAGAGTAAGATATATTATAATAAATGATGAATATGCTGTCTCCCTCAATAGATGCATGATTTATCACGACACTTTATCACACAACTGAGGTCACGAGCAGTACATTACATTGATTCCTCAACTCCACCACTTTACATTGAGAATTTTGCTGACATATATTGTAACAAAGTATCTAATATTATTATAATAAAGTAAATATTATTGGAATCTGTTTTTAGTTGGATCTAATGAAACAAATATTTAATGGTTATCTGCGTAACTCAGAGAATTCAAGAAAAGAGATTGCTGTGTCATTTATGAATCCACAATTCAAGAAAATTGTCCAGGTTCTTGTAATCATTGATATATCACTTCTAATGTCTTAATATCATCAGGAGCCAATGGCTGGTGATAAGATACCAACTATTTATTCTTTTGTTGAAGCAGGATCTGAAGTAATACACTAGGGCTGTGTGTGTGTGTAATAATTCAATTATCTCTTATAGTATTTACCAAAAATGAGTCATTTAATGGTTGCTATTAGTTATGTAACACCATTGAATCATGAAGACCATCAGTATTTGACAACAATTATCTGTGGTAAAGTATAGATCAGATTCACTTTCAAAGTAACAATATTTCACATAATTAGGATTAATGACAATTTTGCCACCAAGTTGTAATGATCTAAGACGAAATTGGACAAGTGAAATCACTATCATGGAAAAACTGAAGTCAACTGTCACATTTGGTAATGGTATTGAAGTAAGTCTTGTAAAGTTAGCAACTATATAAGTTATATAACTCTCCTTAGCCCTTTGATTTAATGATTCCTGGTCGAGTCCTTTTACATGAAGGAGAAGTACAAATCATTGGAAAAAAGAAAAAGAAAGCGTGGATGTTACTTTTCTCTGACATTCTTTTAATTACCAAACGAAGTGGGCGTCTTTTAAATGCTTTGGAACCTCCACTTTCCCTTCAAGATTTGACTGTACAAGATATTAACTGTGCTGAAGGTAAGTCAATGCTCTATACAAACCAGACCATTTGTTCCTTTTTCATATAGATGAGTTTCAAATAGCAACAGTAGACTGTGTAAGTTATAAGATCACATTATCACTTAATAAAGTGACTATATCTTTAGTCATTTAGCCGACTTTTAAAAGTCTCTTCATTACAAGTTAAGGGACAATGGATGGTCAAGTTAAAGGAGAGAGCAAATGGTTCAATACGTGTTCGACGAGCCACTAAGGTAGACTTATTAAAAACAGTGTGACACTTTTGTTGAGCATATCATGAATATTGTTATATCATCTCTGTATCAACTGTTAATATAATAATATTTTGAGCCTAATATAAAGGCTGTCAAGTGTAGGAGTATAGCCATAGGAATGTTATAGTACAACCTACTACATTGTAGTAGGTTGTACTGACTGTTGTAGTCAGTACCACCTACTATAATATAACATAACTTCTTCCTCTTCAATTAGGAGATAGAAAATAATCAAAAATCAGTTGAACTTAAACATGAATTGACTCAACAACGCAGAACTCCATTCAAAACACGACCTCCAACAGATAAAAGGGAAAAATCTCCTATTCAAACGTTGTCATCTTCTCTGTCTTCAACATCAGGCTTTCCACTATCACAACCTGTCGGTATGCTTGGATTGCCTTCAAAATTTTCTACATTGCAAGCAACAAAACACACTAAATCATCTCAACATTTACAACAAAAGTCTTCACCAAAATCTCGCAGGATCAGTTTCTTCAGGAAACGTCAATCATTAGATTTTTCAGTATACAATGGTTCACTAAGTCAACCTGTGGAGTCATCAAGTCCTCATCAATACAAAATAGGGTAAGTCCGGCAGTTAAATGAAGCCTGTAAAACATCCAATAATTGATGTTAATTGTTATGTATTATACGATATCTGCTTATATTTCACAGCCAGATATAGTATAATATAATAACAATAATAATATACAATATGTCAAGTTGTGCACATACAAGTTGGCAACAATTGAGAACCCTCCCATAAAAGCTAGGCTAGCTTTCATCAAGTAACAGCTAGGCAATGTTGAAAGCAGTATTTTACAGATAAAGAAGCAAGTGTCAAGAAATACAATCAGTCTAAGTAAATCAGTAAGAAAGTAAACGGATAGTCGTCATATTGCATCACTATCTTATTACAACGATGATCACCGTAAATTTGAAGATATCGAAGCCTAAAAAGAGAGGACGAAGTAGCAGCTTTAGCGGTGTAAGTCGATTTAGCACAAGTCTGCCTTCTTTGAGAATGAGCCACGAAGCAACAGCGGTTGTTCCTGCTGTTCCTATCACTCTCCAGACATCATCGCCCACAGAACCTAACAAACGATTCCCCGGTCTTTCTTTCCTACCTAGATTTAAAGAGTCATCCACAAAAGACAAGACAAAAAGAAAAACCAGAGATGAGACAACACCGAGACTCAGCAAGTGAGTATAAATCCTTCATTTTGATGATTCCTTACAAATATACATACTCAGAATTAATAAAGCCAAGTTACACCAATGGTCTACATCGTTTGATCATTTACTAAGTGATCCAGGTACACTCCGTAATCTGACTTTTATTATTTTATTTGACTGGCTGTTTTTGTTCACAGTGGGAATTCAATTATTTGAAGATTTTTTACGAAAAGAGTGCAGTGAAGAGAACATCTTATTTTGGAGAGCATGTCAAAATTTTAAAGTCTGCCCTTCAAATGATCTTCAAACTGAAGCTGAAAAGATATACTCAGAATACATTTCACATGAAGCACCTAATTTGGTAAGGTTTTCATAAGTTATATCATCAGTTAGTACATTAATAGGTTAATATTGACCATACTGTGAGAACTGAAGTGATGGTTAAAATGAGAGAAGTAACACGCGACACATTTGATGAAGCTAGTCATAGTATTTATATGTTAATGCAAAGAGACAGTTATAGCCGATTCATTAAACAGCCTGAATTTAGAGAAGCACTGTCTAGATAAAATATCACAGGTCTATACAACAAACTTTCCTTTTTATAACAATTCCACTTTAATTTTCATTTAATTGGTGTATGTTTCATATTATAAAAACAATTCTGCTGTGATAAAAACACTCTGTTATTGTTGTGTAAATTCTGGAGTTCTTAAAAACCCAATAGCACTGCTAAATTGAGTCCACCAATATGCTGTCTCTCCATTTAGATAAGGCTCACAAAAATCTTTTATATATTGTTCAGTTGACAGTAAACTTGTTGGATTAGACATAATCAAGACTAATACTAAAACAGGAAAAATATCATCAGCACCAGGAGGGTCTCCGCATTGAGCTAATTGAAGTAGTCTTATAAGAAGTTTACATCCTTTGATAATACAGTCGAGTTTGGCAAGTGGAGACTATTGAGTGTATAAAAATAATGTTAGTAATATATTATGTCTACGTACTTTATATAATGACATAGCCAGAAAGTGTTGCTGTACTTCGGACCATGGACAGGAAATACAATAAGTCTAAATGAGTAGAGTAACAAGCACTAATTAAATCAGCAGGAAGCCATTATTACTTGAGGTATTTTTAACAATTTGTGTTGTGGAGTAACTGTCCTTGCAATCTTTTGAATATATTCAGAGAATACTCTAATAGGAAAACAGTCATTGTGACTATAATCACATTATTACTACATAACTTACTCATCACGTTGTTTATCAGTGTCACCGTTAGGATGAAATATATATTGATAAAGTGATGCAAACAGGTGGTCATCGCACATTTGATATACTTGACCAAAGTCTCCATTAGCCCACACTAATTATAAAGTTAAGTCAAATATGAAGATATATTACTTACATTGCCAAGAGAGATTTTTATTTATAGCTGCTTGAAAAGCATCTCTACAGTCTTGTACTAGCGCACATTTTTCATCTGCAGTTATACAATTTTGAAGATCTTTCTTAACTTGAATTAATTTGGCACTTCTTTCTTCAAAAAACAAGTTCATGGTAAAGTTTAAAAATGCATTTTGTTGAAGTTGTCGTGATCTAAGTTATATCATAAATACAGTAAATTATGATAGAAAATATCTACCTTTTGAATGTGTTCAATAAATTGTTGATCTGAAGACTTGCATCACAACATTGTTTTTGACAAGTAGATAAATAGTTTAAATAATCTAAATGTATTCTGTGGTTGTCTTTGACACCTTCTAATAACATTTGTATACTAGAAGAGAAGTCATTACAATAGTATGTAACATTAAAGGGAAGACTTACCAAGTAACATCTAGTCTCTGGAGTTGTGTCAAGACTTCAGACAAAACTGCAGACTCGGAGTAATCATCTTTCCACAATGCTTCATACTGTATTTGTCTTAACAAGTCTATTAGCTGTGTCTTTATATCCTTTCTGTCTGATAAAGGTGGTTTAGGTATATGAATATTTTGCAAAAGAATAGACAGTTTGTACTTCAGTTGTTGATATAACACGGATGTTATAAATTCCTCTATAGTAGCAGGTAATACTAAATCATGTCTCACTTCTTCTATAGGAGATGTTAAAGCAGGAGGTTGTTCACTAGCTCGTTTCTCTCGAGCCATTTTCTCATATTTTGCTGTTATATGTCCAACACGATTTGTATATGAATCTACTCTATCACGATGTGCAATGTGCTCTAAATCAATGTGGGGTTCTAATCTTTTCTTTTCCAATTTTTTTGAACGTATTCTATTACTAAGCCAAAAACGTAAACTCTTCTTAGATTTGGGTGTGGCAGGTACAGAGGAAGACAATACAACATCTTCTCTATTAACAGTCTCTGTTAAAGTGACAGGCTCATAACTTTTAGTGAGAGGACTTGGAGACAGTAATTCTTCTTCTTCTCCACTAGCACTTCCATTGTAACTTTCAGGACTCCAAGATT
The DNA here is from genome assembly GCA_963965975.1 of Xestospongia bergquistia. NCBI lineage: Eukaryota > Metazoa > Porifera > Demospongiae > Haplosclerida > Petrosiidae > Xestospongia > Xestospongia bergquistia. Next base: position 7,189,242 of record OZ014421.1, on the reverse strand, counting down.
TTCTACAGCTATTCTGTTTGTCTGATGAACAATGAGAATGTTTCTCACTACCTGACTCATGATCTCCTGATACTTGAAGACTAACAACTGAGTTATTTTCCTGAATAATAAGTGGCTTTGATAAAATAGAATTGGAGTGACTAGTTGTGACAATATTTGGAGGACACCTTTCACGAATAAACTGTACAACAGTATAATAAATGTAGTTAATATGATAATCATTAGGGTTTACCTCTTCTTCTATCATCAGCTGAATATCCCATGTCTGAGAGGACTCAGTATGACTCGGTTTCCATAGCGACAAGATGATTACTTCTTGAGGAAGAACACTTTGTCCATGTGACGACAATGTATGTTCATTTTTACTAATAATATCAGTAGGATTAGAAAGAGATTTAGGAATAGTACTAGGTTGTAATGTATGACTTTTACCAAGATCTTTAGCTATTGAAGCTGCTTGAGCTTTAGAACCCCACATTGATTTAGAACGTGCCTTACTACTTTTATTTGAAGGACTTTTTGTTGAGATAGTCATTGATTCTCCATTGTCAATGTCAACAAGAGGTTGAGAACTAGCTCTTTTATTCAATGAAAAACTATAAGGATTTCGTAAACATTTTTGTATGACAGCTTCTGGTACAACAGAAATAGCTTTACTGATCTCAATATGAATGGGTAATTTATTAGGCAAATCCATAAATGAATTACAAGCATCATGAACAACATTGACCTAATAAAAGGTAATGAAAAGAATGAAAACTACAAACAACCCACTATATTTTCAAGTTGTTCCTTTGAGAATAGGTAAACACTCCTATGTAGTCCTGGTAACAATGATGTCACTGGTGGTGTCTCAGTACCAACTCCACTGTCAATATTATCCAATAAACTATTGAAAGGGATCTGTTTGTCAACAAAAAAACATAATGAACACATCACATGACAGTCACATGACCCTTACCATATCCATATGGGATACAACCCGTCTCATGGGATAATCTGAACTATCTAATTTGTCAACAATCCAGGCACATCCTTGCAACACACCAATAACTTGACTCAAGTTGTACCAGGCAACTTCATCGATAATCATTCTTACATCTATTACTCCAAGGAGATCAGGGTTTACAAAAGCAGAACTTATAATAAATCCAAATAGAACTGAACTAACTGGGCGTCGAAGTGCAGTGGGGGAAATGGAAGACCATTTTTGTACAATTAGTTGCTTCAAAGAATGTAACAACCATTTCAAAGAGGGCGGAAATAAATCTAATGATTTATTTAGTTCTAAAAGAAACTGCATACATATATCTGCTAGAACACGTGAAGAAGTTGCAACATATTGTGTAACATCAAACCCCTCTCCTTCCGTTTGTAGGCGTGTCCCTGCTTTAGTAACATCATATTCCAAATAACCTTCATTGTATTGAAGTATACGTGTTAATGGTTCACGTAAAACGTGACTTAGGAACACTTTTAACTCAGGTAATTGTTGACAATACTCTGTAATAAGTCGACTACAGACTGGCTCGATACCAAAGAGTTCTTTATAAGAAGAACATTGTGATACATGGTCTTTTAGCAAATGAGAGAGAGTGTCGAGAAGAAAGAGGTGATCTTCCTGAAATAAACAATGAGAATAAATGACTGATATCAAATCATAAACCAAATGATTTGTATCTAGACCTTCTCTACTAGCCCATTGTAATATCTCAGCTATAACAGCAGGATTTCCTCGTAGATTACCAAGGAAACGACTATAACTTTCATGTAAGTTTAGTGGTATAACTTGGGCAGCATCAGTAAACTCTATTGATGATGTCTCATCAACTGCAACTACCCACTCTGAAGGAGGTGATCGATGACTTAGCACTTTAGCCAGTCTAAAATTGAGAGCATGTAGTATCCATAATGAATGTAGTAATTCATCACATAAACTGTTTAGCTGGTGATATTCTCGACGTACTTGCTGCCATCTTTCTGCAATAATGTGCTGATCATCTCGTAAATGTTCGACTACAGACCACCATCCATCGCTAGTCATCACGCAAGTTATTATAAGACAAATTATGCTCATTAATTAGAAGTTATATTTTTAACCACGTGATGTGTCCTGACACGCCCCTTTTTTGCTTCTCTAACGGAGTTGTGAATCTTATCTGGTCCCTATCAGCAATGGAAATTATAAATGAGGTAGGTATGATCACCTGATCACGTTAAAGTATATAAATCCTAACGTGACATAAATGTTGTTATAGCTAAGATTTGTAAACTGTTTTGTCACTATAATTGATATATTAATTATTGTATACATAATTGACATATTAATTATTGTCTATAGATCATTTGTTATTATTTATAGAGACAGACATTGCTAATGTAAAGAAATAGTTTATTAATTATTAAATGCTAAAGTATATTTGATTATTTTAAAATTATCTGAAAAATAAGCAAGCAATTTTCCTATTTCCTCTATAATATATTTATTGTTAGAAGGAAAGATATCATTGTTAATTAGTATTGTCTGTTAATAGTCAATATTTGATAATGAGGTGATGATGACACTTATTGATATATCAATAATATATCATATATTAAATAGAAGCCAGCTTACAATGACTTCATTTCCAATTATATTACTATAATTATAGGGGGTTCTGGAAATAGGGACTAATCCAGATAGCAAGTCATCAAAAGATTGGAAAGCCAGACTATTTGTTTTGAAGTTTTTCCCTTCATCAGGTCGTGCAACACTAGATTTTTATAAAAATACCAGTAAACGATGGCAAAAACAAACCATTAAAGGTGTCATTTCTCTGTTCCCTTACTTTGAAATATCCATAGCACATCAATGCAGTTATAAATACACATTTAAAATCTCAACTCCAGAGGGTACAGTTTATTTAGCAGCATCTAACTCAGCAGCAATGAATAAATGGATGTATTTTATACAAACACAAAAAATATTAGAACCTACTCAAGGTAAGTCCCTCTATTATTGCCACTAATTATGATATTGCCCTCATTAGATATGTATATATTTGATGTACAAGCTCAAGACTCGGATTTTATGAATCTCATTGGTGCTGTTGGAGATTGTCAACTAGTTTTAACACCAAGTTATGAATTACAAGTTGTATTACTTCCTAAAAAAGTGGTCCTGGCTGTCTGGCCATTTGATTGTCTCAAGACTTTCTCCTATGGTGGTAGTCTCTTTTCTTTTCAAGCAGGTCGGCATGCACCTCGTGGTCCAGGGGAGTACTCCTTCATTACCAACCAAGATCACCACATACACAGCACTCTACATAAATTAATCGACAATGCTAAGCGTAGTAGTTTCTCCAGTGATAGTAGGATCAGCATATCAGATAGGCCACCAGCTCAACTACCCCAAGATGGTGACAGTAGCTCGGAGTCACCTGTATCTGGTAATAGTGATGATGAGTCACCATATAGGAAAGGTTACAATCTTTATGTTCAGTCAAGTCCTCGTTCGTCTCCTCCTCCATTACCAGGAAACCCTCCACCAAAGATACCTCCTAAAGGTGCTGTTACAAAGTCGTGGTTACATGAAAGATATGGCTCCTCTCTTGAACCAGAAACAATACCAGATAAACTAGTTCCTCAAACAAATATGCCTAATTCTGATGAAGATCATGTCTATTCTCACACTCTGCATCGTTACCCTCCTCCGTTTAATTCGCCACGTCAACAAACCGAGGATAACCCTATGATATATAACTCATTAGTTCATCAGGGAAGACCTAAAAAATTAAGCATTGACTATGATATAGCATATCCTGATCAAAAACAACAAACTGTTGTTGGTGAAGGAGGTGTCAAATTATATTCTTACATTGGAGATGATAAAAATAATGAAAATGTTGATTTCCCACTGTCATCTCCACTACAAGATGTTATGACTGCAAACCCTCTTTATGGTTCTAAAGGCAACTTACTAGATTCTGTTGTTCCTTCTTTGCCATACAACGAGGGGACATTACCTCCTGGGTCACAGAAAGAAGGAACATCTCCTCCTCGACCACCAAAGGGGGATATACCCTCTTCTCGACCATCAAAAGAGGGAACATCCCCTCCTCAACAGGTAAAAGACAGAACATCTCCTCCTCAGGAAGGATCCTCTACAGAAAAGCTTGCTCGCCCAGACGTTACAGCTAATCCAGTATATATTACATCAACAATTAGAGGAGGTTCCCCCACCAACACAGATACTACTGATAACAACAAAGACAAATCTGGCTATACTATAATCAATAAGGCCCCATCACCTCAAAATGAAATTATCCCAAGTTCTGTTGAATCAGATCCTCCACCAATACCAGAGAGACAATATAGTTTCAATGAATCAGAGCACGACTAGACTAAATTTTTATATTTTATTATTAATTTTTTATCAGTCCAGCTGTAGCAATTGTGTGTGTGTTTGGATAGATTAGTCCAGTCTTGAACAATTTCATCACTAGTATGACTGTTTTGGTTGTATCTGTTTTTGTTATACTCTAATTAATATTACTATAATTATTTATCTTTGCAATATTATTATATATTAAGTTGATTCATTGTTGACTTCATTTTGTAATGACAGCACAAGACTAGTATCAATGAGATGTTCCTCTCCAGCATTAACAATGTTACTCTCATCTTTTCCTTCTCCAGCTGGTTTCACTCTGTTACGATAACAATTTGTACGAGATAGCCAGTCTTGGACATGTCTCCATAAACTTATTACAGCAGAAGAGAAGGTCATATATAACGTCACAATGGGGCTTAGTTTAGGAGAAGATATATCTCCCTCATCCAATTCATTTTTCTCTCCTTGGTTATCATCAGATTGCTCATTTGTAATGACTAGTAGTTTAGGTGAGCCCCCATTCATTAAGAGTTGTTTAACAGTTTTAGGAATTACACTTGATTCTATAAATCGTTCACGAGTATTAACACATCTCACTTCACCTGATATAACCACAACTTCCCTCATGTCATCAGTGATGTCAAATGTTGGGACTGGACCTTCAGGAGCATATTCCACATATGAACTTTCACACATTAGGGATAGTTTGCTAGTAGGCCAGTCCTGAATTGAGAATGAATTTTTATGTGTAATATTATAGTAAAATACCTGATATTTAGGTTGTTTTGCTAATTTGGTCACTGCTATTCGTAGTCCACACATTCTCCAGAGTCTTCTCTCCAAGATTGGAAACTCGGCCAGTACTTGCCAGAGATGCATACTTTTAATATAGAACACCTTATAATTATTTAGTGTTTATAAACTGTCATATTATGATAATAATAATATACTAACTTGAACATCTGTTTCACAAATAACAGTAGCATTGCGTACTTCTTTTTTTAGTATACCCATTTCACCAATAATAGTACCTGCTCCAAAAAAATCAACTATCATACATTGTTCCTCTTCAATTGTCTGATTATCTGATAGAGAAATAACCTACAGATGTTATTATATTAACTCCTCTCAATTTTTTACTAGTACTTTAACTAATCCTGAGACAATGATATAGATGCCTTCAGATTGATCTCCTTCTTTCATAAGATAGTCTCCAGTATCAAATTGCGTAATGTCAGCAAATTGTCTGACAAGAGACACAACATTGTTATCCAATCCGTCTAGCCATGGTAAATGACAAAAGATATAGCTGGGATCAGGAGCTGGTAGACTGGCTGGATTATTCTCTAAACGTTTCATTTTAGTTTCTATAGTCTGAAGGTAAAAAAGATGAAACAACATTATAACAAACTGCTGGCTTGCCTGTAGTAATTTTTCTGCATCTATCTCATCCAATAATCCATTGCTAAGCATTTGTTTAATGACATCTTGACAATGATTGAGAACAGATCGAGTGGCTTGATGTGTTTTAACTGATAAAGCTACACCAGGATGTTCCTTTCTTATCAAACCCAAACTTCTGATGACATCAAGACGAGTAGCATTGACACGTTGTTTCAGATCTTCTGCCACTTCTTTATGAACTAGTTTAATACGATCAAATTGTTGAAGCAGTTCTTCTTCACCCACAACAAAACCTCGGCCAATATCATAACCAAATCGTAGTCTTCGATTCACAAAATAGTCCACTAATTGTACCAGTTTTGGTAATGCCATCTACAAAACATTATTATGGACATTAAGTATCATTGTTAATACCTTAAGAAGACGTATAACTCGACCCACTCTAAGGATACGTAGAATTCTCAAGACTCTGAAGACTGCTGGTGAAAACTTAGCATTATTATGGGGCAAACTAAGTTCTAAGACAATATCTAAAATACATATAAAGAGAATAATGACATCAAACCAGTTCCATTTGCTCAACCAATAATGTCGTCCCAGACCAATCATCTAGTAAAAACAGATAAATATTTGTAAATGAAATGACACTTACTTTAATAATGGCCTCTATAATATAGCAGATACAAAATATATAATTAAAGACTGCAAGAACAGATAATACTGTTGTGTGTGTCACAGTCAATTCAAGTAAACTACAGAATCCATTGACCACAATGATGGCAAATATAGTCCATTCAAAAACAGGATGAAGTGCAACAAGATACGTAGCCAACAAACATTTATTTTTGGGTTGTGGATATTGATCAGATGACTTCCATTCAATAGCCCAATGTATAAGTTGACGCTACACCGCAGAATTGATATGCATGAAATCATAAGATCATTTATTATATACCATCTTAACAAATATCTTGGGAATTTTCCAGTGAAGAGCTATATCATTCAATGTAATCAACCTATGAATTGAGAAGGATAACTATGATAATGATAATCATATATAGCATACCTATCTGGTGTATCTAATACAGTGTCTGATAAGTTAATGAGAACACGAACTGACTCTCGACTTAACATGCCTTGTTCATATTGCCTCCAATAGCTTGTCTTCTCAGCTTTAATGATACGACTTCTCACTTCTTCTGCTAATTCAATGAGTTCTTTATGATTTGGTACTCTAGGAACTTCAATTTCACACTGAGGACATTGACTGTGAAGTGATTTTGCTAATATACCATCATGTGGAAACTATAATACACATAGCACACATAATTTAGAGTAGTGTAATTTGATATGATTTAATTAAATCTTTTGTTAAAGTAATCAATCAATTCATTAGACTCCTCCATTGCTGACCTCACTAATATTAAGGTGTTTGTATGGATCTGATATAGAGGCAGTGGCATCAACAATGTCCCAGTTAGCATCAGCCAAAAAACGATCATTTTTCAACATAGCAATGGCTCGATGTTTTGCTTCATTCACACGAGCTACAGCAGTCGACATAGTTTTACAGCGTGCACCAGATATATCACTCATTCCTAAAGCATTTAATAGATATTTTGTGGTTGTAGCATTCAATACTAATGTCAAAATGACTATCCCAGCTGTGTGAAAGAGAACCTACAGAGAAAGGTAACATTAGCTGATATGTAAGAAGTTAGTTATATCTTAATTACATTAAGTTAAACCATTAGGAATTGATGTGACTGGTATTAAACATTTTTGCTGTTAACAAATACGACTACATTTATATCATATTTTCAGGCAACTCCTGTGTGTTATCCCCCACTGAGGGAGATGTTAAAGGTTAAATATTTTGGTGTACTATACCACCTCATTTAGTCATTATAAGTTTACTTTTTGAAATATGATCAATATACAATGTCACTCACTTTACTTCCAATAGTGTCAAAGTCTATACCACTAGTTTGAGCCACAACTAATGCTAACGCTAATCCCACGGCACCTCGCAGTCCTCCCCACGTAATAACAAGGATATGTTTAAGGTTCATAGAGTAACCAATACGAGTTAAGATGGGATAGAGGCTACTGTTTACAATTAACCTAAAAATGATAGACACAATTCTTTAAAATGAAAGATATGCTAAACTTTTATTAGTAAGAATAACAATGGAGGCATTACAAATGTGATGATCACGTACGTCAATTAGATATGTTATGTGGAAACGTGAGTAACCCATACAATGACTACAATAGATTCCCGAGGAAACTAGGTCATTGCATCATTTTGGATAACAGCTTAACAACAATTTTATTGATCAGAAATTCCCATTTCTCTGTGCTAGAGGCAACATAACGCTTACAAAAGCAAACAATAATTAACAAAAAAGATAACGTCATCTTAAAAACTAACGCACTAAAGTCAACATTACTACTAACATTACTAGCCCCAGGTGATGAATCATCATTACACTTACCGAATTACCATAATCCCAAGATATAGAGAAATGACAAATATCCAGTCCTTGTTGTCAACATCTTGGAAAGCACGTTGAGAAATGACGACACCAACAATGATAAATATTAATGTGTTTGCTAAATAACCAAGTACTTCCCAAAATCTATGATAAATTATTACATATATTGTAAATACATACATACATACACAATATGACTTACCGATGTAAAAAGACTTCTACTTCAGGACTAATGTTTGTTTTACGTGAATTGATCTCAATGCCTAAAGTAACTACAGCCAAAACACCAGATACATGAAGTAGTTCTTCTCCAATATAGAATGTGACATATGTTGAAGCTAATGTTATAGCTATCTCTACCAGAGCATCATTAAAAACTCGCGATAACCAGAATATAGTGACTTTGGCCATAAAATAACCAAATGCTGGTCCACCAAGAGCAACTTGGAGAAAATATAACAAGATTTCAGCTCCTAATAAATATTGTGCATTAATTGTAAGAACCATATACACTGAATAATAATATAACCATTTCTTCCTTTTCCTGGTATTAGTTCATCTTTGAAAACATTGAACAAAACTATGGCAGCTCCATCATTTAATAAGGATTCTCCTTCTATGATCGTTCCTAATTGTTTAGATGCTCCTGTTTTACAAAGAATGTTGCAATCAAAACACATCATACACACCCAAAATTGTAATACCTAATTCTTTTAATAGAGCAACAACAGCTACTGGATCAGTTGCACTTAAAATAGTTCCAAACATCAAAGCCACGACCCAGGACCAGTTGTAAGTAAAAATGAATTTTCCCATAAGAGAAGTCAGAAATGTTGACAAAATTAAACCAGGACCAGCTAATATCATAGATTGACCGATTGTCTTCTTAAAAGTATGTACATCCATAACAAATGCACTCTCAAAAATTAACGTTGGCAAGAACATAATCAACAGCAAATGAGGATCCATTTGTGCAATAAGCAAATACTTTTCCATAAACTTCAATGCATTCCATGTAGGAGCAATCCCAATAACTAAGCCAACCACAATGAGAACAACCGTATAGGGTAATGGGGTGTGCTTAAGGAGATGTCGTATGGCAGCTAATAATATAATAATGAGATTATGCAAGCATGCATGACATACCTCCCACAGCAAAAGCCAGAAATAGAAAGAGTATAGTACCTAATTCTGTACTGTGAGTAGAATAATCTTCATCTCCTGAAGCTGATTCATTATAAGAATTTGCTTTAAACCAAGATGCCATAGACATCATACACTTTTCAAATGTGTAGTTATTAATTTTGTAACTAGGGTAACATGTAATGCAATATCATTGACCAATCAAAAGCATCCTGTGTATTGCAACACTAACTTATTAAATTACATTGATTTTGGTATAAATAAATCCTTCAGGATTGCTTCTCTTGCAATCACAAAGCGAAGTCAAATTCGAAAAATTTACCACTCTGTTACGCCTCATCGACCTTGAAATGACAAACAACAAAGGAGTTTTACACAGGTCATTGGTCCTGATACCAATAATGCTACTACTAATGTCTGCAAAGCAAATTGCGAGTCAACAGCAATCAAATGCAAAGCTAAACGAAGCAGCCTTGAGATTTCGTAGGAAAGCTGGACAATATGACGGTTTAGATCCTCTTGAATATATGAAGAAACTGCGGGAAAGCATGGCCTCATCAAGTGGAACACCCACAGATTTAGATAACAATCCAACTTCAGTGTGGTGTCTGTTAGATCAAGGTGAGTACTCACTATAATATAATTATTGTTACTATTACTATCATTAGTACTAGCTAGCTATGATAGTGTTCTAAAAACTTTCTATCAATACAGATATCATTAATGACAAATATCGTCTCAAAAGTCCAAACAAACGCTGCGAAATGAAGCAGACCTTCCACTTTAGTCTAGAAGACCTCATGAACAATCAAAACAGCAACCTTCCTCTCACTAATGGGACATTAAGAGTTTACATTCAACCAATTAAACGACTTCTATCTAAAGACAAAGCAATCGACATACAAATTACTGTCACTGCTAGGGTTAACGCCAAAGGTATAAAATCAGGAGTTGTCATAGCTCACACCGAAAAAATAGCAGTCAATCCAAATATGACAGCTCAATGGAAAGAGTGGAATATCACAAACGCCATGTTAGATTGCTGGCAAAATAAAACTAATAATACTCTTTTGGAAGTTACTATCAACTTCAAACGTTTAAAGTGCATTCGTGGACAAAAGAAGATACCACTCATAATAGCTGATCTAGCTACATTTCCAATAAACCAAACTACTAGAAGAGAGCGTCATTGGCCATTACAACCAATGGTGGTCCTCTTTCTCGATGATGAAACAGAACGAAAAAAATTAAGAGGAGATATTTCTGATCAGCATAATTCACCAGTCTTTTCTACTGAAGAAACTCAATCTGTCAGCAAACGATCTACAACAGCAAGTTGCAAATTGGTTAATTTTACAGTTAATTTTGCTGAGATAAGGCTGCATAATATTGTATATCCAACCACATATAATGCTCAACAATGTAAAGGAGACTGTTCCCATAGTTACATGGACAAGAACGATGCTACTAATCATGCACGTATCTTAGCCAGTTATGACTATCATTATAAGACATACAATTGGCAATTAAAGGTAATTCCTCGTGTTCCATGTTGTGTTGCTGGCGGATATTCACCTCTATCAGTTATTGAAATAGCAAGAGATAAAACAATATCTGTCAAATATTATCCAGACATGATTGCCACAAGATGCGAATGCAGAGCATAATAATCTATGTATTATATTATCAAGGCTACAATCATTTTTACCATAATTATTATATTTTGTAATAACTTGTTAATCTCTTTTATTAACTATAATATTATTAATATAATTAAGAGAACTTTGCCAATTTTTTAAAAATAATTGTCTGAACTAAGTGACCAACTTTACAATTAATTCCTGTACAGTGGTGTGAAGTTCCTACAAAAATAGTAACAACATTATGTACAAGGAAGGGAGGATATGCGAAGGATGATCTAACGATATGTTCCCACTGACCACAAAATGATATTCATAATATTACTACAGATAGTTATGAACTCTATGGTAACATTACTAACTTTATCCAGCATGCCTTTACTAATAATACAAGATAACAATGTTCCTCTGACATTCATTGATACCAACTCCTTTCTGATGTCTTCTACATAATGCCATTATTATGAAGTAAACAGTAACATTATATTTACCATATTTAGTTAATTCTGTCAACAGTTGAACCACCTGCGCGATGACATCTTTGTCATTTGAATGCACTCTTAATATGACAAAGAAATGTATAGAGGAATAACAAATAAGTCATACTTTAAATTCTCCTGTAAAACAGTCAATCCTCGTGGTTGTAGTTCTGAATCAGCTAACACAAAACAAGTATCCTCTATTAAACGAAATTAGTTGACATTCTTTACCGATAATTATATTTATTAGCCTCATTACTAATAACAAATCATATATAAACAATTGGAGACAACAATAAATAACAGAAACCAACAAAAAGTCAACAATGTTACATAGTAATCACAAAAATACCTCTTTGTTGACAAAGACAACATAGTGTTGCCAGAGTAAACTTTACCACTGCAACATCCTACAAAAAGAAATGTATTATATAATAACTGTATTACAGAGACTAGTACAGGTGGACATGTAAGTAATCAAGCATTACAGTGTTGAATGTATATATAACAACTATCTACTACAACCAAATTTTTGCACCGTTGCCTGTTGGGGCAAGCTCAAATTTCACCACATATTCCAAACACATTAAAAATGGCTATTTCACTTAACAATATGATATAATTTATCATGGGAGTATCAATGTAAGTAAGTTATCTTGCTCATTAAAATACCAGTATTTGTGTGGGGGAACACAACTAGTCCTACTTACCTCTATATATCGATGAAGTGCTATAAACAAGAGCTCAGGAACATGACAATTACACATTGCTATTATAGCATCATCTGAAATAAAGTGTTCATTCCATATTAATAGCTTACACTAATTTAATGTAACTATTGGATATTACACATTGATGGAATAATTAACTTAATTGTCCTATTAGACTTTGTAACCCTAAAATGTTAATAACATTAAGTATTAATGATTTGATCCGTTTAATATCAAACCAGACACCCACTTGCTGAAAACCAAATTAGCCAATGAATCCTCATTAATTCTTTGTTTCTAAACTCACTAACCAAACATAGTACCTCAAATATGCACACCTTCTCATTAAGGTCAGTGAAGTATATTCCTTGTAGTGGAAATAGCTGTAGGAAGTCTTGTAACTACAATAGATCGGTGAAATCAAACAAAAGTCCAGTATATGTGATGTACCACATAACAGGTTAATATGGATTCCATATATGATAAGTTGCAGTTCATGAACTTTAATATAATTGAAATATAATCTTTATATAATGATAATTACATAAGTGACCCGTTCCTAGTTCGGTACAAGCCACTACCCACCCTGATCAGCCTCTGCCCACCTTAAAAACTGTCTTCAACATACATGAAATTCTACTGACCTGATTCTGTCAATAAACATAGTAGTGACATACAGGCATTTACAAAAAGATGACAGTCTATATGTTTCTGGAGTGCACTACAGAGAGAGCCAACAATCCCATTAGTAACAGCAGCATTTAACAAGGACTCTATCAATATATTCATTTAATTAGGAAGACATGTGACATTGTGGTTTACTTCGTCTACTCAATAAGTTCATTAAAAGGATGCAATCAGGAACAAGAACATTAGATGTACTTTGGAAACCTTTGATAATCTTTATTGCTAGGCTTATTGTACCAACAGCAATCAGTTCATTGTCGTGTCTTTCTAAAATGTAATATTATTATAGTCAAACAAAACCACAACCACATATTAAAAAAGATCAAAGAGGTTATTTTAGTACATAGTTTTGTTAGGGATGTAAAGGTTATCTGCTCCTCCTATGCAGACATACTATTTTCTTAATAAACACACCATGAGGAATACCTAATGAGCCCATATAGCACTCTTTCCGGTCATCTGAAAACACGTGTCTTATAATTATACAATAATTAACATATAATGCTAACTACACGTGCACTCACTAAATCTTTAACAAAAAATAGCTTCGCAAGAGACAATCATTGAGATAGATAACTCATATCATAGACATTAGCTAATAACCAATCACTCAAGTTATGTTAGGAGTACCAAATGTTATGGCACCAATATAATTACCACTCATGGAAGAAGTTTCATTCTTCACAACTAATAACCAATTACTCAAGTTATGTTAGGAGCACCAAATGTTATGGTACCAATACAATTACAAGTAGAAACCACTCATGGAAGAAGTTTCATTCTTCACAACTAATAGCCAATCACTGAAGTTATGCTATGAACGGCAAAAATTGTGGCAGAGTTACAATTATAGGTAGAAACCATTCGTGGGAGGAAGTTCCATTCTTCACGACTAATAGCCAATCATTAAAGTTATGCTATGATCGCCAAATGTTGTGGCGCCACTGCAATTATAGATAGAAACCACTCGTGGGAGAAGTTTCAATATTATCATATTCTTCATACCATTAGTTGAGGTTTACCAACTGACTGATCTAATATCACGTCTGAGGGTCATGAACTTAATTAAAATCATGTGAAAGGTAAGAAACCACAACAATATCATCCCAAAAGTCATTACTTTTGTTCACTTTATTGACTAGTATAGCAACCAATACCCACCATAGCAACAACCACTAAGATTCTGTTACAATGGGAAAACAGAAATCGTATCCAGAGAGAACCCAACAAAGTATACAATTTTGTCATAGCTGATTGCCACACCTTGTCCTAAATAACTTACCTAGACTTGATAATGCCATCAATAATTCAAGAGCTGGTACAATAACAGTGCTATTATCTGGAAACATCTACAAGGATATTGCCAATAAATGATATAATCATCTTATTTACCTTAAGGGCAGCTATTGCTAGACTTATCATACTACTATGGAATCCTTGATTGTTATCTATAATTAATTAATGTGATCACATTGTATCAAAAGACATAGATCAAACAAAATACTTACTTATAATTAAATACAGGATATGAAGTCCTTGACATTGGACCTCAGGGGATGATGCATTATGGGTAAGTGACTCAATGATGACATTTACACAGGAAGATTTTAACTGGATTCCTAAGAAAGAAGTTATTGCTAAAAGGAAAAATTTAGCAATACCCTCTATCTCAATCAAGTCAGCTAGTTCTTGTAGACCAGATATTAAAGAATCTACAGAATATTTGCTCTTTCTCAATTTCACTACAACACACACAGATATATGATACAGTGACATAATGTAATATCATTACTAGTAATAATGTCTTGTTTGTTAGAACCAGTATCTACAATGACTATGATATAATTTAACACAATAAATCTACACTTACTGAGCAATTCTTTCAATAAAGATGAGTCATATGTGGAGAAACAGCTCTTAACAAAAGGTAGATCACAGAGCTCACTATAGTTATATGCATGTTAGGTTATCACACATAAAGTAACTTACATTGCTGTAGGACGTTGATGATAACTTGATCTCAGTAAAGATTGTAACAAGTCTGATAGATCTGGTGTGTAGATTTCAGCCACTTTCTTCAACACACCATCAAGAATATGAGGGTTAATTTTTAATTGATATAAGTTACTCAAGAACTCATCATCCTATCACTAGTATATACAACAGAGAGACAATGATGTGTCCTTACTGTTAAGAATCCACAAGTAGCAACTTCCAACATAACACAACCGAGAGACCACATATCAGAACGATCATCATAACTTTAATTATATGATATAATGAAGGGGTCATGTAATAACATACAATGGATTGAGGGGATCTGTTACTTCAGGAGCTAGCCAATTTAAACTACCTATATTATTACTAAACTCAATCTATATATTATACAGTTTACTTTGAGGACTAAATGACCTTGAAGAGCTCCCAAAGTCACCTGTTATGTAAAATATGATTTTATAATACATTAATGCACATACCAATACTAAGTGAGAGATCTTCTCTTAAAAATATATTGCTGGATTTTAAATTTCTATTGTGGCACTTTTAATTATGTGTTTACAGAAAATATCTCACCTACTTATGTAAGAAATGGTGTTTGTGGATAAACTCTAGTGCTTCTATTAGCTGCCCAAGCCATTTTTTCAGTAGCTAATTGTTAATTTAGTAATGGACCAGACATACTGTGGCTGGCTTACTGGCTCTCCAATTGACTGTGTACTTGCTCTCTGACCATATAACAGCTGGCCTAAATCACCTGAAACATTATACATATGATTTCAATTGAATTCATATAGATAGATAGATAGATAGATAGATAGATAGATATTTTGCAACCATGGCAACCATACCTTTAGGTAGATATTCGGTCACAATACATGTTGATACAGCCCTATTCTAAAGGGAACTAGATATAATACACACACAAGAAAGACTACTTACTTTGTCCCAGTAGACAAAGAGATCATGGTGCTTTACCAGTAAAGGATGATTTAATGACAGTAGCCCTGCCATCTATATATGGGATATAAAAAATATCTTTAAAAGAATGTCATTTGTTTTTTTACTTCAGCAAATACTTTATTGGCTTCAGTTTCGTCTTTGGATTCTCTCTATTAGTGATAATGTGACAAGTTAACACAGATTAGTTACAGTTATCACACACTTATTACACTAATTATTTGAACACAAACAACATACTTGTCTCATAACATAATGCATACGTGTTGTGATCTCCTCAACTAAAAACGAATCATGAGTCAACAAGTCATTCTTCAACACCTGATGAAAGAAGCCTCATTAAAGATAATATGACCAAACGCATACTTTGTACTTCTCCATTGTCTAGAAGAACAGCTGACAGCTCACTTCAACCACACACCTCGCCACACAAAATTGAACCTGTTTCTTTACAGCCACACCCATCATTTTTAATTTTTATTATAATATATTTGTATAAAGCTAAAAAATTATACAAAAAGCTGATCTTGTTGTTCTTTGTCTTGTTGTTATTTGTTTGGAAGTTTTTGTGTTGTTCACTTGGTACATTGTGTGATCTTTATCAGTGGATGAACTATTATCTTCTTGATTGCTAGGGACATGTACATGTATTCTTGAAGAACTGTCAACATGTGATGTTGTCCAAGCTTGGTTTAATGGTTTTGTATACAAATGGACTTGATCTATCCAATACTTGAGTCGTATTCTGTCATCAGAAATATACTGTGTTAATCTCGTCTGTAACCAGGGAACATAACTTGAGTATAGACCACGCCCTTGCTTGATATCCATATAAATACGCACTGCAGTGTCTTCATAACGTCGTTGTATGTACTCCTCTGACTCAGGAATGACTTTCTTTCTCCTTCTGAACATTAGTTGACATTATTGTTACTCGGTTGCCATGAAAACAAGGAGTGGTTTGTTGGTAAAGGGTTAAATTTTATAAATTTAACCTTTGAAAAGATCTTTCAGCAAAATCTCTTTTTTTCGTATCAAAAATATACTTATTGGCTTACAAAGTGCATAAAAAGGAATATGAAAATTTAATATGATCGAATCTTAACTTTAGGTAACAGAGTTTGAGACAGACTCTAAAAACAAACACGTGGTTAAGGTAAACGAAGATATACGGAAATGTTATACAATTTGTACAGTAATGCAATAGGGCCAAAGAAATAAATTTCCGTATACTTATATTAATTAGTAATTCAGTATTACACAATGGGAGGAAAGAAGAAGAAGGGAAAAGGCTCTCAACCATCAAAACAATCAAAATCTGTTGAAGGCAGTGCTGACATACCAGATATTGAGGAAGACATTAGTGATTTACAAATAGACGATGAAGAAGAGTTACAAGAAGTGAAGATAAAGCCAGATAATAGTGGCAGTGACAAAGCGACAGCTTTAGAAGATCCTTCCCTAACTCCAGTGGATATTTGTGAATCCACTACATCATTAGATCCTCCTGAAGAAGAAAAGAAAATGAGTCGTAAAGAAATGAAAAAATTAAAGAAAAAAGTAGGCATTCAAATCTCTATAATTATTATTAATCATTACCTTATTAATAGGAGGAGTTACAAAGGAAAATATTAGCTGAACAAAACACAAGTCAATTCTCATTCTCTCAACGTCAAACACAAATGCAATCAAGTTTATTTGAGAATACCAGTGACATTAAAGTCAGTCCTCATATAATACAATGATCATTATTGTAATATTGTAGGTTGAGAAGTTTTCTATCTCAGCTCGTGGAAAAGACCTCTTTGTAAATGCTGACCTCCATATAACTGCTGGTCGACGATATGGTTTAGTAGGTCCTAATGGGTAAGTCTATAATGTTGTATTATATCGTTCTAGTTACTGTAGTATGGGCAAGACAACGCTATTGATTCATATAGCACAGAGAAAGTTAGCTATACCTCCTAATATTGACGTTTTATATTGTGAACAAGGTACTTTAAATAAAACAACTTCAATATTATGATATTGTTATAATAGAAGTTGAAGTTGGTGATATGTCTGCAGTAGATACAGTCTTAAAAGCTGACACTAAGCGACTTGCTCTTCTCGAAGAAGAGAAGAAGTTGATAGCTGAAGGAGAAGCTGGTAATGATAGTAACAGTGAACGATTACAAGCTGTTTATGAAGAATTGGAAGCTATTGGAGCAGCATCAGCTGAAGCTCGTGCTAGAAGGATTTTAGCTGTATGTAATATAATGTTCAATGGATTTAGTTATTATCATTTATATTAGGGATTAGGGTTTACCATTGAAATGCAAGGAAGAGCTACAAAAAAGTTTTCTGGAGGGTGGAGGATGCGTGTGTCATTAGCTAGGTAAGTTCAAGACGTGTGATTTAACATAATGTCCTTTAAATATAGGGCATTGTTTATGGAACCAACATTATTGATGTTAGATGAACCTACAAATCATTTAGATTTGAATGCAGTCATTTGGTTAGATAAGTAAGGAGCTCCAGTTAATTTTCTAATAATTATTTATGATGTCATAGTTATCTTCAATCATGGAAAAAAACATTGTTAGTTGTATCTCACGATCAACACTTTTTAAATGATGTATGTACTGATGTAATGCATTTAGGTAAGACATTAATATCAAGTTGTAAACTAGTAAACTATATCTATTATTATTAATAGATCAACAGAAGTTGTTTTATTATCGTGGTAACTATAATGATTTTAAGAAGATGTATAAACAACAATTATCACAACAAGAAAAAGCATATGAAAAACAAGTTAGTCTTATACAATAGAAACGTATAGATATCTTGTTGCCATAGCAACGAGAACTTAAAATAAAGAAATCTCAAGGCCAGTCTAAAAAACAAGCAGTCAGTTATAATATCTAAAACAAAATGGAATACATTTATTGTGTAGGAAGCTACTGTAAAAACTGCAGCAGCTCAAAAGAAAAAGAAGGTATCATTAGTTCTGTATTATCTAATATACTGGATATGTTAGGGTGGAGCATCAGCTGTTCCTGAGGATGAAGATGAAGGACCTTTGGAATTATTACAAAGACCTAAAGAATATAAAGTTCGTTTTATTTTTCCTAATCCACCTCCTCTTAACCCACCTATATTGGGAGCATATGGTAAGTCACATGACCTGTAATGCTCTTATTAAATATTGTTACTTTCTTAAAAATTATAATCTCCTTGTTGCTTGGTGATATATATGCTATTGTTCTAATTAAAAAGTGTACATGTACTTGAAAAACAAAAGGAATTATTATAATTTTTTTAAACATTGACACAACATTAAGAGCAGTTATATCAATGACACTTAACAAGAATATATAACTCCAACTTCAGATTATTGATTTACTAGTACATGTATATGCATGTATTATAATTTTTTAATGGTTACCATAGTAATGTTGCATGGTGATATCCATGCTGTTGCTATGGTAATATTGTATAGTAAGGGTTACCATGGCAGTCTTCCTTGGTGACATACATACTGCTGTTTCCAATTAACTAAAAATGTACATGTAATAATAAAACAAGGGGATTATAATTGTTAAGACAACATTTAAATTATAATCCCCTTGTTTTATTATTACATGTACATTTTTAGTTAATTGGAAACAGCAGTATGTACGTCATCAAGGAAGACTGCCATGGTAACAATTACCATACAATATTACCATAGCAACAGCATTAAGAATTGTCCATGTCATCAAATCATTTAAATTTTTTTCTGAAGTTGGAGTTATATATCCTTGTTAAGTATCAATGATATAACTGCTCTTAATGTTGTGTTAATGTTTTTAAAAAATTATAATAATTCCCTTTGTTTTTCAAGTACATATACATTTTTTAATTGGAACAATAGCATATATATATCACCAAGCAACATTGCCATGGTAACCATTTAAAAATTGTTACAATTAGATGTCACTTTTGCTTACCCTGGACAGCCAGACCTCTTTGTTCATTTGGATTTTGGGATTAACATGGAGTCTAGAGGTATTTAATAAGTGTGTTAGTAATTATTCCATAATAATATTCATAGTGGCTATTGTTGGTCCTAATGGAGTTGGGAAATCAACTTTTTTAAATCTATTACTCAGACGACTAGAGCCAGTGAGGATTAAGTTAATATATATTGTCAATTTTTGTTAGGTTTTAGGTGAAATTAGAAGAAATCATCGACTGGTATGTCTGTGCAAATTTTAATTGTACTCTTAACTTCCAATCCTCCTGCTCTCTATCTCTCTCTCTCTCCCTCTCTCTCTCTCTCTCTTTCTTTCTTTCTCCACTCATCTTTAGCGTATTGGTGTTTATAATCAACATGCTGCAGATCAGTTAGTATTGTCTGAGTCTCCTGTAGAATATCTTATGGTAACCACACCCACTTTTCATTATTTTAATGCAATTCAATGATATAGCGACGTTTCAATGCTGACTATCAACTTGCTCGTAAAACTCTTGGTCGCTATGGACTCCCTGGTCATGCTCACACAATTAAAATTCAAGATTTATCAGGTCCTTTAATATTTATATTTCATTATATTAATTGTTTTCTTTAGGTGGTCAAAAAGCTCGTGTTGTATTTGCAGATATTTCATTGATGCAACCAGACATATTAATACTGGTTTGTTAATTTAATACAAGTAGTCTTATATCCATTATTATAGGATGAACCAACTAATAATTTAGATATTGAATCTATCGATGCTTTAGCTGAAGCTATCAATGAGTATACTGGAGGTCAGGATACTGATATATATTATATTTAACAGTGTGTTGTAGGTGTGATTATGGTAAGTCATGATGCTCGCCTCATTCAGGAGACTAATTGTACATTGTGGGTTATTGAAGAGCAACAAATCAATGAAATTGATGGAGATTTTGATGACTATAAGAGAGAAGTGTTACAAGCACTTGGAGAACTTGTTGACTAATCTTTCTAATTAATATTGTAATATTATTATTTATTTGTATTTAAAATAACTCTAATATAAAGGATTAAAAATGACACATTATATTAATAATAAGAATAATAACAATTATGTTACTGATCATGTCTTGTTTATAAATACTATATTAGTCTTTCCTTTTGTTTTCCTAAACTTACAGTGTGTTCTATTGTGTTTTTAGATTCTTCAGCTGCAGGACTATATGAACCTTGACGTTTCTTCTTTCTTTTTCTGACTTTTATCATAAATGCAGTAAACACAGCTACAACAAGGAAGACTATTATCAATATAACAATGACCGTTCCAACAATCACACCAATAACATTAGAACTAATAGCATCATTCACTCCACCGATTACTGTTAGACAATCCACACCAGTAAAACCAGCATCACAAGCACAGAAATATGAAGCATATGTGTTGACACACGTACCATTATTGCATAGTGATGTATTAGATGTTGTATTTGTACATTCATTAATATCATCTGCACAGTATTGACCAGTGACACCAGGAGAACATAAACATTCATAGCCACCAGCAATGTTAACGCAAGTCCCTTCACTACATAAGTGATCTCCACTATCACATTCATTAATGTCATCAGTGCAATGTTCACCTGAAAATCCATTATGACATATACAGTTATAACTGCCAATTGTATTCTCACAACTTCCAGCACCACATTGATGTAAACCAGTAACACATTCATTGAGATCCTCGTCACATTTGTCTCCCGTAAAACCCGTAGAACAAACACAAGTAAATCCACCTGGTGTATTAAAACACATCCCTTGCATACAGCCATGAGTTGCTAAATCACATTCATTGATGTCAGTATCACATAATTCTCCAGTAAACCCAGCATTACATGTACATGTATAACCACCAATGGTGTTATGACAAGTTCCACTAGCACATTGATGAGAACCATCATTACATTCATTGACATCAAGTTCGCACAACTCACCAGTAAACCCAGTACCAGTACAATTACAAAGAATAGTACCTTCTTCCACTAAATCAATACATTCTCCTTCATTTTCACAAAATGTTGAGTTACAAGTGAGTGTGACTTTTGTTTCGCATATCTTTCCTTCATATCCAAGTGGACAGGAACAGTTAAAGTCATTTATTAAATTGATACATGACCCATTGTTAATACAAGGAAAGAACTCACATTCATTAATATCTGTACTGCAATTAGTATCAGTATAACCAGGTACACACTCACAGATATAGTCACCAATAATGGATATGCAACTTGCATTGTTTTCACAGGGACTAGGCAAGCAATAATTAATGATTTCGTCACAATTTTCTCCTGAATATCCATGGTAACAAACACAGGAGAAACTATCAATATCGTCGATACAAGTACCATTGTTACAAGGATTATTAACACAGTCATCGATATCAATAGAGCAGTTGAAATTGGTGTAACCAGCTGGACAAATGCAAGTAAAATTAAAGCCATCTTGTACACAGGTCCCATTGTTTTCACAGGGATCAAGTATGCAAGGATTAAATGGAGTTTGACAGACCATTCCAGTAAATTCAGGAGTACACAGACATATAAATTCACCAGGTGGAGGAAGAAGAATGGAGTTATTGCCAGGTTGACTGCCACTTTCTAGACAAGTCCCTCCATACAGACATGGATCAGGATCACATTCACTTATATCTACTTCACACAATCCTCCAGTAAAACCAGGAATACAATAACAATCAATTTCAAATTGACTTTTCAAAAAACAAGTTCCTCCATTATGGCAGACGCCAACAATGGGACAAGTGTTATTAAGGACATCATATTCACATTGATCACCAGTGAAGTAGAAGGGACAACTACAAGTATAGTCATTAACTCCATCTTGACATGTTCCATTGTTTAAACAAGGTGAAGATTCACACTCATCAATATCAGTTTCACATTGTAGTCCAGTATAGCCTGGAACACATGTACAGTTGAAAGTGTCTGAATCAATATCAGTACAACTAGCACCATTAAAACAAGGACTTGAAAAACAAGGAGTGACAAGTGTGTCACAAGTGTCACCAGTGTAGTCTGATGGACAGAGACATATGTAGTCATCTTGTAGAAGAGGTTCTGATATATTAAGAAATGCTAATTCATCAGGCGAAAAACTGTTATCAATACAAGATCCTCCATTTTGGCATGGCATCATGGAACAAGCTGGTAATGCAACATTGACATCGCAAAGTTGTCCAGTGTAGAGTGGTGTACAGTAACATGTATAATTACCCAATCCAACGCTGATACAAGTACCATTATTACTACATGGGTTATTGAAACAAGGGTCTTCTATAGTACATGTTGGTCCTAAGAATCCAGGCTCACAGAAACAGACAAATTGTCCAAGCACAGGAAGTGTAAAATTTGCAACAGGTAATGAAACTAATGTTGAATTACTCTCATAGCACGTCCCATTATTTTGACAGGGACTCTCAGCACACTCATCAATATCACTTTCACAATACATACCAGTATATCCAAATGGACATAAACATCTAAAACCACTGATACCATCAGCAATACAAGTACTACCATTGCTACACGGATCAGGAAGACAACCTGCTGGAGTTTGACACACATCTCCAGCAAAACCAGAACTACATATGCAATAGAATTCACCTGGAGGTACCACAGAGAGTGTAATATTAGTATCGTTTGGAAGAAGACCAGCATTTATCAGTCCTTGAAGTGTGTCTGAACTTTGAACACAAACTCCATTATGAAGGCAAGGCATAACAGAACATTCATTGATGTCTTCTTCACATATCTCTCCAGCAAAGCCAAGCATGCAGTCACAGTGAAATGTGTTGTTAGTAATAACTGAACAAGTTGCATTATTTCTACATGGAGAAGATAAACACAAGTCCTCAAAATCACAGGTATCTCCAGCAAAACCAGGAGGACAAAGACAAAAGAACTGACCGGGAAGAGGAAAACCACTTCCAAAGTCAGATATTCCATCAATATCTAAGTCCTGTACTAGCTGTGTTATGTTGGTATTACTTTCTATACAAGTAGCATTGTTTTGACACAGAGTCATGTTACATTCATCAATGTCAGTCTCACAGAATGACCCAGTGTATCCTATGGCACAAAGACACACAGCATCTCCTGTAATACTTGTCATACATGTTGCACCATTCATACAAGGTCCTGGAGAACAAACAAGAGATACTTCACATTTCTGACCAGAGAAACCAGGGAGACAATTACAGATGAAGTCTCCAAATGGTGGCAGAGATATTGTAATGTTACTTTGTAACATGAGTTGTGTGATATTAGTCCCACTTTCCAAGCAAGAGGCATCATTCAAACAAGGAGAGCTCATACATTCATTGATGTCCACCTCACAGATGTCCCCTGTCACACCTACAGGACATAAACATGAGAACTCTCCTCCACCACTATTAACACATGTACCACCATTAGCACATTGAGTAGCTAGTAAACATGGATCTCCAACAAGATCACTACAATTGTTACCAGTATAAGCAGGAGGACATTGACAAATATAGGTCTCTTCAAATGGTAGACAAGTACCTCCATTGTCACAGGGTGAGTCCAAACAAATGTTAGCTACACTGCAATTTTGACCAGAGAAAGTATCTGAACAATTACAGAAGTAAGACTCATTTTGAGGTACACACATTCCTCCATTTTCACAAGGAAAGTTAAGACAAATATGACTATCACTACAATTCTGTCCACCATAGCCATAAGGACATTGACAATGATATTCGTTACCATTACCAGAACAAACACCATTGTTAAGACATGGATTGGGACTACATACATCAATAAATATCTCACATAACTCTCCAGTATACAAGTTTGGACATTGACATTGAAAAGATCCAAAACGATCAATACAAGTAGCATTGTTCTCACAAGGAGTAGAGGAGCATGAATCAATATAATCTGCACAAGTAATGCCAGTAAACTCAGGCCTACATATGCACTGGTAATCGGTCCCATTATATAAACAAGAGGCACCGTTTTCACAAGGTGAGGAGTCACATGGTGTTATGAGTGACTCACATAAGACACCAGTAAAATTATCAGGACATTGACAGATTATATGGTGGTCAACTGTCTCTACACAAGTTCCATTATTAACACAAGGACAAGTCACAACATCATATTCACAAAAGTTGCCGGTAAAAAAAGGTGGACAAATACAAGTAACTGTCTCGTTTATTAAGATACAAGATGCATTGTTCTGACAAGGGTTGTCTTCACACTCCAATGTGGAGTTAGTTACTATCTGCTCACAAAATGTACCAGTATAATTATCAGGACAGATACAAATAAATTCCCCAGGAGGTGGAAGGAAAGCAAAGAGATCTGAGTCGGTAATTCCTGGTGGTAGCATAATAAGACCAGAATCTAATATTTCTTGTAATGTTGTATTTGTATCAATACAGAATCCATTATTAAGACACGGACTACTATCACAGGGACTAAGACATTGATATGTATGTCCCTCACTAATACATGTACTACCATTTTGACATGGATTTGATAGACAAGGATCTAAGAGAACATTACAGAAAGTTCCTGTAAATTCTGGTGGACAAATACATTGAAAACTTTCAGAATGATTGTTCTGTAGTAGAGAGTTAACCAAACAACTACCACCATTATTGCAAGGGTTGCTATCACAAGGTGTTACAGCAGTCTCACATTGTAAACCTGTATAACCACTAGTACAGAAACAAGTCACAGAATCATTAGCATCAAGATAGCAAGAACCTCCATTGTGACAGATATAGGACTCACATGGATGAATAGAAATATTGCAAGTTGGTCCAGTAAAATAATCAGGACAGAGACAGAGGAACTCTCCAGGATCAGGCAACTGTTGACCACTACCAGAAGCTAGTGGTAAATTATCTACGACTGAAGAGCTGTCATAACAGCTACCACCATTTTCACAAGGCTCACTTAAGCATTCATTGATATCTGTTGAACAAGTGTTATCAGTAAATCCTACAGTACAAATACACTGAAAACTCTCTTCTGTATCAACACAAGTACCTCCATTGCTGCATGGATCTCCCAATGTAACACACTCATTGACTAAATCACATTGACTGCCAGAATAGCCATCATAACAACTACAATTATAATCACCCATTAGATTAAAGAGAGTACATGTGCCATTACCGCAAGGTGACTCCAAGCAAGGATTTATAATAGGATCTGTACAATGTTCTCCGGTAAGACCAGGAGGACACACACAATCATATTGGGTATCATTGTTAACACAAGTAGCACCATTCATACAAGAGTGGGTGTTACAATAATTTATAAGTTCACAGTCATCACCAAGATAGTCTGGAGTACATGAACACGAGTACTCGTTGCCATTAGTGACACATGTACCATTATGAAGACAAGGATTTGAATCACAAGGTTTGTAAACTGACTCACAAAGGTTTCCAATATAGCCAGTAACACAGACACAAGTGAAGTTAGTTTCCGGAGGTTCTAGCAGCATGCAAGTTCCATTGTTATAACAGGGATCTATTATACAAGCATTAATTGGAATATCACAATTCATTCCAGTATAACTAGAATCACAGCTACATCTATAAGCATTTACTTCATCGCTGCAGTTACCATGGAGACAAGGGTTTACACCACAGTCGTCAATATTAGTCTCACATCCTGAACCAGTAAAACCATCAACACATTTGCATACAGCAGGTACATTTTGAGTTATACATGTACCATTGTTATGGCAACCCACATGTGTACAGTCAATTAGAGTGTCACAGTTCTGACCTGTATAATCTAATGGACAAGTACATTGATAAGTTATGTTAGTCATAAGACAAGAGCCGCCATTTTGACAAGGATTTGGTGTACATAAATCAACAAAATTTTCACAGAAGGTCCCATTGTAAAGATCAGGACATTGGCATAAGAACATTCCATTATACAACGACTGACAGGTTCCTCCATTTTGACATGCAATATCTTGACAATGATTTACTGGTATTTGACAGAGTGGACCAGTGAAATCAATGGAGCAGGCACATGTATAGTTACCAATATCATCTACACATGTAGCATTATTAGCACATTGATGATACATACAGTCATCAATAATACTGTCACAATAAACACCAGTATAATCTGGTAGACAGTAACAGTGGTAGCCTATGGGGAAGTCCATACAATAACTATTATTGCCACAAGGCATTGATAAACAGCTATTAAGGACATCCTCAGAACAGTCAGTCCCAGATAGTCCCATTGGACAGATGCATATTGGACCCTCG
Organism: Xestospongia bergquistia; assembly: GCA_963965975.1. Lineage (NCBI taxonomy): Eukaryota > Metazoa > Porifera > Demospongiae > Haplosclerida > Petrosiidae > Xestospongia > Xestospongia bergquistia. The sequence continues at coordinate 7,162,042 of OZ014421.1, read as the reverse complement.
GCTGTGTTCATACATGTTCCATTGTTTTTACAGCTGAGAGCTTGAGAATCATTACAGAAATCGATGATGTTATCACAAATGTTACCAGTATAATTACCAACACAGGTACAAGTGAACCCATTTGACTCAAAAGAACACAATCCATTATTCTGACAAGGATTAGGATAGCAAGGGTCGATATCTTGACATGTGTTACCACGGTAACCAGGTATACAACTACACGTAAAGTTGTTAATATCATCGTGGCATGTTCCGTTATTCATACATGAATTGGGCAAGCAATCATCAATGTCAGTTTCACAGAACTCACCAGTATACCCTTCCACACAAAGACATTGAGAGTCAAGTCCTGATCTTATACATGTACTATTATTCGAACAGACGACAGTGAGACAAGGATCAATAAGATGTGTACAATGGTCATCAGTATATAATGGAGGACATATACAAGTGTATAATCCACTACCAAGATCTTGACAAGATCCTCCATTAGCGCAGGGGTTAGGATGACAGGATGAAAGAAATTGACAGAACTCACCAGTAAATTCTGGAGGACAAATACATTGTGATGCTAAAATTGAACCACCTGAGCTGATAAGTCCAGAGCCTGGTGATATTGCTGATCCTGCAATCTCATCAATGCATGTTCCATTATTAAGACAAGGAGAATTTGAACATATGGAAACCTGAACATCACATAATGTCCCAGTATATCCTTGAGGACAAATACAGATAAATCCATTGACTTGATCTTCACAAGTAGCTCCATTAAGGCAAAGATCTGCAGCACAATCATTAATGTTGGTATCACATAATGTCCCAGTATATCCTTGAGGACAAATACAGGTAAATCCATTGACTTGATCTTCACAAGTAGCTCCATTAAGGCAAAGATCTGAAGCACAATCATTGATGTTGGTATCACATAATGTCCCAGTATATCCTTGAGGACAAATACAGGTAAATCCATTGACTTGATCTTCACAAGTAGCTCCATTAAGGCAAAGATCTGAAGCACAATCATTGATGTTGGTATCACATAATGTCCCAGTATATCCTTGAGGACAAATACAGGTAAATCCATTGACTTGATCTTCACAAGTAGCTCCATTAAGGCAAAGATCTGAAGCACAATCATTGATGTTGGTATCACATAATGTCCCAGTATATCCTTGAGGACAAATACAGGTAAATCCATTGACTTGATCTTCACAAGTAGCTCCATTAAGGCAAAGATCTGAAGCACAATCATTGATGTTGGTATCACATAATGTCCCAGTATATCCTTGAGGACAAATACAGGTAAATCCATTGACTTGATCTTCACAAGTAGCTCCATTAAGGCAAAGATCTGAAGCACAATCATTGATGTTGGTATCACATAATGTCCCAGTATATCCTTGAGGACAAATACAGGTAAATCCATTGACTTGATCTTCACAAGTAGCTCCATTAAGGCAAAGATCTGAAGCACAATCATTGATGTTGGTATCACATAATGTCCCAGTATATCCTTCTGAACACAGACATGTTATAATTGATCCCTGTGAATTGCAAGTACCATTATTACAGTAACCATCTGGTAATAATAAACAAAAGTCCTTCTCCATTTCACAGTGAATACCAGTATGTGTATCTAGACATATACACTGATATGTTCCATTATTTAAATCAACACAAGTCCCATTATTTTGACATGGAGTGGGGTCACATTTAGTAGGTATTTCACAGTTACTACCAGTATAGCCCACAGGACAATCACAACTATATGACTGCAATAACAAGGCACTACCTGATCCAGCAATATCAGTACACGTACCTTCATTTTGACAAGGTAACAAATCACAAGGAGGTCTTACTACATCACAGAGTGTACCAGTATAAGCCGGAGGACAAACACAAGTAAAAGAATTGCCAAATCCTTCAAAGCAAGTAGCTCCATTTTTACAAGGATTACATACATCAGTATCATTCTCACATCTATCTCCAGAAAATCCATCAAGACAGACACATGTATATGAGTTGATACTATCAAGACAAGTGCCACCATTCAAACATGAATTAGGGAGACAATCAGGTATATTTTCAGAACAGGTTTGGCCAGTAAAACCAACTGGACAGATACATGTAAAGTCATTGAGAGAATCAATACATGTAGCATTATTATGACAAGGAGAAGGCTCACATTCGTTGATTTCTACATTGCAGTAATCACCAGTATACCCAGAGAGACACACACAAGAGAATGTTAGTCCTCCAGTATTATGACATGAACCATTATGACATGGAGTAGAAAGACAAGGGTCAACAATGTCTTGACAATAAGTTCCAGTAAACCCACTGGAGCACACACAAGTATAATCGGCAATACCATCAATACATGTGGCATTGTTTTCACAAGGAGTAACAATACATTCGTTGATATCATCTGAACATTGAGACCCTGTATAACCAGCAGGACAAATACATTGAAAGTTGTCGAAAGTATCAGAGCATGTAGCATTACTAGGACATGGATTAGTGGAGCATAAACCAGCAAGACCACATCCACTAACTACATTATGTTGAGATATTGCGATGGCAACTGTGTTGTTAAATAGTGATATTAGTTCATTATTTAATACAAGAGAACGGAAACAGCCCCTGAGATAATCCTTACTAATTGACTGAGAATTACCAAGTGCCTCTGGATTATTAATCCCTCCGATACCGATAGAAATAGAGTCACTATCTACTCTTGTATAGTTCTGTATTATAATGTTATTGAGTAGATGCGTGTCAACATAAAGGTCAATATTAGTGAGGGTAGAATTAATACTGGCAATCTTCCATTTAATATTGTGCCAGTTGCCATCAGATACATATTGAGGATGAGCAATCGAAACAGGGACATCTAGAGAGGAGGAGTAGTACTGTTAATTGACAATAACATTAATAATGTCTTTACCATCAGATAATATTGTCTTTAGACTTAGCATGCCATTAACAACTTCAACAGTCACAAATTTATTGGTAGGGCTACCATTAGGTAAATACCAGATACCAGAGAACAGGATACCGTTAGTATCAGTAGTACGTAATGATATGGAGCCTTTGTCTCCTAATAATAATAGCTGAGTGTTTACTGTTACAGTAATATAACTCTCCTCTCCTGTTAAAGTCACTGCCATATCTACAATAATAATATAATAATACATTAATCTAAAATGTTCATATACTAAAATATTTATGAACTCTAACAATAATTTCTAAGTAGTGTGGAGTTACCTTCACTGCAATTATATCCAGTGTAGTCAATTCCACATTGACAAATATATCCATCCCAACTTGATACACAAAGTCCTTCATTTTGGCAAGGATTTGGAGAACAATGGTTGTCTCTTGGACATCCTGGTTGTACTGGATATGACTCAATAATTCCACCATCAAGTGTAGTAACAGAGCCTCCTTCATAAAGTACTAAATTACGAATACAGCCATTAATACCATTAGTATGAGGGAAATAACTGAGAAGAGTTTGTGACATATTCAATACTGGAACAATATTGCCAAAAGTCAATGTCCCTGTAATTACAGGAGAGAGCTCTCCAGGTCTATTAACAGTGACAATGCAAGATGGATTGCACATAGCACCAACTACAATCATTTGAAGTGAGTCTGTCTGTATAAAGAGAGTACCTTCATACCATCCTCCATCATTCAATGACATTGTGGTATAACTAGGGGATATCATAAGATTGTTTGAAGAGGCAAGAGATAGTCCGAGATGAAGTCCATTAACAAATACAATAATTTTATTTGAGCTGTTGGCCTAAAAAAGAGAGAAAAGTTGAAAACTATTTGAAATTAACTTAAGCATTCCTTACTATTGTGACACTGAAGAGAAATCCATCACTTTGTATGGTAAATTGAAATTGTAGTTTACTAGTCATTGGCAGAGAAAACATTAAAGCTGAGGTTGTGTCAAAATGAGCTGTAGTGAGTAATTGACAGTGATCACCAGTATATCCATTATTACAATCACATGTATAATTTGACCAAAGATCATAACATTGCTGGTTATTAGCACATGGATTTGGTTGACATAATGGTGCCGTATGAACTGATCCTAACATGATCTGAGATAACTCAATAATGTCATTATAATCAACTAGTTCATGATCAATACGTAACGAGCTGAGTGTTGATACCAGAGACTGATCAGTCTCCAAGTGAAATTGTGTGGCATTATTGTAGTAACCCACAATACCACCAATATAACAGGGAGACACAAATACAGGAGATATATTTGTTGATGTCTTAGTCTCTCCAAAACACACAACACCAGAACTACAATTGTTAGAGTCTACTAAAATACTAGCTCCTGTTGTTGTCACAATTAGACTAACATGATGTGGCAGTCCATCATCAAGTTGACTGCCCACACGAGTTGTTTTCTCTGGAGTTAAACCTCCACCATTTTCATACTTAAGTAATAATATTCCATCAATGAGTTCTAGAGATAAGAAGTCTCCAAGATAATCCTCAGTGATAATCTATAAAAAGAAAAACATAATTATGATTTAAGTTATTATAAAGAATTATTAAACATACCCCTCCTTGATATAAAATAATACCATTAGATAGTGTAGTAGCAAATGACAGACTAATATAGAGCACTCCATCTTGTCCCATGTTTAAAGATGGTAAAGAAATGTAACTGTCCTTTGAACTTAAGAGAGAGAATGTATCTAATGTTTGACAGTAGTCTCCAGACAATCCTTGCTGACAAGAGCAGGAATACTGTTCAATACCGTCCACACATGTAGCATTATTGAGGCAAGCATTGGAAAGACATTCATCAATATTAGTGGAGCAGTTTTTATCCGTGTATCCAGGAGTACACACACATGTATAATAGTCAAGAAGAGAGTGAGAGGTAACATTTAACTCCATACAAATACCACCATTAATACATGGAGACAGTACATCACATACATCAATATCTATCTCACAGTTAGCACCTGTATAACCAGCTAAGCAAGTACAGGAATAGTCACCTATCATATTAAAACATTGACCACCATTTTGACAGGGAAGAGAGACACACTCATCAACAATTAGTTGACATTCAGTACCAGAATAACCAGATAGGCAAAGACACTGGTAGCCATTGAGTAAGTCGATACAAGTACCTCCATTATGGCAAGGCTGAGCCTGACAGTCATCAATGTTAATTTGACAGTTATCTCCTTCAGTACCATTAGGACAGACACAGCTATAATTACCAACATTATTGTAACATATTCCTCCATATTGACAAGGCATTTGAAGACATTCGTTGATATCAGTCTCACAGTGACTACCTGTATAACCTGATGGACATTGACAGCGGTAACCACCTATATCTAATTCAATACAGGTAGCATTATGTGAACAAGGAGAGGAAAGACAGTTTGTAATGGTGACTTCACATTGTACACCAATGACACCAACTGGACATATACATTCGAATCCATTGACTTTATCAACACATGTGCCAGAGAAGAAACAAGGTGATGATGAGCAATCATCAATGTTAAAAGAACAGTTCTTCCCTTCATAACCCACAGGACACTCACAATGATAGTCATTGACAAAATCTGTACACATGGCATTGTTCTCACAAGGATTAGGTAGACAGTCATCGATATTAACCTCACAATGTTCACCAGTATATCCAGAAATACATATACAAGTATAGCCACTAGGTTGTGTGTTAATACATGTAGCATTGTTCAGACAGGGGACAGTGTCACATGTACCCAACTCAATCTCACAGTGGTCTCCTTGAAAACCAGAAGGACACCAGCAGAAATAGCTTGCAATAAGATCAATACAAGTTGCATTATTCAGACAAGGGTCTGAACCACATTCGTAGATGTCCACTTCACAGTTCAAGCCAGTATATCCTGGTGGACAAATACATGTGTAAGATAAATGACCATCAATACATTGACCACCATGATGACAAGGACCACTACTACACTCATCATAAGAAGTCTCACAGTTTGTACCAACCCATCCTGCTTTACATAAACATTCATATCCTCCATTAGGATCTTCTAGACAAATACCATTATTTTGACAAGGACTCAACAATGTGCATTCTTGAATGTCTCCTAGACAAAGTGTTCCAGTAAAACCAGGTACACATTGGCACTCAAACCCATTTTCTCTATTAATACAAGTACCAGAATTATAGCAAGGATTGCTGAGACACTCATCAATATCAGTATCACAAATATGGCCTGTATATCCTCCAGTACAATGACATGTAAAATTGCCAATACCATCAATACAACTCCCATTATTTTGACAAGGATTTGGTGCACATTCATTGATGTTTTCTTCACAGGTTCCTCCAGTATAGCCGATAGCACACGTACACTGAAATGCATTGATAAAATCAGTACAAGAGCCTCCATTTTTACAAGGTCCAGATGCACATTCATCAATATCCATTTCACAGATTTGTCCAGTGTAGCCAGGTTTGCAGGAACATTGGAAACCATTGATCAAATCAATACAGGTACCACCATTAGAACATATCTCTGGTTCACAGTCATTGATGTTATTAGTGCAGTCAATACCACCCCAACCAGCAGTGCAGTTACATAAATATCCAATCTCATAATCCATACACTGGCCATTGATGCAAGGATTAGGAATACAACTGTTTGGTATCTCACAGTGACGTCCTTTATTGTATTCTTCAGTACACACACAAGTATAATCATTGATAAGATCAAGACAAGTAGCATTATTAAGGCATGGACTGGAATCACATTCATTGATTTCTGTACAATTGTCTCCTTCAAATCCTTCAGAACACAAACAAGTAAAATGACAATGCTCAGAAATATTCTGACATTTGCTTGGACAGGTTAATTCAGCTAGACAGGCATCAAGAATGGTACCACTATATATAAAAGAACATTTATTGTTGCACTATTTTAAGTTATAAACTAACCTCGAGTTATGTGCCTCAGCAGTGTTAAAAAGAGAGAGTTGTCCTGTATTTGAGTAGGCAAGATTATACAGACATCCTTGAAATGATCGGTCAGGTAGTTCAGAAGACAGAGTTAAGTTGGAAGGGATAGCACCAAACCAAATAAGAGATGGTTGACTGAAAGTAATTGTACCCACTATAAATACAATAGCTGATGATAATATAGAAATATAATATTAATTATACCTTCTCCTGATTGTTTATCAATTCCATCAACTGTAATTCTGAGCTGGCGGTCATCAAAAACAACTCGTAATTGATGTAATAGAGCATCAGAATATGATGATGTAGTTAATAATGATACACTAGGATTAAGGAGATTGCTGTTAGGATTAAAGGACACACCAACATGTCCATAATTTAGGTAGACAACGATATAATCTTGATCTGTGTTCTCACCAATAACAGCTAAGATACCCTCAGTATCACTATATAATATATCACATAATGGTATATTATTAATATACTTACCTAGTTTGGAAATCTACTTGTAATTTCAAATATGATGTTGTTCTTTTAATAAGTTGAAATGATACATATGATAAATGTGAATACAATGTTATACTGGTCTTTATTTGACACTGATCTAATGGACAGCCGATAACAATATCTTGACCACTGGATATATTGAGTGACCGTGTTGCCGTAGTAACAGAACTGATACATGCATCCAATGTACATCGTAAACGTGTTGCCTATAAAGATATCCAATTAGTGTGTGTGGTAGGTGGTACCGTGTGTGTGTGTGCTCAGTTACCATAGCAACTAGCAATGATTTTAATTATAAAAATTATGAATACACCAATTAATAATATTCATATTGTTATTATTAAAGTCATTGCAATAAGTATGTGTGGTGGATTTCAAAAACATCACAAGATAATTTTTTTAAAATTTTGTTAATTTTAAAGTTATTAATGAGTTGGTTTACTCTCTTTAACTAGATCGATCCATTCTATCTGACAATCAACTACATCATATATCCATTGACTATATGTATACATCCATTGACTATTTGTATACATCCATTGACTATACATATACAACCATAACTCACTTCAATCTGTTTTGGTAGAGGGTGACCTCCAATGTACAAAGGACCAGTAAGTATTGAAAAATCAACAGGAGAGAACACATCAAAATGCACTGGGACAGAGTGATTGTTGAGATATAACTCAATACCAGAGCTTCCTTGAGACAAATGTTGCAATTCAAGAGTATACCAAGTATTAGTCAGTAACATAGACTCAATTTGTTTGATCTAAACAATGTACAATGAGAAATAAATAATAATACAATATTATAATAATAATATTACTTCTCGTATATCATCACCAAGCTGAAACTCTATTAATATTCTTGACTCATAAACACCAATTGAAAAATAATAGAATCTCTCTATATCAGTAGCATGTAACAGAATACCATCAGTTTGACAGAATTTAAATGTCAGAGATAATGATACATTAGCTGATGCTAATTGTTCATTGGCTGAAGGAAAGCGAGTATAGCCAAGAAAACCATAATAATAAGTGTCTTGAGATTTGCAACAGCCTAATATAGAAAATATGACATTATACAATTTTTAAGTTTAAAAACTTACCAATTATTGTTACTAGTAATAGAACTAGCAAACTCTTACAGCTCATAGTTGTGGGCGGTAACATTCAAAACTTGCAGCCGTTGGGCCACAATCATAAAACTTTAAAATACTTTTCAGATAATAGGAATTTCTAAGCTAGAGCTCTATCTAGCAAATAATGAGTTGAAGACACTCTGCAATATCTCAGAGATTGAAAAAATGATTTTCAGATTTAGGGCAGCCCCACCCCTAGTTCTGTAGAGAGGGTGTGGTCAACCTAGCAGCCATACCGTCCACACGTTGTACCATGTTGAAACTTGGTCGTTTATTTAATTTTCGTTATGCTCGCCATCAAAGACATCTCTCTTACCCAACAGAGTCTCTAGTTACTCCAGTGACTAATCTAGTTAAACCTCCAGCCCTCAACGAAACATCATTTACGATCCCTCAAGATACTGAGACAGAAATTACAACATTATCTAATGGATTAAAAGTAGCCACTCATGCTTCCTTTGGTCAGTATAGTACAGTAGGAGGTGAGTTATGAGTAGTTCAGATGATGTAATAGTGTGTATTTAGTATTCATTGATAATGGCTCAAGATATGAAGTTAAATATCCCAGTGGTGTCTCCCATTTTCTATCAAAGATGGCATTTCAGGTTCATACAAGTTAATAATGATGTCATCAATTATTATATACAATAGAGTTCCTCTCAATTTAGTTCACGTCAAGAGATAATAAAGGAACTAGAAGAATATGGTGGTCTACCTGAATTCCAAATGTTTCGTGATCTTTCTTTTTATAATATTTCAGCATTTACATTTGCTGTGCCACGTGTCATTGAAGTATTAGCAGATTTGATATGGCGACCACAAGTTTTACCATCAGAGGTAAGATAGATATCTTTTTAGTTTGTAATAGTTTGTTATAATCTCATCTATAGCTTGAAGAATGTAGACAAAGTATTACTTTTGAACTGGAAGAGTTGGAAAGGAAACCACATCCAGAAACATTACTAATGGAGTTAGCACATCAAGCATCATATCGTTATAACACACTTGGACTACCTAGTATATGTCCAAGAAATAATATTACTAAAATTAAAGTTAGCAAACTCTTTATATTGTCAATATATTTGTGTGTAGCTCTCAGATTTGATGAGTTATTTGAGTTCTCATTACATTCCACAACGTATGGTATTAGTTGGGGTCAATGTTGATCACTCTCAACTTGTTAAGTTAGGAGAGAAACATTTTGTTCATCCAGTCACTAGTTGGAAGGATACACAATCTTTATCACTAGATGACTCTATTTCTCAATATACTGGAGGACAAATTCATGTAAGACAATAACAAGCTTTCCTTATCATGTTAAACCACAATGCTATAACTGGTTTTACTGGTCTTATAGGTATCTCGTGATAGTGCACCTATTATTGGTCCTAATCGACTTCCTGATCTTACTCACATTGCTATATCAATGGAAAGTTCTTCATATCATGATAAAGACTTTTACACTTATGCAGTACTTAATTCATTAATGGGTGGAGGAGGGTCATTCTCTGCAGGCGGTCCAGGCAAAGGAATGTACACACAATTATATCTCAATGTCCTCAATAAACATCACTGGATTTATCATGCACAAGCCATGAACCACGCCTACTCTGATTCAGGCATATTCTGTCTGTTTGGCAGTTGTCATCCTTCACAAGTGAGTATATTATATTATTTCTGTGTTCATATATTGTACCTGTAGACTAGAGATTTAGTACGAGTGTTATGTAGCGAGTTTTACCAGATGACTCAACCTGCTAATCCAGTAAGACTGGTTTAAACATTGTTATTTATTAGACAATTCAATTTAGATTGCTGTGACACGAGCTAAGAAACAGTTACAGTCAACATTATTAATGAATTTGGAGTCAAGATTGATTAATTTTGAAGATATTGGAAGGTAATAATATTATTATTGTAATACAATTTTTGTTCTCACTTTATAGACAAGTATTAGCTCATGGTACGAGAAAATCTGCTAAATATTTATGTCAGAAAATAGATGAAGTTACTCCAGAAGATATAAGTCGTGTTGCTCAGAGAATGTATGAGCAATCTCCACCATCATTAGCAGCTTTAGGTACATAAAGTTACTATTTTATTAATTCCTTTATTTATTTACAGGTGACTTATCAAATGTACCTGATATAAAAGAGATTGAAAAAGCACTAGTTTCTAATAAAGGAGAATTGAGTAAAAGAAATGGATTGTTTTCTTTTATAACAAAATAAATTAATTTTACATTAATTTAAATCTGGTTCTTCTCAGCTTGTATTTAAATAAAATAGTAACAATTATTACTAAAACAATGAAAAATATAATCACATGAGTATTAGAGACTTGAGATTGTCGTTCAGAGCCAGTGTTATAAAGAGAAGTCTTGTAATGTTTGTTTGCAGATAAAGGATATTTTCTAGGCCAGCCAGCATGGACTAATACACTATGAGACAATGTATTGAAGTGTCCATAAAAATTGCAGAGATATAGAAAAATAGCTGTTTTATTCCACAAGAAAACCCTCTCTTGTATTACAATTGATGATCTGATGAGACTGTCACCATCTTTAAACCCAACATTGTTCCAAGAAGGAATAGCAAAGCTCTCTTTTTTCAACTTGATATAACAATAAGGACACACTTGATAAGTTGGAAATAAAACTTTTGGATAAACAGGGTCAGTTGACTTGGCATTTTTGAGTCTATTGTTGACAATGTTATGAGCCTCCCAAAGCCACAAGATAGCGTCACCATCATAACTCAGTGGATCTCTCATCAAACTAGTTACCAAGTCTGTAAAATGTAGTCTACATTCTTCACAAGTAAAGAACTTGACCACAAACTTTACCATTGCATGTAACACTACTTTACTAGTACCAACAAGATGTAACTCTGGTAGTTTTAAAGATATCACAGTCACAGTGTGCATGAGACTCCATAGACCACAAGGATATCCACGAAAATAATTTTGACTTCCTTTACAAGACACCCAATATGGAGTGTCTGGAAATATCTTACTACTCAACTATAAAAGGTAATGAACGATATGTAGTAATTGTTCATGAAACTGACTTTATTACGTAAAAGTACTTTCCATTCTCTTGAGGTAATAAAACCATTTACATAGTACTTGGAATCTAACTTATATCGTAAGGAACGCAACTCTGAAGATATTGAATCGTTGACAAATTGGAAAGCCTATACATTTTAGGAAATGATAATTCTTTAATATAACTACATCATACCTTTTCTAATTGATATACAAACTGATAGAGTGTATAAAAGTCTTCACCAGATATTACCTCATGGTGGCTGACTTCTGTTCTTAATGCATATGATATAGTACTAGTCAAATCACTCCATGTAACCCTGTCATTAAATCTGTTAATTAATTCATATAGATGATAATTATATCACCTTTTAGCAGTTCTAATACGAGTTGGACTAGAGACAGAAGCTGCCACAATAGAAGTTGTTGGTGTATTTATTTGTGATAGTTCAAGAACTTCTTTAATTTTAGATTCAAAATATTCAACGATATCATTATCTCCAGCAGAACTCCTACAATTATAATACATTATTAGTTTAAACTGACATATATATATACTTTGATATAATAGTGTAGTGACCAGTAGTTGGTAGAATTAGCAGAGATGGGAAGTCAAGAATAGAATATTGATGTATTAATTCTACCTAATAATAGATAAATGATTATCAAAGCAAACATTATACTCACAGTAATATTAGAATGTAATACTCTCCTTATAATAATAGATTCAAGTTGGGACACCCAGTCTAATATAATCTATAGTATGAAGATAAAAAAATAGAGAAAACTAAATGACAACTAACCTCTGGTCCAACAAGAGAGTCTTCTTCTTCAAATATTATTACAGTTGGTTTATCGACAAATTCATTATTTAAAACAGTGCTACTGTTATTACAATAAAAATTAATTTTAATATAATTACTCACGCTAATGGAAGGAGAGAGGGGACTAAAGACTGTTCAATCACATGATCAATAATAGCTGATATAATACTCTCCATTTTACGACTACCTATAATTATATAATGATGATAATATCTTTATAACAATGTTATGTACCTGAAAACTTCTTTATATTTTTTGAATGAGGATCTTTTTCATGTGCATTAAAAAACTAGACAAAAAATGACTAACAAGTCAAAAAATATCATTTACTTTAATTGTTGGGAAAGCTTGTACATGATACGACTGACAGACATCTCTATTGTTAGTATGAGAACAGTCTATTTCAGCTAAACGAATCACTCTAGACCACCCTATCAAATTACAGTCTGAGAAATTTATAAGATAATTGTACTACCTTTCACTCGAGTAGCAATCTCTTTCCACGTGGGAGCAAAATGATGACAATGACCACACCAACTTGAATAAAATTCCACTACCCAAGCAGTCTGACTGTTTGTTAGGAAACGATTGATTTCGTCTCCCCAGAAACACCTACTATCTCTAAATCCATCATAGAGTGGACAATCTTTACCAGCAATACTAGTATTACAAAATAAACACAGGACTAATACTAGTAAACATGACACCATATTAGCTTTGAAAATGATAGGTGTGGCTTAAGACTGTATGGGTGTGGTTTCCAATGAATAATAATGACAATAATAATAATAATAATAATAAAACATAAATTTATAGTGCTCGATTTACACGTAATATAGAATACAACTCAGTTACCAGTACTTGAATACACATTGAATATTTGTGATTGAGGAGGGTGCTGTGGGTCATATTTAGGTCCATGGTTACCATGGTTACCATAGTCACCATGTAGTAATTGGGTTGGAGGGTGGGAATTATACGAAGTATTCGGGCCTCCCATATAAGATGGACCAGCCAATACTTGAGGGAGGGGTCCTAATGGGTTTACCATGGAATACAATGATGATGGATGAGGTGTGGGTGTGGCTAACATGGAGTAAGGTGGGCCAAGAGATTGTGTTGAGAAAGGTACATTAGATGGATATGAAGTGTGTGATGGTGCATTACAAGGACCAGAAGAAGGATAGTTCTGTTGAGAAGGAAATGAAAAGGCTGTCTGAGATGTTGGTAAAGGACTGGGTGATTTCATTTGAGGCCCATTTCTTATAGCTAATGCCATATTTGGATCGATCATATCATTAAGTGGACTGCCCTGACTAGTTGCTGGTCCAGTCCAAGGACTAGAAGGATTACTATTAGACACACCCCCTTGTTCATTACCATGACTACCAATAAATGCCATTACTTGATTAGTGATGGCATAAAACTGCTTTCTCTCTTGATCAAACAATTGTTGCTGAGCTAGTATTTTCCTCTGCATCTCAAACAGTTCTTGATTTTTCCGTTCTAACTCTTGACGAATAATATCAATACTTGGAGAATGTTGAGAATAACTTGTTCCGAAATGTGGAACTGCAGCACAAGTTGTTGTAACAGGATAATCTGGTTGTTGTGCTGATGATGATGACGGCAATGGTGGTTGCTGCTGCGGATATGACATAGCAAGTCCTTGAACAAGATTAGGAATTAATTGAGTAGGACCAGCAAGAGTAGATATAGTTTGATGAGGTGCTGGTCCTAATAACTTAGACAAAGAACCAACAGACGATGACGGTACTAAGAGAGGTCTGTTAGAAGTGTAGGTACTTGAAATATGTACAGATGTATCAGGTCTACTTGATGACGTTGTTGAGACACTACTAATACCAGGGAGATCTTTATTCAAAGGTAATGTAACTGGTTTGGGTTGATAGAATTCTTGGCCATTTAAATCTGGTAAGAATCGTTTCTCTTGAGCAAAACGATACTCTGAGAGTATTTCATCACAACCTAATATTTTGCACTGTAACAAAACATGATCAGGTTTATGATTCCATTGATTATAAGATAGAAAACCTTTAGATACCACCCACAAGTAACGACTACTTTTAGATAAAATACGATATGGTTGAGAAATACCGAGACCTTTAGTGAGAAAATGAGATATTGACTCGCTGACTTTATCAAGATGGCTTGGATCAATGTAATCAAAAAATAAAGAGCCAACAAGATCAGCAGATGTGTAGCCTAAAATAAGTGTAGCTTGGGGATCCATATCTAAAATTTTTCCTTCTTTACTCACTCTTAATTCAAACTCAAAATTAACATCATTAGTAGTTACTGGTTGATCAACAGATGTCAGACTAGTGCCAAATTTACCTATCAATAAAACACAAGATTGAGGATGAGGTATACAGAGTGGAGAATCAGATGGACTAGGAGGAGGTGAGATATCCACAGGTATTTCCTTCCACTGACGTAAATAAGATAGACACGAGAAATCACGACACACTGGAACTGCAGAAGTGTCATTGGTAAATATTTTAAAACGGCATTGAAAGAATCGAGATGGAAATGAAGTAATAGGTGTGGTATCTATAGGAACACCTGATACATTATCCGGGATTCTAAACATTTCTTTAATAACAAATTGATCTTCCTCGTGGACACAGTCATAAATACTTTGACCAATGAGACGAGTTGGCATGTAACCAGTTAATGATGTAATGAGATCAGTGCTATAAAGAATGCGTCCATTATCAGATACAACCATTAGAAAAGCATTGAGTGCATCTAACAGAAATGAAATCACTTCTCCTCGATTTAAAAACCCTGGTCTGTAATCAGAAGACTCTAATTTTGGAATGGATTTCTGCTCAAGATCATAATATTGTTTCATCAAACGTACAGCTTCTTGTAATGTCGAAGCTTTGTCCATTTTCCTTGGAGTAATACGATCACTGACCATTGACAAAAGGGTCACCAGCTCATCAAAGTATTGATTCATCATGACACGACGTCTCTGTTCACTTTCTTTACGAACAATTCTCTTTGGACCAACACTGGCAGGTGATGACGCCACACTAGAATCATCTTCATTGTAATTGGTAGGACTAGCAACAGCAGTAGAACTTGTTTTTGCCTTCTTTCGACTGGACATAATGACTGTGTGGGCGAAACATGACATGTCATTAGTGTTTTCATGTCCTTCTCATAGAAATACTTGATAGTTATTTTAAGTGTGATCTCACTATTCAATGCACACATAATATATCGTAAAATAACAGTCATACCATAGTTTCACTATATGCAACATTTATCCTTGTATAATAACATATTATTATTAATGTATGATTTCAGTGTATTAATACTTTGTATTGTAAACTATTGAGCAATCATTTCCAATTGAAATATTAATATATTCCGTTATACAAATAGCATAATTATAAAGAGATCCTTACAAGAACGACTGGAATACTATCTGATCACGTATGCCAACATAATTTGATTGCATCAGATAATAACGACTGCTAGCTGTCGTGTCTCTCTTAACATACATACCCTTTACAAGTAATAGACTAGGCATACCTCATCTCACTTCATGTAATCTGTTGAGGTAGAAAGCAAACTTAGTAAAGCAGCGTCTTCTTACAGCTGTCAATTCAATTGTGAGGAAAATAGATATAGGTGTGGCTTCAGGCAACCATATAAAATAATAGATAAGCCACACCCTTTTTAATAATCGATCGTCATTAAATCTCATGTTTCCGCTATACAGACCTCAATACATTAATTGTAAAAAGCTCTTAACTAGTTCAATAAATTATTATTGCTATATTGCACTCCTAAGCTGTCACTGTCTGTCAGTTTGTTTCCATGATAGTAAGAAACAACAAAAAGTGAAAAAGCAGAAAAAATGTAATGGGTGTGGCTGGCTGGCTGCTAAAATGTTAATCACGTGATGATCATGATCTTATTTAGCCATATCCCACCAAGTGTTTTTGATCGACTTCTCTCCTGAGCTGTCTTTGACTCAGCAACGCTTTCTCTTTTCCTAAAACATAACATAGAATTATGTTCTAGGTAAGTATGTATATATGTGTAGATATTTAACAGCGTGTATAGATTATTATGGTGTGTTTGTTGTCGCATCGTTCGCACACATGATATCAGATATAGTTGACATGAGTAACTCCTGAAGCATCAACTAATAGTGAAAGACTAGCCAAGATAGTGTATCAGAGATCAGTTATGATTTGTGTATTAAATTGTTTGTAGATTTATATAATTCTATTTATCAACTAAATGAGAGATGGGTAATAAAGCAAGCAGCAATTCAAGTGCTCTAGAAAGACGTGCTACTAAAAGTAAGCGATCAACAGGAGCCAAGACAACATCACGTCCACAACCTCCTGTCCCTGCCCCTCCTACTGTACCAGGAACACCAGGATCATATATTGACCTTGAGTATCGTCCTGACCCTCAAGAAAGTCCAGAGACAACAATACATGGTAAATAGCTGATGTGTGTGTGTGTGTGAATTTAGCCATGATCATTTTGCATCCTCTGTTGTTATTTCTGTTTAGTTTAGCCTTTATTATAATATGACATTATATAGTTGTGAGACACACACACACACACACACACACACATAAACATTGTATAAGTATTGTTATGGTAAAGATATGCACTATCTCTTATCAAAATCAACAACAACATCCTAAATGTTTCTATCGGTAGTCAACTGTTTCAATTTACAACAATACATTCTTTAGAGAACGGAGGACTAGAAGATCCAAGTCGTGCATTTAGTCCTGATTCAAATCACTCTCTCACACCTGATAAAAGATGGCACTCTTTTGAAAACCTCACTGATATAGACAGTGATCCTGACTTATATATTGCTAAACACGATTATGTCACAAGTCAACAAGGACAATTGTCAATACGTAAAGGAGATCAGCTAAAAATAACTCGTAGTAGTGACACAGGTGATTGGGTAGAAGGTACTAACAGAAATGGTGATACTGGATGGCTACCTGCATCCTATATTGTCAAACTAGATAGTCTTGAGAAACATTCGTGGTTTTTTGGTAATATCACTCGAGCTGAAGCTGAACTTTGTTTAGGATCTGGTATTAATGGTAGTTTCTTAATACGTGAAAGTGAAAGCAAGCCAGGTCAATTTTCTGTATCATTGCGTTATGATGGACGCGTGTTCCACTATCGTATTCACTCAGACCCAGTGACCAATCAATATTATGTCACTCCAGAATCAAAGTTTGATACACTAACAGAGTTAGTTAAACATCACTCAAAGAGTCCAGATGGTTTGACAACCACACTCCATTATCCTGCACCTAATTCACGTAAACCTCCTGTCTATGGTGTGTCACATGACTTTGATGAATGGGAATTTGATCGGTCTAACTTAGAAATGGGCCAAAAGTTAGGAGGGGGACAATATGGTGAAGTCTATAAAGCTGTTATTAAAGGTCGTGGTGTTACTGTGGCTGTAAAGACATTTAGAGTAAGTGGTCAACTCTCTTAAGAGAGTTTTCACATCCTATGTTTACATGTAGTACATGTAGTGGACTACCTTATATGGTCAACATACTAGCAAGTAATATGTATATTAATTTGTCCTGTAGGAGGAGACCACTGATGCAAAGGAATTCTTAAAAGAAGCTAATGTTATGAAACGTGTCAGACATCCAAATTTGGTCCAACTCCTCGGGGTCTGTACACGGGAACTTCCCTTCTTTATAATTACAGAGTACATGCCAAAAGGTAACCTCTTAGATTATCTTAGAGGACCAGAAGGAAAAGATTTAGAAGCTGTGACATTAGTATATATGGCACAGCAAGTAGCCTCTGCAATGGCATATTTGGAAGAGATGAACATGATACATAGGTAAGTGTAAATGAGTGACAGACAGAGGTGTCATATTTGTTTCTCTTATACAGAGATCTAGCTGCTCGTAATTGTTTAGTTGGTGAACATTTTCTTGTAAAAGTGGCTGATTTTGGTCTCAGTCGATTGATGGAGAGTGATATTTATAATGCTCGTGAGGGAGCTAAGTTCCCCATCAAGTGGACAGCCCCTGAAGCATTAGCTTATAACAAGTTTTCAATTAAATCAGATGTTTGGGGTATGTAATTATAGTATTGTTAAAATTGTTCTCATACCTTTTATAGCATTTGGTGTTCTCTTATGGGAGCTAGCCACATATGGTATGTCACCCTATCCAGGTGCAGAGTTAGCACAGGTTTATGAACTGTTAGAGTCAGGATATAGAATGTTATCACCTGAAGGTTGTCCACCTGCCATATATGAACTGATGAAAAAATGTATGTACTCAATTTACAATAACTTAATGTAATGTTTTGTTTTTAGGTTGGGAATGGAAACCAGATGATCGACCAAGTTTTGCTGAAGTATCTAGCAAACTAAATTCTATATCTGACATCAATGAAAGTATGTTCTATTCACATACTAGTTAGAATATTATTATTTTAACCCCTTTATAGCTGTTGAAGCTACATTAAGAGGAGAAAGTCCACCTCGTGTGGACAGCATTTCAGTAGAAACTCCTTCAGCTTCTCACATACCATTGTCACAACGTCCACCTCGACCTCCTCAAATAAATGGAGGTACACCCCGTTCTCTTCCTACTCAAACAGGGAATAAAAATCCTCCAGATCTACCGTCACGGTCAAATAGAGCACTTCCTCCACCTCCTATGAACAGAGTACAGTCAGAAGACCAGCCACCAGCAGTGCCACGCCCACCACCTCCAAGACAGCCACGTAAACAGAGTGAACCCACTCCCAGTAGAAGTGAAGGACCACCTGTAGCATCTTTTACTCCTTCAGATGTTCCACCTATCCCAAGTCATCCAACAACTAGTTCAACAAGTTCTTCAGATGTTCCACCTATCCCAGGTCGTCCAACGGCTGTTTCAACAAGTTCTTCAGATGTTCCACCTATCCCAAGTCGTCCAACAGCTGGTTTAACAAGTTCTTCAGATGTTCCACCTATCCCAAGTCGTCCAACAGCTGTTTCTACAAGTTCTTCAGATGTTCCACCTATCCCAAGTCGTCCAACAGCTGGTTCAACAAGTTCTTCAGATGTTCCACCTATCCCAGGTCGTCCAACAACTGGTTCAACAAGTTCTAAACCAGCTAAGGCACCAAAACCCCCTCGTGGTCCTAAACCTCTCGTTCCCAAGAAAGCCATTAATTTAACTAAGTCTACAAAATCATTAGAATTATCACTTGCTGAGAAAATACGTAAAGTAGGTACTGATGCTCCACAATTGATAGAGACTGTTGCTAATCAACAACAACCTGGTCTAGGACGTGATCTTGAAATGTTTGCTCAACTCATTAATTGTATAATTACTGAAGCTCAAAATTCTTCAAATGATTCATCAGTTCAATTCAAAAGATGTATTACTACATTACGTAGTCAAGTTGGTGGACTTACAGATGTGTCATTTCAAGCTGATGTAAATGGATTAACTAAAGTTATTGAAATGTTGGCAACCAAAACACAACAGTTGTCCTCTCACTTGCAGTAAATGTTTAGTTTAAATTATTAAATGTTGTAGTTTTACATTATCCTATTAATACATGTTATTTTAATATTGTGGACTTTTCTGTTAAGTGTCTTATTTTAATTTAATGTATTATATAATGACTTTAGCAACCATTATCATTTTTTTGTTATTGTTGCATGAACAATTATGGTAAGTTATGATAATATTAAGGTTGTCTTAACTTGGCCGTACCAAGTCCATAAGATAAGACACGATCAATGAACAAAGAACCAAAAAAGTCGACTGTTAATACTATCAATAACTTAGTCTGAAACTAAACAATACCCAATTAATTAATAAGTTGTTATATTTATGAGCCTTACCTCAACTGGGAACTCCACTATCTCAAGCCATTGACACAAGTCAGGAACCAGACCAGATGCTAACATCAGTACAACAGATGTAGTCATTAGTAAACTATACAATAATGGTTTATTAGACGTTAGTCCCACCATAAAAGGATGACCCTATAGTTTATTTAACACATGTTAATATTAGCCTATATTGATTACTTTATAATTCACTGCAAAGTTACTGATCTGCATAGCAACAGAAATTATATAAACTGCACTGTTTAAAACATTCTGTTCAAATTCTTTCTCCAAATCTACAAATTCTTCTTCAGATCTATAAACACAAAACATCAATATATCACATACAACATTTAAAATTCCTTACGGAGGTGAAATAACTTTAGCCTCTCGTACTAAGTATATTAAACAGGTGAAATGTACCATGAATTGTAGACAAACTGTCATTATAGTATATATATTAAAGATATTAGGTAATGGTCGAGATTTACTGAGAATGTCCAGTGGCTACAAACATTCATAATGTTATGAAAACAGTATATATAATTATCTCTTACTTTAGATCTTGAAATAAATAAAAAGCAACCAGCCAATAAAATACCTTGAAGTGTGGCTTGTCTATAACAAAATATTTTAATGACTTCTTTATAAAAAGGGAGAGTCTTACAAATCAGAGAATTTGATGCCATCAAGATAGAGAACACTTTGTGAATATGCTAATATTAAAGCATTCAAAGCTAATATTTTAAACATTTGAAGTGTAGTTACTAAAGTACATCGACCTTGTTTGATAACATGACATACTGGAATATAGATGTGTGTAATTACAGCACAATGACAGGGACATACTCACTGCATTTAATATTGGTCTCTCTTGAAGTAAAAGGAGAGGCTATGGAAGCGTCACCAAGACGGACTAAAGCTGGGTCTCGTAAATTTTCCTCACTCTTTTTAATGAAATCTTGTAACAATTTCTATCAATGAAGTCTCAACCCTAAACCAAGAATGAGTATCAGTCCTTACATTTCGGGGTGGAGTCTGAGTAGAAGAGCTCTTATCTTTAACATTCTTTCGTTGTCTATTATCATATGACAAGTCATGTTATGATCATGTGATGCTTACCTAACAGAGGACAAAGAAGATCTTGTCAACTGACTACTAGTACTTTCAGATGGTTTCTCCTGAGGCTTCACGCGAACAGTGGATAAAAGAGACACACCTATATTTAATTAAATTATAATTATAAGGGATCTCCTCAAGACAGATTCCATACCTACGTGTGCATGTTTCAACGCCCCCACATCATTAGTACCATCACCACACATTAATGTATAAAAACCACAAGACTTGAGTGTATTGATAATTAATTCCTATATAAAAGTTACTTTAACATCAATTATATTAATTAAAGGGTTACCCCACATTAATCATTAAAGTATAATTAAAGGATTATCCTAAATTAACCAAAATACCTTCTGTTTAGGAGAGACTCTTGCAAATACTTTGACAAACGGTAGCACAACATCTAATCCTCCCATTGCTTGTACATAATCTAATGCCTATATGATAATTGACCACACCCACACATAAGCTATATAACTTACTGGACCTGTAAGACAAAATTGATATGTTTCCTCTAAAGCTAATAAATATTGTCTATCTTGTTCATATGGATGTGTAATGTCACTGTTAATGGTCTCCCAAAACCACACCCCTTCACTTGGTTGTAAAATCATCATTTCTTTGTTTGTAATTTTAAGTTCTTTTGCGACATGACAAGCAGTTAAGGGGTTGTCTCCTGTAATCATAATTACCTAACGAAATATATATATATATACCAAGTGATATATGACATCATTATGACATACATGATGGGAGGAGTCTTGTAACTCTCGTACACATTCTTTTGTATGTCTCTTGAGGGGACATGAAATAGCAATAAAACCAACAAATGACAAATTTTTCTCAACGTCTTCACGTTTAAGTCCACTGGCTTCCCTTAAAGATAGACGTCCCATATCTCTATAACCTAATGCTAGCACACGCTCTCCTCTCTTAGCTAACTTCAAATAAATTGTATCATAATTAGCAGGTATCTCTGTTAACTAAGCAAACAGTGAGTAAACCCCTCTCATTACATTTTCATTACCATAGTTTTAATAATTTCAGGTGCTCCTTTAATGCATGCAATATATGTGGGTGTGGTCTGAGAGGGTGTGGTCATAGCACTGACAGCAGACATACGTTTTAAAGCTGATGAGAAATGAAACCGATGAATCACATGTAGAGAACATTTGGGACCTCGTAATGGTGACATGACATCATCTAAAAATTATACAATATTACATCAGGTTATGTGACACACCCACTTTTAGATATCTTCCATTCAACAGCTTTAATGGCAGCCTTTTCTAAAGGATCTCCAATCAACTCATTATCTAATATTGACAATGCATGACAAGAGCCTAATACACACTGGGTGTGAAGTGGAGCTTCATTGGCTGGGACTAGATCAACTTTAATACTAGAACTAATCAAGATAATTATAATTAGCTATAATGAGCAGGGACATACCTGTTGAGACCAGCTATACCATTTACTACTAAATTATCACTTGTTAACGTACCTGTTTTATCAAAACAACAAATATCTACTTTACCACCAAATGGAATACGAAAAGGCTCTGTACAATAAATACCTGTTATAACAAGATGCGATAAGACATCTACATGTATATGGAGTACCCCTACCAATTTTAGCTAATGATATTAGTGACGTATTCACTGCTAAAGATAACTCTATTGGTAATTCAGGTGGTACTACAGATGTCAAAATGAGAGTACACTCTAAGAACAACTTGTAGCGATTACGCTCAGGATTTTCAGTACCTATATACATAACACATCATGTACATATACATGTACATCATATGTACATGTACATATACATATATATCATATGTACATGTACATATACATCATATGTACATATGTACCTTTAATCCAAACATAGACAGATGCTGTTATAGCAAATATTAACAAGAACATGATAAACATGAAAGTTTCCAAATTATTGGCTGTAACACGTTTTACACCATATAATATTGTACGTAACAATTTACCCTATTTTAATGAGATATAATAATTGATGTATCAGACCACACCCACCTGGGCTGTATTAAAACCAGTTCGTAAGACGTAGCCAATGCATCCACTATCTGGTCCTCTAAGCCCCGCCTCTTTATTAGGTGGCGTGTGTTGTACTATTCTTGTCCCACCAAATACAACATGTAATTTTCCATCACGGGCAATATTTAGAACACCTCCTGGTATTAAACATGATTCCATAGGTTCCTAAATTATAAATTATATAAACTCATCACATTCTAAGGAGACTTACTTTCATTTGAGGAACAGATTCTCCAGTTAACATGGACTCATCAACAATACATGATCCTCTTAAAAGGAGAATATCGCAAGGGACCAAGTGACCCTCATAGTTACGACCTAGTATAGATTAGTTAGCTCTAATTAAAGGGGTGTGGTCTCACCAAAGGAAACTATGTCGCCTGGTAAAAGATTTTCTGTTGATATTTTCATCCAATGTCCACCTCGATACACCTATAAATGATCACATGACCTATGACATCATATCTTGTGACATCACTAATGTCATCACATGACATATTTCACTAACTTGGACATTATAAGGTGTAGCTCCCATTTTTCTAATCTCTGCCAAATTACGTTTTTGCTATAAAATATTAATAAACCATTTAATTAATATCATATATACCTGTTGAACAAGAAGTGCTTCAAACATTACTAACATCATTAAAGTAAAGATACTGTAATACCAGTATTCATCTAAACACCATAATCCAACACAAAATACCTATATATAAAATATATATATATATAATATAATTATATTTATAATTCCTTTTAATAATTTTGTTGTTGATACTAACCTGAAAGACAAAGAAAGGTGCAGTTGCTCTCTCTCTAAACAATGTCCAAAAATCTGGAGATATCATTGTTAATCTAACAGTAATGATGTCATCAGTTATACACAATACATTTGATTACTAACTTATTGAGACCATATTTTTGTACAGCTGTTTGAATATCTTGTTCATTTAAGAACCCTTTTGTCTCTTTGTATTCTATTATGGTCTTATCAATAGGAAAATCTATCGGAATAAATGTTCCTTCATCTTCACTGTTATAAATATATTTGATCTTTTGAAATAGAAAATTGATAATTTCTCTACCAGAGACAACATCCTAAAGATCATATGACTGTCATGTGATTACATGACAAAGGATGTTACCTTATCTCGTCTCAAAAGAACTAACTCAGTGTGTCCATTATTTGGGGTAGGGACCACCTTGACGTGGGTAGCTCTGCCAATAGGTACCTATATATCATAACATAACATTAATATTAATGTATTAATATTATCGTCACCTTTCTGCATGTAAGAAGACATCGTATATGTACTGACCAGACACATGATAAACATGTGACTATGTTGAGAGCTGCAATTACAGCCACACATATCAGAAGAGCCTCCACGTGGAGTAATCCTTCAAATATGATCACCCATCCTGATATTAGTGACACATAGAATAGAATGAATGGTAGAACATAGCCGTGAGCCCAGGTAGGTAATAACCTGTATAGAACAATATACTCAACGTCATCACTTAGTGCCATGCTGCCACTACTCTAATTAACGTCCCAATACATGTAATAACCTGTCATGACAAACCTGTGAATTAATAAATTTTACATAACTAATAAAATATTAAAATTAATTAATCAAACTCTTTCTTTTGGATCTAGTCCTAAAAATATTTATAAAAATAAAAAATAAATCATTATAATTATAATACCTTGATTCATATTTTGCTGAAGTAAATTCATACCATAAAATATTAGGAATTAAAGAGAAATCTTTAATTAATAATTTATCATTGACTTTCCTATTATAATAAAGTAATATTGAATACATCATCATTACTTCATTACCAGAAATAGATCCATGGAAAATAGGGAGCTATAAACATCTAGAAACAATGGGTAGGATAAAGTGTGTCATATAGAAATGAGTCATTATATACCTGTACACAAGTAAACCAAATACAAGCCATTACAATTCCAAAAACAATGCCAAAAATTATCTGAGAAGAAGTATGATAACCTAAATAATACCTGATAACAGATAGTGATAGGTGGTAATAATTTAACTCTTTGTATACCTGCTAAATGAACAAAGACATGCCCCTCCTATTGTACCAGCAGATGTGATGGCTTTCAAACTAATGTCCATCACTCCTTCTGATAAGGTAGTCCTGTTGTAAAGTCATGTGATGTTACATGATAGTCATGTGATTACCTTATAAAAATAAACAGTGTGAAATATACAGCAAAAAATGCCATAAATTGGGCGTGGCTTGACGGCATTCCATACTCCACAAATAAATTTGAACTGTAAAGATCTGTTTTTTACACACAAACATTATATAATAGGTGTGGCACTTTATATTACCAGAATCAGGTCTAGGTTCTTTAATAATATGTTTTAGAATAAAATTAACCCCTTCATTGAGAATAAGACCAATAAAATAGAAAATCTATGCAAAAATACATCAAATTATTTGATTAATGTCATTTATACTCACTGTATATAAGTCTCTTCGTATAGCTATCAGTGTTATAAAAGAGATGAGTAGAAAGATTGGGAACAGACTACACCAGGCCAATATGTATCCTATTCTATCACCTTATTATTAGGAAGAAGAAAAATAACAATTTATTTCATGTAGTTAATTACCTTCAATATATTCAACATGAGTTAAACTAATAGCAACTCTTCTTGACATTGTATAGAGTGCTAGCCTTCAATTTTTAACCCTTTTGTTCAATACTGGTCCACGCATGCGCAAACTACATACGTGTATTCGTGGAAAAATTATAGCCATGCTGTTTTATATATTATATAAAACAGCATGGCTATAATATTACAGCCTCCTTGTATCACCAACACAGCTAGCAATTGCTATGTTAGTGGTGTCCTCCAGTGTCTGATGAACCACTCTATTTTTTAGAATTCCTGTAATCAACCAACAAACATGCATGTTGTGAATGTACAAAGTCAGGTATAATATTTTAAAGTTAAAAACATTCAAATTAATGCAAACTTATGCTGTCACACAGGAGTATGTTTTCTGAAGGTATTACTAAACTTATACAGGATGTACAGGTATAGCAGTGGTATGACAACACTTTTGTTAGAATCTCTTGTTCAAACTCTATCAAGTAAAAGAGAAAAATACAATAAATATCAGAGCTTATTATTGAAAACAGATACGCATGAATCATTTATTCCTGATAGATACCAAGATGCTCATGGGTATTGTGTTAAACTAGTCAATAATTTAACTGAATTATTTGATGCAAGGTAAGGCCTTGTATCACATTTTAAAATGTTTATTATTGACTACAGGACAAAACTAGTAGAACAAAATTTTCTAATGACTGGATGGAAACAGGTTACAATTCGTTGTGACTGATAATATAAATTTATTACATCCAAAATCTGGTATTTTTAACTTTCGTCGATGATAGTAATCATATTCATAGTTCTCGTTAATGAGATTCATAAACATACACAGTGCCGCCCCACAATAGCATGAAGACAAAATCGTAAGTACATATAAAAGGAAACTTGAACGGTCATGAGTGCCAGTGTGTTGTGGGCCAGCGTTCTGCAATGCATCAGACCTCTGAGATGGTTACCAGCATACTCTACGGAGTATCCGAAAGGCCGACTAGGATAGGGCTGGTAGTCTCCCTTTAAACGAGATGAGGCTGGTGTATTTGTGGTTCCCGGTTCCTGAATGCGACATTCCCTAAGAGCTGGAATCCCGTACGGCTGGTTTTAAGTTAGGGCGACGCTCCAGCCAGGATTACCTCGCGAAGACGAGGGTTACCAAGCCAGGTGGCGGTCCTAGCTAGCAATAGCAGGGAATCCTGGAGCCTAAGTGGAAGCCTGAGTGGGTGAGCGAGTAGGAATCGTTTGGGCAACACACAAGGGTTTTTTTTTTATAAATTTAGATTTATTTTGTGCATTAAGTTCTGTGTAGACAGAGTCAGACAAATATTGTTGATAGTGTTGATTACCTTACATGTATTATTAAATGCAATACTTGATAGCTACATTTGACAATTCTGTAATACTGAGTGTGACACTAAATAGTATAGTTAGTTGTCTGATTATGTCAAAATATTTGTTTTATTGTGTTAATTTCATATTACTAATGTAAAATATCATTGTCTCTTTTTATGTTACAACAAATAAAAATCCTTACCTAAACACTACAAGGGTTAAAATTTGAATCACAGCTGTGCATTGTTGTACATCTTGGTGGGTGTGGTTTTTTATAACTAGTAATAATTCCAAACTAAGGCGTGGCTCATCTTCTTTGCAATGGAAGGTATCTCTTAATTTTCAATACTTAGTTTTGAATACTTGTATTTCTACGCAGAGAACTCAGTACAAAAGCGTTCTACTGTTATTAGAGTACCTCCTAATTCTGCTGTTAAGAGGTGGTCTTTACCTGAAGGTCCAGCATCTTTTCAACCTCCTGTAAGAAAATGAGATATTGTATCAGTTACTATATTTATAATGTATTATAGGTGTGCTCAGTTCATCCTGGTAGATTGTTAGAACTAAGTACAACAGTGGGTGTGTCACAATATAAATCAATAATAGAGAAACAACATTTATCTGAAAGTTACATGACAGGCAACACTCGGAAAGGTCAATTAAAGAGTGGGCGGTGAGTTAGCTCACATATGATAACAAGAACTTGAATTATTTTCTAACAGATTACTCCCTTTAAATCTACATAGTGAACCTCAGTTAACACCTCAAGCTTGTCTTGGAGTGATATCAGGTTTGTATGTGCAGTAGGTAATGATTTATGTCACTTACTTGTAGATCGATATCGTACATCAAGGCGACACCATCGATCATTAACTGCCCCCCTATTCAGATCAGGCAATAATATAACAATATAATGTATTATTATTATGCTCTTGTTAAAATATGTAGGACACCAGTGGAACCCAAAATGGTCCAATCTTTCATCCTCTCGTCGCACTCACTCTGCATTAAGTACTTCATTAGAGTTAGAATCAGCAGGGGTCATTAATAGAGTACCTGTAATGACCACCACTAGAAGGAGACCACCTGCAATAGAAACAATATCTCTCCCTTTAGTACAACCACCACTAACAATGGAGGATGAATCTCATAACCTAAAAATAGAAATTAAAGAAAAGAGTGTAACAATGAGCAATGAGATATTACCTAATGTCAAGTCATCAGATCCACTTCCTTTTAATACTGAATTAACTCTTTATTTAACTGACAATACTGTAACAAGAACAACTACACGACATCCAAAACGATCAACTACTGGTGGCAAATTAAGTCATGGTTGGAGTGACCCTCAACCTATTACACCAATAGTTGGTATATTACCTCCATTAACTGATAGTAAAGTTATAAGAAAACCTAACTTTATTAAAACAGATAGTGCTGGAACAGATACTGATTATGTTAATATTGATATTGACAAGTTACTTCAAGAGAATTTGGATAATCGATAATAATAATATTTGTCATTTCATACTATATGATTATTATAATGTTGTCAGATGTCTTCTTGTGTTGTTTCAAAAATACGTTTTGCTTTTTTTAATTCTTCATTCATTAACAATAAATCTTGAACTCGAGCATGCTTTTTTGGATCTTTACGAGTTAAATAGAGAATATCTTCAACTTGTATTTTGCCCTTTTTACCAATGTCCATAGCCTTGACAGTCATCTCTGTGATAAACTCTACTACAAGATCATCTACCATATCAACAGTCTCATCATACGGATTAGGATCGTCACCAAATCCATGCATCATGTAACGTAGTTCCCTATGAAAATATTTCTTTTTCTTTTTGGCCTGAGATGTACACAAGGAGCTATCATCGTGTTGTCCTGATTCCTCAGTAGAGATGCTACCAGACGCCATTTTGAGGGTTAAAATTAATGACCTTTGGAGCGTACCCGTGCATACTAGTAAGTAATAAGTTCCTTCATTTAATTATATTCAAATACATTTTGTTAATAGGCACTATGTCTATCAAAATGGCTACCTCTCCTTGCAGTAGTCATCTGAGGAGCATAACAATATTACGTCAATGCTTTGCTCTAAATAGCAGTGTCTGTAAGAGAGGGGCAGATCACTCGATATCACGGATAGAGCCACCATTTATTATGTGTAGAACTCCTATCATCAGATCATGGAATGGGTGGAGTTTTTTGATCCCTAATATACCTGTAGCATCAAACCAATCTAAACAAACTCCACCCACTTTCCACTCTCGTTGCATCAACTCACAAATTTTTCAAAAGACAACATTACTTGAAAAGGAACAACACATTCCTCTAACATATATCAGTCCAATACCAGTCACTGCAATGGAGTCTGATAAACCACATCTACCAGAAAATATCCCTCCTTCTAGGAATGAAGTGGACAGACCCACGGCAGCTCAATTATCTTTTGTCTTGTTAAAGTTACGAGATGAGGTATTGTTTTATTTGATGACATTTCTTGATAATATTATTTATAATAGATACCTCAATTTTTGAGTGGTCATCATAGTTATGATAGCCTTTATGAGAATGATATGATCTTTGAAAACAAGTTAGGGCACTTTCCTATTACTATCAGGTACATCATTACATTATGAATGATATGATAATTATTTTAGAGGTCGTTTCATGTACCAACTTTGTCTCATGTCATCTCATCAATATATACGTTTTATTTATCACAAGGCAGAGCTAGATCTTTTAAAAATAACTAAAGACATTGATTTTGGTAAAATAGAAGCAAGATGGAGGGTACGAGGGTTACCAAGATTCCTTCCCTGGTTGCCATGGAGGTAAGAGAATGTGTTCTGTAATATTTGATGTTGTTTCTTAAATTAGAGTTATTGTGGAAGGATTTTCTACTTTTACTGTCAGTACTAATGGACGCATTACTAAACATGTAATGGACAAGGTAATACCGAGTAGTACATTTACAACATTGACCAAACCCAACTAGGTAATGCCTTCACCAAAAGACAAAGGTTGGGTTCTAAGTTGGTTAACACAATTAAGAATGAGACTCAATCCTAGACCATCTGTCCAGCCAGAAACCTATATTTCATATTTAATTCGAAGATTATAATGAATCATTAATATAATTTAAATTTATTGTAGCGTGTGCTTTTCCATATTTTGAACATCTCTGGAATAAAATATGTAGCTATCATGCTCCGCCCTGTGTCAGTGACAATATACAGTGACCACACCCATCTATAATTACCTTTTGGCTCCAGTTCCAAAGGTGATTCCACTTTTACTTTATGTGAAAACATTGCAGCCTCTAAATTAGACAGCAACTATACATAATGACATATATCAAGTAATGAGAAGGACTACCCCTTACTTCTTCCCCTTGTTTATTACCAGCAACATTACACTCCATGAAGTGGACTATGGATGGCTCATTAAGTGATATCTTGCTCATATAACTTCCAAGAGTTTTCCAAAACCTAAATAACAAATGACATAATTATTATAATAGTTAAAGCTCTCTACCTCAATAAATCATTATCTTTTAATAATTTGGCTGGTGTAATGGGTTTTCTTTGAAGTAAATACATGTATCCTGGTCCACCCTAACAGTGAGTGTATCCTATAATTTCTTATTTTATGATAACATACTTTACAAACAATACAAAGAGACTTTGCTTTAGCACCATTTTTATAACTATTCAATAATGTTTTCAATATATCTATATAATTATCAATAATAATAATATTAGTGACACAGTGACAATTATAAATTTACCTAATAAAGAAGAATATGTTTCTGTAGAAAAATCCTGCAATACATAAATATACAATAAACAGTATGGACTATAGCATCACTTACATAGATAGCTCTAAGGACATTAGGTTTCAATGCAGACTCCAATCGTGTAGCATTAGGTACACTAGATGATATTAACTATACAAAGAAATGACACTATTTTACAAGACAAACATACCACTATAGTTTGAGGTGAGTAGTCACTGAGGACTTCTTCAGCCTGTGAATAAGTTAGTATTAAATGTTCTTTATATTTACTATACTAACTTGACGATATGCATAATAAGTAATGGCATCAATTTCAGTGAGGAATCCATCATAATCTTCTCTAATTTCATCTGTTAAATGTTCCAATGAATTGACAATACCACCTTTATATAGATACATATAACAACTAGAACACATTAAGAACAAATTAACTAACCTCTTAGTTTATTTACCATTTGTTTGGTTTTGGCAGTAGTTGTGAAGTCAACTAGAAAACTTTGATCTTCAATTAAACTAGCTTCACGTCTTATATATTGTCTAACTCTCATTCCTTCATTTGGTGTAAGTACTCGTTCTAATTCTGGTACTTCATCTAATATCTCTTCTTCATGCTCATTGTCTGGAAATGGAACTTCTTTCTTATGCTCTTCATGATCTTGTTGTATTTTTACTGGTTTTTTTGTCAATAAGAATTGTTTCTTTGTATGTACATTAGGTATTTTAATAGGCTTTGGTTGTGTAACTTTAGTTCTCACAGTTTCTTCATTATCAACATCATAATGTAGAGATACAGCTATTTTATAAGACATAGCCCCACCACTAGAAGGAGTAAGTTGAAGAATGTCATTAGTCTGATGTTGTAGTCTTGTGCCTCCTTGGACTTTTACACTAGACAATCCTTTCCCTCTGAAACCAGTTGACTTATAATGATGATTATGTGGATTAAAAATAGAAGAATCCATGATAAGATGAGTCGCTGCAGATGGTCTATGTTGAACTATTTCTTCATTTTTTGCAGAAGGAAGAACTGGACTAATTTCTGAAACAGGACTAATTGACCGATGATGATTTCTCTTTGGATTAATACGATATGATACTGGGAGAGTCTGAGATTTATTATTTGGTAAAATTTGAGGCAGTTTAGGTACATTACTATAACTGGATAGACTGGTTTGAGGAGGTTTGTGGTTAGAATGTTTTCGAGTTAATGGCAGAGTGGAATATTTTCTAGTGTTGACAATAGATGGTTCTAGATCTGGACTGAAGACAGATGGTTCTGGAGTGAGGAAAGAGAGTTCTGGAGTGAAAACAGATGGTTCTAGACTGAGATTGTTTGGTGGTTTTATAGTTGTAGTAGGTTTATCAGTACTAACTGATTCAGATAGACTAGTATGTTGTGAGCCATCATGTAGACTATCATTTTGTAAAATACTGTGAAAGCCATTCTGAAAACTTCTTGAAGACATTTCTTTATAATGACTGCTATTGACATCAAATTTGCTTTTATCTTTAGTGGTATCTGTATACTTGACTTTAGTTTTATATGCAGTATAACTATCATGTGTAACATCACTGATATTCTTAACTGGATTGTTAGAATTTACAATATTCTGAACTGGATCACTGATATTTTGTACTGGATCACTGATATTTTGTACTGTATCAGTGATATTTCGTGCTGGATCACTGATATTTCGTACTGGATCACTGATATTTTGTACTGGATCACTGATATTTCGTACTGGATCATTGATATTTTGTACTGGATCACTAACAGAACCAATACTGACAAGAATTATGCAAACTCAACAATTACATACACTTACTTCATATCTTCTCCATTGTCTTCAGAACCAGTAAACAATAACCTAATATATCAATAATAATATATTCCGACAATAATACATCAATGAAACATACTGTGGTAGCAATCGAGCTGCCTCTCTCAGCTCATTACGAGAAATACTAGTTGCATTATCCAACCAATCATTGCTATCATGATACATAGACTCCATACTATATAATAAAGTGATAGTAATGCTATAATAATAATTGTTATACTTACATTGGTTTCACTCGCACTATTTCTACTGGAATTACTTTCTCATGACTCACAATATGTCCCATTAGATTATAATAATAATTAGGTGTGAATAATCGACTTATTAGTAAGTTCAATTAGTACCATTAGTAGTGGGTGTGGCAAGTTGCACCACAGCAGCGTCATCGAGCACTCTTTGACTTCACGTTGTAGAAGTGAGGTCCGTTATTTCATGACTACGTTTTTTAAGAACATATGAGTGTAGGGATCTCATCTGAAATGGCAGAGTCAATGGAAGTCGAAGAAGGGACTGTTCCACAAAGCAAACCGCTCCCAGGGCAGGTCCCCAACAGTGCAGGCGGATTCTCGTTTCAAGTAGATGATATGCAGAGACTGAGAAGATTTATGGTATTAGGTTCAGAAGGTGGTACATATTATGTTAGTGAGAAACAGCTTGGCAAGGAAAATGCTGAATCGATTTTGCGATTAATTGAAGGTGGTCGTGGAGTTGAAGTCGTCCAGGAGATTACCAAATACAGCATTGAAGGACGTACTGCTAAACAAAATCCTATTATATTTGCATTAGCTCTTTGTGCTAGAGATGACAATATAGAAACTAAAAGAGCAGCTTATGATGCTCTCAATAAAGTGTGTCGTATTCCGACTCATTTATTTGCTTTTGTTGCATTCTGTGAGGCTCTTAGTATTGGTACAGGATGGGGGCGTGCCCATCGTCGTGCTATTCAGAATTGGTACTTGACAAAATCTCCTAAAGAATTAGCTATGGCTGTTACTAAATACCAACAACGTGAAGGTTGGTCACATCGTGATCTTTTACGCCTCTCTCATCTAAAGTCAGAAGATGTCGGTCTTAGTTGTGTCCTGAAATATATCGTAAAAGGCTTTGATGCTTGTCAAACTGAATACAATGGAGTAGCTGAAGTTGAAACAACAATGGCATTTTTGTTAGCAGTGGAAACAGCTAAACAATGTGATGAACATTACTTGGTACAACTAATTCAAGAGTATGGTCTTGTAAGAGAACATGTTCCTTCAGTTCATCTCAATTCTGAACTTGTAAGTTATAGAGATAGTTGTATGATAGTAACATGTCTTGTTCTATAGGTATGGTCAACTCTGTTGGTGAAAATGCCAATGACAGCTATGATACGAAATCTTGGTAAAATGTCGAGTATTGGTCTTCTTAAACCTCTCTCTCGATATGCCAGCATGGTGTGTGAACGACTACGAGATGAGACCATGTTAAAGAAAGCACGAATTCATCCTTTTAATGTATTGCTGGCACTTAAGACATATCAACAAGGTCATGGTGACAAGGGCAAACTCTCTTGGGAAGTGAACCAAGCTATTGTTGGTGCTCTCAATGATGCATTCTATCTTTCATTTAAAGTTAGTTAGTACGTATACTTTAGTACTTTGACTGTTACAATATTTTTCTAGTTTGTAGAGCCTACAGGTAAACGGTTTCTATTAGCTATTGATGTTAGTGGCTCAATGTGTTGTCCTGTAATGGGATCACGAGTTATTACTTGTCGTGATGCCTCAGCTGCAATGGCTATGGTGACTGGTAAGAACTGTTCTCTTGGTGCATTGTCTAATGATCTCTCTCTCTCTCTCTCTTGTAGCAAGAGTTGAAAAAAATTATTACATGATGGGATTTTCTCATAAACTTGTTCCCATTGCTATTAATCCTCAAATGAATCTAGAGAATGCAATCCAAACTATTTCCAGAGTAAGTACAGACATTATATTATATTGACTGGCTACTATACTCCAGATACCAATGGGTGGTACTGACTGTGCTCTACCAATGATACATGCTAAACAAAAGAAGTTAGAAGTTGATGTGTTCATAGTTTACACTGACAGTGAGACATGGTATGGCAAAGTACATCCAACTGAAGCACTCAAACAATATCGAAAGGTAAGGAACAGTCAATCAACCTATTCATTCCTCCATTTTGTTCTAGGCTTCAGGTATTAATGCTAAACTCATAGTCTGTGGTATGGCATCTAATAGTTTTACTATAGCTGATCCCAACGATCCTGGTATGTTAGATATTGTGGGATTTGACTCAGCTGCACCAGAAGTCATCAGTAACTTTGCTCTGGGATATTTTTAAAATAATTAAAAATTAGAACAAAGTATATTTTAATATTGTTCTGTTATATTTGACAAAGTATTATTGATTTTCCCAGTTTTTAAAAAGCACTTTATTTGCTCCGTGATGTTTAATACAATCTCTCACTAAATCCAATATAATATTAAGTCTTCGATCAATGGCTTTTAAATGATCAGAAGTTAAAATTGGATATAAAGGATCTCTCTTTAAAGAAGAGTCCAGGAGTTTAGATAATCCTTTGTTATGTAAATCCAATAATTCAGTCCAAGTACTATTTCTAAGTCTATAGGACAATTAATATAATATATAATATAATATGACTTACCTACAACATTGTCTTAATGGAGCTAATATTGATAGTTCATCATGATGTGGATTACCAAAACTACATTGATAATATTAAGGACTATATTATTATTAGTAATAGCATTACTGACCTTTTTCCATTATCTATATGCATCAGATGACCTTTCTTACCAAGGAGAGCATACGTTTCAAAATGATGTCTATCAGCATTACCCACTAAAAAATCAAGTACTGTAGTATCTAAAATATCAGGTAATAAGTGATAATAATCTGACGTTGGTTTAAGGAGAGTTAAACAATAGTTGTCATCTTTTTCCCATCTGTACATTGATGACATCATTATGACATCATTACTTTTCTAACCTAGCTTTAACATGAGGTATATATGTACGCTGATAAGGATGACGAAATGTTTTAAGTTGATACCAATGAGGTAGCCATATTGTGACTGAACCTTCCATTATAACACCATCAGCACAGGCTTTTTCAGCAGGTTTGCAATATAGACATTTACCATAGAAA
Source organism: Xestospongia bergquistia (assembly GCA_963965975.1). NCBI lineage: Eukaryota > Metazoa > Porifera > Demospongiae > Haplosclerida > Petrosiidae > Xestospongia > Xestospongia bergquistia. The sequence goes on along the minus strand of OZ014421.1, from coordinate 7,125,621 downwards.
CATGTATTACCATCTAATAGTATTATTATAAAGTTAATGTTATAAACTTGTCTATCTTACTTTCTTGTAAATATGTAGCATGTAATAATGGACTGGTTACTGGTAGTAATGATGTTAAATTTATTTTTCTACCTACAACTGGAGGAGCCAATCGATATCCTAATATCCTTTAATTAGGAAAGATAATTTAAGTAGATAATTACTGGGACCCACCCTTCTAAATGAAAGGCAGCTATTTCACCATTGTGTCTGTCAAATCCTGCATATGGATCTTTAGGTCCATCCACAATAGTCTCTCTGTTATATCTAAGGAGAGACATATCATTAGTACATTGTATGTACGTTTACCTTCGTGGTTTAAAGACTGCTTTCTGGTTACCTATTAAAAGTAATGTTGCTTTCAATTGTGTACCTCTATATCCCACATCAAATGATTTTATAGGATAAGTTGATAATGCTCTCAATATCATATCCATATCAGATGAATAAAATACACCACTAGGATATAACACATCAGAATTAACCCATTTGGCCCATATTTCCCAGGGGCGTGTTGTTAATTGGCCTGGAGTAATAGGTAGTATTTTATTTGATTTCACAATTGATTTAGGGTTTATTGTTGAAGTCACATGATTCTCTGATGAAATCACATGATTCTTTGATGATGTCATATGATGCTCTGATGGAGTCGTATGTTGTGGAGAAATGTCTTGGTTATTTTCAAAGGTTAGAAGAAGTAATCTGAGAACTATAAAGAGGACACATATCAATAATAGAGTCGAAGTCACAACAACTCTCTGCTTTAACTTCATACTAACTGATATAATATTATGTAAACATAATTCCATTAAAAATAATATTATTCATTAATAACTATGAATAATTATTATTAATACGACTTAAAATAGGGTGTGGCATTAATACGTGGGTGTCTTACACTTCAACAAAACAGAAAGCAGTAACATAAGATGACGAGCAACTACTGCAGTATTTAAATCTTTATTGGAGTACATCTATAACAGTGAGTCCTCGTAGTAATAATATACTGATTGTAGCTATACAATGCTAGAATATCACTGTGCTATATTCTTCTCTGCAGATATATAGAATTGATATCACAGTGTTTTTAACATGACTAACTTTACCAAGCAGATATTATTGTATGCAACAATCACTCTAATTGGTAAGGAAATCTTTGTTAATTCTCAATCAATGTAGCAAATATTATAATAAAAAGATTAGATAGTTAATTAACGATTGTAATAACGAGCAGATACTAATATTTATATTATGATAAATCGTGACAAGAAAAGTTCATTTATAGTTCATTGAGTTTTAGTTATGATGACTAGTAACATTATAATAGTCTCTGATAGTATTTAGAGTTACTCCTCCACACACAGTAGTCATGCCACACTCAACTTGCTATCTTAAACTCTCACTTTACCATCTATTGGAAGTGACAATCATAACTCTATAGTAACACATCAAATAGATAGACTGATTATTATAACTAGTTGTTTGTTGTTTAATTCTCTTTAATTCTCATGTATAATACATCTTTACTGGAGTGATCTCCCACAGGAATGAAAAACAATATTTTAAAGTACTATTCATTGATTAACCACAAGTTAAGAGATAAATTACCCGACTACTAGTCTTGCACTAAGTAATTTACAATTTGATATACTCTGATACAAAGGTATAATCTGTACACATGATAACTGAGTAAATAGTGTGTTTGTGTAGGTCGCCTTTCCTCCTCCACATAACATTATACCCTTGCACATTATAATATGTTTAGTAACAGTAGATCATTCAGTTATGTGTGGTATGTAAATAATTGATACAATAAAACTATGTACTCTAAAACCATCTGGAACTAAAGATTATTGGCAGACACTAAATACACAGCATAATTGAATCATTGCCAAAAGGAAATTTGTGTTTGATTGAACCTTTTATTTAATTTCTGTTTATCTTTTGTAGTTCTTCATTCAACCATTTCTCAATCTCCTGATTGTGACAATGATTATTTAATGACAACTGATATTGGAAGTGCTGGACTGATGAGTAATGTTCCATGCAGAAGTTCTGAGATACCACTATTGGAGAGTACTTCAATAGAAGTATTTCCATCTGTAGTGGTGGAAACATCATCAGTACAGTCACTCTATTCATCATTGGAAATAATACCTACTACTTCAACAAGAGAGTCAACTTCATCACTAGTAGAGTCAATATCAATTACATCACTGGGAGAGTCCTCATCATTTGGAGAGTCGTCCACTTCAACAATGGCAGAAATATCATCCACTTTGACACCTTCTGAAATGTCATCTACAGCTTCCATGTTAGGAGAGTTAACACCAACTTCTATGGGAGCTGAGTCGATATCAACTTCATTATTAGGAGAACCATCCACTTCCTCAATAGTATTTAGTTCTTCTCTAACATCATCATCACTGGGAGAACCAACATCAATGATGCTGGTAACTTCTTCTGTAGTAGAGTCAACCTCCTCATTGGGAGGGTCAATTTCTTCTTCACTGTTTTCACTCACTCCCTCTCCAACATCAGAGGCATCTTCTACAATTACATTATCCAGATTAACTGAAACGACTTCATTATCTCTTAGTACAACACTCATCCCATCTAATACAGCTAGTCCAGCTCCTACAGGTTAGTATTTATGATGTCATTCACTCCTTTATTATATTATATAGGAACTGTTGGATCAAGCATATGGGACAAATTTACTGGTTAGTCATTGAACTTCATCAGAGTTAGTATGTACTTCATCTCTCTTTGTAGCTTTTTTTGATAATACAATTGTAATTATTGCATTTGTTGGTGGAGGAGTGATCGTTTTATTACTGCTTACTATTATTACACTATTGTGTTGCTATTGTTGTTGCTGCTATTGTAGTAAAAGAAAGAGAGATAATTACTCTGTAGAGGAAGAGTAAGTTCACTAAACTCTGCATTCTCTCATTAAATATATATCTCCACAGAGAACAGCCACGTAGTCGACGTGTCTTGTCTAATGGTGAGATAAAGGGTACAAGATATCGACCATCTATCAGTGCCCCACAAGAGTCATATCATTTTCAACTAAAGCAAGTTAAAAGAGAGAGAGACAATATAGATGTTTTTGCAGAAACAGGATTTGGTGAAGCAAATGTTGATGATGCTCGATATTATCAAGGACATAGTCAAGTACAACACAGTCAATTATACAATGAAACTGACATTGGTCCCACTCAATCATTGTCAAAATTAAGTTCTCTTCATCCTTCACAAATTTTGTCACAAGCCAGAGGAGGGATATCAGTTGATGATGATATTGAAGAAGAACAAGTCCCAGAGAAAAGCACTAGTGGAAGAAACACACGACAAAGTGGAGGAGGGGAATCACCATTTATGCACCTCAGTGACAATCTGCCTGGATCTCGAGGTAGGAAAGTACCTGAAAATTATCCCCTCAATACTGGAGTTGGAGCTGAAACTGGTACTAGTCAAGCTAGCCAATATTCATATCTTGGTTTAGGTGTAATGCATGGTAGTGACGTTGTCTTTACCAATACAAATTCTATGATGGATGATCCAGAACATAGTGATCTTGGTATGGTAGGAATTGACAAAGGACTGATGAGATCTAGAGACTCTGATGTTTACAGTAACAGAACCACCAGTCCATTAATACCACCAAGACAAGATGAAGACTTGTTAGATGAAACACCAACAAAGGAATCATCTGGAGCTACCGGTGAAAGGAAAATATCATCTCAATCTACAAGTAGGGACATTGCTTTACTCACTAGTCTTGAGTCAGAGGCTCCTGTTAAAGAGAAACCACAACGAGCTGCACTAACTCAATCAGATAATGTGACAGAACGTACGAGAAAGAAATCTACTCTCAGTTCAATGACCTCTCTACCACGAGAGGTCACACAAGAAGGACCAAAAGCCTCTGCTTTAACTAAATCAAATGAATCACAAAATTCAGATCTTCAAGAAACACCAGAAAAGCACCGAAGTAACACTATATCAACATCAGAAGGTTCATTTACGAGAGCTACTGGAAAAACTAGACTTGGTAAGCTCACATCATTGGAGTACATACGAGCTAGCTTGAGAATGAGATTAAAAAAGATGACAGCGACTAAAGAGAGTCCTGAAAGTGAGAGAGGAGACAAAACTAGAAAACCACTCAAGAGTGCATTAAGAAAAAATAACAGTATATCAAGTTATGACTCAAATACAAGTACAGGCAGTCATTTCACTAATAGATATGCACAAGATTATGATGATCACTCACCGCAACATTTTATCAGCACACCCACACATCATTATAATGGACCACATCCTGCAGAATACATGAGTTATCCACCTCCACCTGGTCACATTCCATATGATGCAGAGTATATGGGACAACCACTTGACATGATGTATGAGGGAGGACCAATGGGAGGAGTCTATGTACCAGCTGGTCTCCCTGGCCCTGGATACATGCTCCCATCACCTCACGATCATTATCTATCTATTAGTCCCCAACATTTGGCGGCTGGTCCTGCATTATATACTGAACAACTCTCTCCTATACTGTCAGTGTCACAGTTTGATCATTACATGCCACATCATGAGATTGGTTTATTACCTCAATACAGTGGTCATCCTATGGCTCCCCACGGTATGGGATATCCTGCTGGACCGGGAGAACCATACTTTTCTTCGCAACCTCCTAATTATGATGATGAGGATGAAGATGACGACCTTCCGATATTAGAATATCGCCATGTTGATCCTGATAGTGGTGGGACTGCTTCACAAAGAAATGTAACGTGGAATTTGAAGCCTGAGGAAATACCACGTAGTCCAGTAGATCCTGAACATTTGACGCCTTCTTCTGATGAAGAAGATAGATAGTGTGTGTCATATATAATCACTCCAGTTTGTTTTTAATAATTCAATATTTTTCACATCTTTATTGTATTATAAACAGTTTTTAATGTTTATTAATTAATATTAATTATTAAATTCATTAACTCCAATGAACACACCCAAAATTCTTTCTGTCCGTTTCCATGGCAATCAAATAACAACTCGTCTCTCGAGAAGCCTTGGGTTATAGCACCTAAACTATTTCCTTTAGGCGAGATTCATTGATCGTTAACGTCGAGATCATTAGGAATGCTACTAGTACAAATATGATACGATCATCGTCTCCAGTTCATCTTCACGTTAATAGAAAGGCGCCAGTTCATCTTCATGTCAGTACAACTACCCCAAGTCCTGCCGGAAGAAAAGTAAGTAAAAATTAATATAGGTGTTATAAAGTAGGTTTTCATTAATTATGACCTCTTTATAGTCTTCTACTCGGAGACTGAGAGCTAGCGATTGGGTTAATACAAGTACTAGTAGAGGTCCATGGATTCCACCTCCAGCTAAATCTACCACAAGATTGACCAAATCCAAAATGGCGTGGGAAGTAAGTTAGTTATAATGATATCAATAAAACTAAATTAAATGTTAGGGACCAACACATCGTCTGGAGATAGAGCCAGTCAATGATGGGGAGGGGACTTGTCTTCATGTCAGTGATCTCAATGGTGTCAATGGAAGTACTGATATTATCTTAGTAAGTCAATTTACACAATCCCAGTATGTAATAGTAATGTTATAGGAGCCTGCAGAAGGAGGAACTCAGACAAAATTGGACAATCTTACAGCCGAAGTCAACTCTCTTAAAACTGAAGTCCAAATACAACGAAGTCTACGAGACTTGGAAGAGAAGGAGTTAGAACGTCAAGCATCACGCATGAGTGAGAGAGAAGACTCAAAGAAAAGATATAGTCCTGTTGCTAAATTAAGAATGGAGGTTGAAGATGCTAGTCAAGTTAATTCCAACAGAGAAGCTTTGATGCAACAAATGACTGAGGCAGAACTTGATTTAGGAGTTATTAATCGTCAAGTTGATTTGGTTAAAGAAGCACTTCGTTTATTAATAAGAGTTAGTGATAAATATAATATGATCACATTTAATGAGTTATTGTCTTAGGACAAATCTTTGTCTCCTAGTCGAGCCAGAGAGGTCACAGATCAAAGTTCCATTCTTCAAGACAGACTTAGTGAATTTCTCATTGCAATAAAATCATTGAAACATATTATACGAAGTCAACAGAAAAAAGAGTCCAAAATACAACACTACACTGAAGAGATAGAAGTGTTATTACATCGTCTCTCTGACTCAGAAGCCACAGTCCATTTACTGAGAAGTCAACTAGAAAACAAAGAGCAACTTGCTCTTCATTCTCAACAACTTCACGAACAAGTCAATGAGAAAGAGAAAGAAACACAAACATTACTTCTGAGACTACAAGTATAATATCTGTACTAATAGATAATGATTGAATTATTACAATATAGTCTGTGGAAGATCAACTTCATCAAAAAGAAATGGAATATGCTCATTTAGAATCTAGTTTACAATCTACTAAGAGAAAAGCAGAGATTGATAAAGACACTCTTAAAAGATCTAACAAGTACATTCTATATCATTTGTAATGTGTGAGTTAATGATCATACAATAGACAACAGAGAGATAAAGCCTTGAAAACTGAGAAGTCACTAGAAACAATTACTTCACAAGTTGATCATTTGGTCAGTTTGTAATGACATTATAAGTTTATATATTATTGTCTCTAGATGTCTGAATTAGAAATAGAGAGAAGTCGAAATTCACGTTTAAGTCGAGACAAAAGTCATTGTGATTCTGAACTCCAAACAATATTAATGTAAGGTTGTTATTTAATGAGAATATCAACTTTCTTTACTTGTTCAGACAAGTCCAAGAATTACAACAAACATTAGATGAATGCAGGCTAAGTAATAAAGTGAGTTAACAATTATTGTAATAAAACATTCACTAACTGAATTACAGACTTCACTGGATAAGTTATCAGAAAAAAATCGAGAGATCAATTCTCTTCAGTTGGAAAATGAGAGACTCAAAGTAAACACTCATTTCTACATTATCATTAATATCATATTATATTGTATTAGACTACAATGACATCTTTAGAAAGTCGACTCAGAGCAAGTGAATCCACAACACACACTAAAGTAACTATTATTATTATTATATTATTACTAGTTGTATTGTTAATATTTAGATGTCAGTGGTCCAATCTGAGTTAGTACAACTTCAGTCAACAATAACAGAGTATGAAGGACTTATAACAGATTACAAGATACAAGTATTAATAATAAACTGATGATATTTTTAAAATAAGAATTTTATTTTAGTTGGAGAGATCACATCATGATATTGATAGAATGACTAAAGAATTACAACAAAAGGAACAAGAGATTGAACAAATACAACACGATAGTTTTATTGAAATGGAAAGAGTAAGTACATCAATTATTATATTGTTTATAATCTTTACTGTCTTGTAGTCAAAAATGAAGCTCCAGAAACAAGTATCTGATATGGAGCCATTATCTGAACAACTCAAAGTTAGTCATTCTTAATTTATAGTTAGTCATTCTTATAGTTTATATTATATTATTGATATATAGACAAATGAAATAAGATTACAAGAGTCTCAAGAGAGACTACAAATGTATGAACAGAGGAACTCAGATCAAACTAAAATGATAGCAGAACTCTCTGCTAAGGTACACATGACCACACCAATGTGTTTATTTTTACTACATTTGTAGATCTCAAGTTTGAATGAAATAAAAGAAAAATTAAATCAGAAAAAAGCAGAAAATAAAGCGACAACAACAAAATTGGAACTCTTAGAAAAGTGAGTGACTAACACCTTGTTTGAATTAAGTGATATAATTGACACTAATTTTAACTATTAACACATTTCAATGACATTTTTAAATTATAGGAGATTGAGTGAGTATGAGTCTCAAAACAGAGAACTATTAGCTATTTCCAGTAAAAAAGAAGAGATAATTCGACAGCTACAATTAAGAGAAGAGAAACATATTGAAGAAGTTGCTTCATTGAACAGACAACTTGATACAACACGTGTTGACGCAAGAAAACAACTTGAAGAGTATAAAGAGAAAAGTGGTTCAAAAGATCGAAGTCAACTAGCTCGTTTGACTGATCTTGAAGCACAACAAGGAAGATTAAGTGCACAAAATTCACAATTAAGAAAATCTAAAGAAGAAGTAAGTCTTCAATTAAAAGTTTCATTTATTTTTTGTCACTTTTAGAGTGAGAGAAAATTACAATCTAAAGTTCGTGAACTTCAAGAGCGACTGGACCAGTGTCAAGCAACAAAGAAAAGTTTAGAAAATTATGTCAACTTTTTGAAGTCCTCATATGCTTCTATTTTCAATGATACTTCTATAACTAGTCGCCATTCCCCATAGGTAGCCCCACCCTTCAAAATAGAATGACTGAATTATTTATAATACCATATATTCAATGTTGTAGTGTTATTTGTTATCACTGTCTGTAGTATCTGGTACATCTTGTTGTGCCACACCCCTTCTTTTTGTTTCCATATAAGTACGTGGATGTACTGGTAATATTCCCGCCTACACAATTAATTAAATAAATCTATTCCACGTCATAACTTATCATACCAGTCCTAATATCTTGTACACTGGTTTTGTAGGTTGAGCGCCAACACTCAACCAATATCTAAAAATAAATAATAAATGATATATTTCTAATTCTTTTACTTGATTCTGTCAATATTGAGAGCTATCAATTTCTCGTTATTATAATTAGGCATTGGATCAAAGGAGCCAACCTATCATTGAAATGAGACATTTGTCATTAAATATTTATTACTTGTTCTAAATGGCGGCCATTTCTTTTAAATCGACTAGGAGCTACTACAATATGAAAGAAAGGTCTGTTTGTACAGCCATGTAGAGCCAATCTGATTCGAACACCAGCCATTACTCATTGTTGATAGTATACGGAGTACAATTTAATTAGTTTTTTAGTCCATTACATTTCTATATAAATTTCAGAAGCTTTCTGGTAACGTCCGTAAATTTGTTACCCACGTGTAACAAAATGCAGTCTCCCATTATGTCTGTGTCTTCTCCACAAGTACAAGACGAGTTGAGAGAATTTAGAAATCGAGTTGCTACATGTTATGGTCCATTTGGAAGGTATAATGTAGGCTCTTCATAAGTTAATCCATGCCCCTTTCAATAGGGTAGCTTTATTACAGCCAATCCCAGAAGGTCATGTGACCATTACTAATCAATCCAGTCAAATATTCCAGTTATTCAAGACTTCAAATTTAGTACTACAAGTTCTGCTTACTTCGTTACAAAGTCATATTAACAATTATTATAAAGGAGGCAAGATGGCGGCCATACTAACTACAAAGTCAGACAGATATTCTAGATATACTTTGTGTAATCTTCTTTTACAGTGTTATATTAAATTGTCTGGATCTAGAGTGTCCTCGACGTCAAATATCAGATGTTATAGATCACTTGTTAACTAAAGCATTGAGCTACATTCAATCTAAATGTTGTATTGAACTGGACTGGTCATCAGTAACATGTCTTATGAATGTAGTAAAAACATTACTAAGTTCACATCCACTTTGTACATTAGGAAAAGACGAACTTAATCATACAACATCACTTATATTGCAAGTAAACGATATGTTCTTTGATCTCTTATTGATAATATCTCCATTAGAGTTTTCTCCATGTTATTCCAACCACTCCTAGTCTATCTTCTCAGTTGTCAGTACATGATCGTATACATATTTATCTTTTTAGTGAATGTAGTCTACCAGTTAGTACTTTATTTAAAGGATTATTATTAGAAGAACAACATGCCTCGTGTGTAAATAGAGATATAGAACTCTGCCTGTCTGATCATTGTTTTAAACATAATAGTCAAGGTCTCATTATAACTGCTGTATATGATATATCATTAGCTGGTGATCAAGAAGATGGTTACACTAATGTTATTGTAATGGAGTCATCTAATGTATCTACAAATGTTTTACAAGAGGAAGCTAGTTGTGACCAATTGTTAACATTAGGTGCTGCATTGATTAAGAGGAATATTGGACTTGTAATATGTCAGAAATGTGTTCATCCTCGTCTAAGAAAATTATTAGAGAAAGAGGTATAATCACAAACAATATTTCATACTTTCATACCACAATATTTCATAATGAATGCATTAGGGTATAGTAGTCCTTGAGCGTCTTGGACTGACTTATATTGATGCAGTGATTGATATGACTGGAGGTCATGTGATCAGTTCTTTAACATCACCTGATCAACTAGGAGCACTGACTAATGTTGCCATGGTAACCATTGGAAGCAAAAAGTAATTAATAATATGTACTCTTATTGGAATAAGGAGCACTTTTTTCTTTTACTCCAAGATGGCTGTTTAACATGTAAATTATGTTAATATTGGGTATCTCTACTCTCTGCTGCTACAGGTATATCCATTTAGAAGGTATCATTCCTCATGCCTCACTAACTTTACCATATCTGTTGAAAATAGTTGGTGATGAACTTAAATCTCTTGTCATTAGTACTAGTAAGTTTATAGTATTCCATTAGTTGCTAAGCAACACATAGTTAGATGTTTAGAGGATCTACTGTATAATCCACAAGTAGTCAATGGTGGAGGATGTATGTTCACTAAATTAGCACACTACATCAGTTCTCAACAAGTAAGAAGACATCAAGTAATATTACATAATATGATCTCTAATGTAGGCTAGTGATATTGTGTCCCATGAACTGCATTGTAATCAGCGTAAGTTACAAGTGATTATATATAGAGGTTATATATATAACAGGTACATTTGGTGAAGTGTGTATTGCAGTGTCTACTAGTTTCCATCAAACTGCAGCAGCTTTACAATATAACACAAATTGTCTGACTTTAACAGATACTGCTACTTATCATTGTTGGGTTTTTCCTTCTTATGATGTCTGTCTGTCTCTCTCTTCTATTTCCTTTGGTCAATCTAAGTCTTGTGTTTGTGGTAGTGTTAAATTATCAGACTTACCCAACGACTCATCTTGGGTAAGTGTAAGTGGATGGAAGGGACAAGAGCCAGTAATTCCAGACATTGTTGAAGATGTACTTAAAGCAAACAGTTCTCAGTATAGTCATCCATTTATATCATTTCCAGTACTTTGTGATCCATTAAGACAAACTTTATCTTCTATTAGTCTTTCTAAACAACTAGCAGTTATGATTACTAGAACTGTTGGTGTGTTGTTAAATGAAGATTAATTTCAATATACAAACAATTATTTCAAAAACCAAAGTTATAGCAAAATGTATTGTGTAACAAGTTCCTAAATTATTAAATGAATACAAATTATTCAGTTAATAATATAGTAATAAAAAATCACACACATTAACTTGTTCACATTACTGATCATTAATTGACTTGTAACCATCATGTCTAATGGATTGTCTTGTCATCAATGGTTCTGTTGCTCTTTCTCGAGCTCTTCTTGGTTGGAAAGACATTTCATTTTGTCCTAACTGAACAGTGTGATGACCTGGATCAATGATATGATCATTTTCCTCTGCATCATAAGAAAGATCATCTGGTGTTAATGGACCATGATATGTAATACTCTGAAATCGACCTTCAGTAGTAACATCATTCATAAAACCACCAAAACTAAATTCATCTAAATTGCGACGACTTTCAACATGTGGAAAATTTCCTTTCCACTTTCTCCAACAATTTTTAATTATAAAATATATGATATAGCCTGTTAGATAAAACAAAGGAATGAAGATGAGAATAATTTGACAGGCATATAAAGGTGATGATAAAGGTTGATTGATAGCCTCCAGATATCTGTTATATATAGAAATAATATTGATACAAGCAATAATACCAAACATAACACTATCTAGTACATTGTATAGTGTCTTCTTGTATGGTTGAAGAGTGCTCACTAGAACCAAAGCAATAGTACATATAATTTGTTGGAGTACATATTGTCTTATCCAGTCCAATCCAAAGGCATATGTAACAATAAGTAATAACTTGATGTAGAAATAAAGAGCAGCAAAATAACGTCGATCATGTCCATCCTCAGTACCATCTTTAAAACATTGATGAAATGAATTGAGAAAGTAATTAACTTTTTCACCAGGTAAACAATGTTGACATTGTACATGTTCCAGACATCTATAACATGGTTTGATGGAATACAACAGCAGAATAAATGGCATCACTATACACATGATAAGTACAAGAGATGAGATAGCGAAATAGGGTGCATAATCCCATGAAAAATACTCATAGTCACCATTAAAGCTGGAAACTAACTCACTGGTAACTCCATCATGATCTTGTAAAGGATTTGGACACAGCAGAACAGAGGCAGTAACAGCAAATTTAACATATGAAAGAATAAGGAAAGTAGCAAATGTATCCATCAATGATCGGTTTAAATTGAGGTGACGTAGACAGCGAGCAGACAGCTGATGAAGAGGTCTAAAAATACAGACAACTACTCTATAGTTGTTATGATAGAGGTTTACAATAATTGATACTATAACAATAACCAACAATGGATAGGATGCTGATATGAACTTGAATGTCATAATATGAAGACTTGTAATGTGAGGTCCCAAACAAAATAGCCATCCATTATAATCAATAGCAGTGAAAAATTTTAAGTTCCATATTCCATATAAGGTAGTGTAGATTTGTTTAAGAATTGGAGCAGCTGAAGTGAGTGATTTATAGTTGATAAGACCCTGACCATCAACACTAAATGTTGTTGAAATTATTTGAGCAAAGAATATAAAGGCATTAGCTGGTCCTGATGTCACTGAGATATTAAAGATGATAATGATAATTAGTAAGATAGTAAGAGGGACATACTCCACAATAATATATAGCAACCATGAGTAGTATTGTGTTTCAGAATCACATTTGATACATTTAAATTGATCAGAATTAACAGCTACACCAAACCCTTCTTGACAAAATGAACACGTTGTTCCTGTACGATGTAGTCCACCACAAAAGAAGTCATCCAACTCTTCATTATGAGATGGAATATTAAGATAATTAGAATGACTTTGCTGAGGGTTCCATGGACAATACAAACATTGACCCACTAAAAGATTTCTAGACTCATTGCTACCATTAAGTTGACCCATCCAATAACCATATTGTATTGTTGCAGTAAAATTACTATGAGTAAACACATAAGGATAGCGACCACTTTCACAGATCCTTGAATTGTTGTTGAAAATAAAACCAGGAGGACAATTCAAAATATGCATAGATACTTCAGAAGTAATAACTCGAGGTTGAATTGTTGCTACATGTAGTTCAAATGTTTCTGATGGTATACCCCAGTATGTTATGTTCTCATGAGTCATATATGTAATGTTTAAATAATTATGACTATTGTTGATAAAAACTAAAAATACCAAGGAGTTTTTTGGTACTGGATTAAATCAATCATCAAGCATTGTCACTGGTAGAACAGAGACATTACCTGGTACAACACTAGTACTATAAGTATTGTTATTAAGGTCTGTTCCACACATAACAACACCCATATTATCACTATAGTAACCAGGATCAGTTGCTATTATGTGTGTGTCATTACATGAGTGATTACCATAATCCCAGATAGATGTGTTCCAACAAAATACATCAAAGTATTCTTGATGTGGATTAACTAACTTACCAGAAGCCTGACCTCCCCACAGACATCCAATAATTGTAGTAGCATATATAGCATCACCAGATATATTAGCTTTATTATTGTCAAATAATAGATATACTGGCCATTTTGATGGATCAACAGTGACATCATTATAACGTATGAAACAATTACGAGATGAGATAAGTTGATGATCTCCAATACTCTCCCAATAAATACCTCCACCATGAAGATATGCAATATTGTTAATGAATTTCAGACTACAACTTTCATTGAGATTTAAGAAAGCTTTATTAAAGAGAGTTATACCAGCTCCTACTCTGCCATGATTGCCTTTAATTGTTGTATTCGATTTGTTACCAAATTGAACTTCAGCATCCAAACTTACAATAGCAGATCCTTCATTGTCTATGAAGTGAGCCTCATCCCAGAACTGGATTGGGACTGAGTCTGAATACACAGTTCCAATACCAGCTGGTGTACCAGCAGAAGTTGTATACTTGACTGAATTTGAAACAAAGGAACAGTTTATAAAATAAGGTTTAATAACAACTGATCCAGTAACAGTACTATAAAGATGCCAGAGAGATAAATCAATAGCTGATCCTAAACGAGCACTGTTATTTGTCCAATGACAGTTCCTAAAATATATTGCATTTGAGGGTATATCATTCTTGAACTCAGGAAAAGTAAAAAAGGAAACACCCCCACCAAAATAAGCACTATTGTTATTAAATGTGGTACCAACAAATTTAACGGTGTTATTTTTAATGTGATAGCCATATCCAGCAAATTGGACTCTAGCCCCTCCCCCTCCAGTGCCTTGGTAAGTACATGGATTAAAGGAACATGTGTTATTAATAAAATTAGTTTCTTCAACAACAACTGTATTATCTTGAGCAAAATCTTGGAACTCTATCAACATACCACCACCCCATATTGCTATGTTATTCTCAAATGTACATTGAGTTATTGTAACAAGAACTCCAGTAACATTTCCCTTGTATAAGACAGAGAGACCACCCCCTCGACCAAGAGCTACATTGTAGTTAGCATGAGGTACAATAAAAGAGTCACCAGCGAAATTACTAGTGCTACCATTATTACCAATAAAATGACAATTACTAAAGAGATAGTCTCCACCAGTTGTGTAGTTGTATGGAATATAAGAGCTTTCAGTATCATTACAGTTAATATCACCTGGTATACAGTATAGGAACTCTACAGCTACTCCACCTCCTCCTGGATCACCATCAGGTGCTTTGTTAAATGTGAAATTTGAGTTGATTATAAAGTTTTGTCCAACAGTACTATAAAATACCACACCAGTACCATTACTATGTGTAACCACAATATGATCAAGATAGATATCAGAACAAAATAAGAAATATATTGCAGCTTTAAACTGGAGATATTTCATAGGCTCAGTATTGTTATCATGTAGACTACTGCTGGTACTATTATGAAAGGCACCACAACCAGTTAATGTGACATTTGATAGACTAATATTAGTGGAATAATAAAAACTTAGTCCAGCTTTATCTTTACAATCTATAAACACACTGTCACTAACCTCACCATTGATTTCAAACTGATTTTTGTTAGTAAACGTTGTGAGAGAGTTATTATCTGGTAAAGAGTATGTACCTTCTGATAATGAGATAACAGATGAGTCCACCATCTGTGCTCCTTCCAAAGCAAACACTAATGTTAGACATGGCATCTTCTCTCCTTGAGTCCAGCAACTCTCATCATCTTTTCCAGTACTTAGTTTAACATAGATAGTCCTGAGAGACAGTACTGAATAAGAGGACAACAGCAATACCAAGAACACAATATGACTGAACATCTTTGATAAGATTGTCAAACAATAATACATCTATGAATAAAGTGCCACCTCATCTAGTTAAACTGAAAGTAACTTCCCAAACCACAATAGTTTGTTTTTGTAATGGAGCCTTTTTATTACTGTTTTCATACTTATAGTTCTATTAGATTGACTAAACAATCAATTTAATAGTATTTTAAGAATGACAACAGTATGACGTTTACTTTAAGTTTGTATTAAAACAATTGCTACATCATGTAACCAGTAAACCATATATTGATAAAATCACCTGGGATCAATTTTATAATGATAATGTTTTGATAAAATAACATCTTATGAAAGAAATTATTTAAAACAATTCTTTAGAACAATGAATATGTATATAAACAAATACATTTCTCCAAACCACTAATTCAAGAACATAAAATAATCACTAAATTAATATAACATTAATTATACAACCAAATAAACTAACAATAAACAATTGGAAAGTCCACACAAAATTATTAAATGACAATAATTAACTTGAATGTGAAAAAATTATTTTAAGGACCAAAAAATTTAAAGTATTAAATGAATAGAATTATTCAGTTAGTAAAGTAATAATAAACAATTAGAAATCACACACATTAACTTGTTCACATTACTGATCATTAATTGACTTGTAACCATCATGTCTAATGGATTGTCTTGTCATCAATGGCTCTGTTGCTCTCTCTTGGTTGGAAAGTTGTTTCAGTTTGTCCTAACTGAACAGTGTGATGACCTGGATCAATGATATGGTCATTTTCCTCTGCATCATAAAAAAGATCATCTGGTGTTAATGGACCATGATATGTAATACTCTGAAATCGATCTTCAGTAGTAACATCATTCATAAAACCATCAAAACTAAATTCATCTAAGTTGCGACGATTTTCAACATGTGGAAAATATCCTTTCCAATTACTCCAACAATTTTTAAATAAAAAATATATGATATAGCCTGTTAGATAAAACAGTGGAATGAAGACGAGAATTATTTGACAGGCGTATAAAGGTGATGATAAAGGTTGATTGATAGCCTGCAGATATCTGTTATATATAGAAATAATATTGATACAAGCTAAAATACCAAACATAGCAGCATCTAGTACATTGTACAGTGTCTTCTTGTATGGTTGAAGAGAGATCACTAGAACCAAAGCAATAGTACATATAATTTGTTGATATATGAACTGTCTTGTCCAGTCCAATCCAAAGGCATATGTAAGAATAAGTAATAATTTCAAGAAAAAATAAAGAGCAGCAAAATAACGTCGATCATGTCCATCCTCAGTACCATCTTTAAAACATTGATGAAATGAATTGAGAAAGTAATTGAATTTTTCACCAGGTAAACAATGTTGACATTGTACATGTTCCAGACATCTATAACATGGTTTGATGGAATACAACAGCAGAATAAATGGCATCACTATACACATGATAAGTACAAGAGATGAGATAGCTAAATAGGGTGCAAGAAACTGTGATGAATAGTCGTGTTCACCATTAAAGTAAGAAACGCTTTTTTTTGAATCTCCAGTATGATCTTGTAAAGGATTTGGATACAACAGAACAGAGGCAGTAACAGCAAATTTAACATATGAAAGAATAAGGAAAGTAGCAAATGTATCCATCAATGATCGGTTTAAATTGAGGTGACGTAGACAGCGAGCAAACAGCTGATGAAGAGGTCTAAAAATACAGACAACTACTCTATAGTTGTTATGATAAAGGTTTACAATAATTGATACTATAACAATAACCAACAATGGATAGGATGCTGATATGAACTTGAATGTCATAATATGAAGACTTGTAATGTGAGGTCCCAAACAAAATAGCCATCCATTATAATCAATAGCAGTGAAAAAATTTAAGTTCCATATTCCATATAAGGTAGTGTAGATTTGTTTAAGAATTGGAGCAGCTGAAGTAATTGATTCATAGTTAATAAGACCCTGACCATCAACACTAAATGTTTCTGAAATTATTTGAGCAAAGAATATAAAGGCATTAGCTGGTCCTGAAGTCGCTGAGATATTAAAGATGATAATGATAATTAGTAAGATAGTGAGAGGGACATACTCTACAATAATATATAGCAACCATGAGTAGTATGGTGTTTCAGAATCACATTCAATACATTTAAATTGATCAGAATTAATAGCTACACCAAACCCAGGTTTACAAGATGTGCATATTGTTCCTGTACGATGTAGTCCACCACAAAAGAAGTCATCCAATTCTTCATTATTAGATGGCATTTTAAGATAATTAGAATGACTTAGTTGAGGGTTCCATGGACAGAACAAACATTGACCCACTAAAAGAATGCTGGATTTATCATTGCTATTAAGGTAACCCATCCAATAACCATATTGTATTGTTGCAGTAAAATTACTATGAGTAAACACATAAGGATAGCCACCACTTTCACAGACCCTTGAATTGTTGTTGAAAATAAAACCAGGAGGACAATTCAAAATATGCATATATACTTCAGAAGTAATAACTGGAGGTTGAATCGTTGCTACATGTAGTTCTAATGTTTCTAATGGTATACCCCAGTATGAAATATAATAATAAACATAGGTCATATACTCAATACCTAAATACTTGTGAGTCTTGTTGTTAAAAAAAACTGAAAATACCAGGGAATTTTCTGGTATCGGATTGAAACGATCATCAAGCATTGTCACTGGTAGAACAGAGACATTACCTGGTACAACACTAGTACTATAAGTATTGTTACTAAGGTCTGTTCCACACATAACAACACCCATATTATCACTATAGTAACCAGGAGCAGTTGATATCATATGTGTGTCATTACATGAGTGATTACCATAATCCCAGATAGATGTGTTCCAACAAAATACATCAAAGTATTCTTGATGTGGATTAACTAACTTGCCAGAAGCCTGACCACCCCACAGACATCCAATAATTGTAGTAGCATATATAGCATCACCAGATATATTAGCTTTATTATTGTCAAATAATAGATATACTGGCCATTTTGATGGATCAACAGTGACATCATTATAACGTATGAAACAATTACGAGATGAGATAAGTTGATGATCTCCAATACTCTCCCAATAAATACCTCCACCATGAAGATGTGCAATATTATTAATGAATTTCAGACTACAACTTTCATTGAGATTTAAGAAAGCTTTATTAAAGAGAGTTATACCAGCTCCTACTCTGCCATGATTGCCTTTAATTGTTATATTTGATTTGTTACCAAATTGAACTTCAGCATCCAAACTAACAATAGCTGATCCTTCATTGTCTATGAAGAGAGTCTCATCCCTAAACTGGATCGGGACTGAGTCTGAATACACAGTTCCAATACCAGCTGGTGTACCAGCAGAAGTTGTATATTTGATTGAGTTTGAAACAAAGGAACAGTTCATAAAATAAGGTTTAATAACAACTGATCCAGTAACAGTATTATAAAGATGCCAGAGAGACAAATCAATAGCTGATCCTAAACGAGCAATATTTTTTGACCAATAACAATTTATAAAATATATAATATTTGTTTGTTTGTTATGATTAATATGTTCAGGAAAAGTAAAAAAGGAAACACCCCCACCAAAATAAGCACTATTGTTGTTAAATGTAGTACCAATAAATTTAACGGTGTTATTTTTAACATGATAGCCATATCCAGCAAATTGGACTCTAGCCCCTCCCCCTCCAGTGCCTTGGTAAGTACATGGATTATAGGAACATGTGTTATTAATAAAATTAGTTTCTTGAACAACAACTGTGTTATCTTGAGCAAAATCTTGGAACTCTATCAACATACCACCACCCCATATTGCTATGTTATTCTCAAATGTACAGTGAGTTATTGCTATGGGAATTCCTGTAACATTTCCTTTGTATAAGACAGAGAGACCACCCCCTCGACCAAGAGCTACATTGTAGTTAGCATGAGGTACAATAAAAGAGTCACCAGCGAAATTACTAGTGCTACCATTATTACCAATAAAATGACAATTAATAAAGAGATAGTCTCCACCAGTTGTGTAGTTGTATGGAATATAAGAGCCTTCAGTATCATTACAGTTAATATCACCTGGTATACAGTATAGGAACTCTACAGCTACTCCACCTCCTCCTGGATCACCATCAGGTGCTTTATTATATGTGAAATTTGAGTTGATTATAAAGTTTTGTCCAATGGTACTATAAAATACCACACCAGTACCATTACTATGTGTAACCACAATATGATCAAGATAGATATCAGAACAAAATAAGAAATATATTGCAGATTGAAACTGGAGATATTTCATAGGCTCAGTATTGTTATCATGTAGACTACTGCTGGTACTATTATGAAAGGCACCACAACCAGTTAATGTGACATTTGATAGACTAATATTAGTGGAATAATAAAAACTTAGTCCAGCTTTATCTTTACAATCTATAAACACACTGTCACTAACCTCACCATTGATTTCAAACTGATTTTTGTTAGTAAATGTTGTGAGAGAGTTATTATCTGGTAAAGAGTATGTACCTTCTGATAATGAGATAACAGATGAGTCCACCATCTGTGCCCCTTCCAAAGCAAATGCTAATGTTAGACATGGCTTCTTCTTTCCTTGAGTCCAGCAACTCTCATCATCTTTTCCAGTACTTTGTTTAACATAGATAGTCCTGAGAGACAGTACTGAACAAGAGGACAACAGCAATACCAAGAACACAATATGACTGAACATCTTTGATAAAATTGTCAAATAATAATACGCCTACACACTAATTTGTTGATTTAACTATATAATATATCGTTATATAGTTTGTATGTAACAAACTTAGTATGATGCAGAAAGTAAATATAACACTTTCTTGATTGCTAATGTACTGCTATATATTTAGCTACATAAACAGTGGTACATTAGTAATCAAAACTGTGTTACATTTACTTTAAATTATACTAAGTTTTTACATGCAATCTATATAACAACAATATATTGGTTAAATCAACCGTCAAATTTTACAGTGTATGAATAAAATGCCACCTCATCTAGACAAAGTGAAAGTAACTTACACTAGTTTGTTTTTGTAATGGAGCCTTTTATTACTGTTTTCATACTTATAGTTCTATTAGATTGACTAAACAATCAATTTAATAGTATTTTAAGAATGACAACAGTATGATGTTTACTTTCAGTTTGCATTAAACAATTGCTACATCATGTAACCAGTAAACCATATATTAATTAAATCACCTGATCATATTTATAATGATAATGTTATTAAAATATATACTTTTTTAATAACATAAGATTTTATGACATCTAAGTCTTGTGTCTGTGGTAGTGTTAAATTATCAGACTTACCCAATGACTCATCTTGGGTTAGTGTGAACAGATGGAAGGGACAAGAGCCAGTAATTCCAGACATTGTTGAAGATGTACTCAAAGCAAACAGTTTTCAGTGTAGTCATCCATTGATATCATTTCCAGTACTTTGTGATCCATTAAGACAAACTTTAGTTTCTATTAGTCTTTCTAAACAATTAACAGTTATGATTACTAGAACTGCTGGTGTGTTGTTAAATGAAGATTAATTTCAATATTCAAACAATTATTTCAAAGACCAAACTTATAGCAAAACGTATTGTGTAACAAGTTCCTAAATTATTAAATTAATACAAATTATTCAGTTAGTAAAATAATAATAAACAATTAGAAATCACACACATTAACTTGTTCACACTATTGATCATTAATTGACTTGTAACCATCATGTCTAATGGATTGTCTTGTCACCAACAGTTCTGTTGCTCTTTCTTGAGCTTTACTTGGTTGGAAAGATGTTTCAATTCGTCCTAACTGAACAGTGTGATGACCTGGATCAATGATATGGTCATTTTCCTCTGCATCATAAGAAAGATCATCTGGTGTTAATGGACCATGATATGTAATATTCTGAAATCGACCTTCAGCAGTAACATCATTCATAAAACCACCAAAACTAAATTCATCTAAGTTGCGACGATTTTCAACATGTGGAAAATCTACTTTCCACTTCCTCCATTTATTTTTAATTATAAAATAAATGATATAGCCTGTTAGATAAAACAAAGGAATGAAGATGAGAATAATTTGACAGGAATATGATAAACGTGACAAGGGTTGATTGATGGCCTCCAGATGTCTGTTATACATTGTAATAATATTGATACAAGCCAAAAGACTAAACATGCCTGTATCTAATACATTGTATAATGTCTTCTTGTATGGTTGAAGAGTGCTCACTAGAAACAAGCCAATAGTACATATAATTTGTTGGAGGACATATTGTTTTGTCCAGTCCAATCCAAAAGCATACGTAAGAATAAGTAATAACTTGAAGTAGAAATAAAGAGCAGCAAAATAACGTCGATCATGTCCATCCTCAGTACCATCTTTAAAACATTGATGAAATGAATTGAGAAAGTAATTAACTTTTTCACCAGGTAAACAATGTTGACATTGTACATGTTCCAGACATCTATAACATGGTTTGATGGAATACAACAGCAGAATAAATGGTATCACTATGCACATGACAAGTGCAAGAGATGAGATAGTGAAATAGGGTGCATAATCCCATGAAAAATACTCATAGTCACCATTAAATTTAGAAACTATTTTACTGTTAGATCCAGTATGATCTTGTAAAGGATTTGGATACAACAGAACAGAGGCAGTAACAGCAAATTTAACATATGAAAGAATAAGGAAAGTAGCAAATGTATCCATCAATGATCGGTTTAAATTGAGGTGACGTAGACAGCGAGCAAACAGCTGATGAAGAGGTCTAAAAATACAGACAACTACTCTATAGTTGTTATGATAGAGGTTTACAATAATTGATACTATAACAATAACCAACAATGGATAGGATGCTGATATGAACTTGAATGTCATAATATGAAGACTTGTAATGTGAGGTCCCAAACAAAATAGCCATCCATTATAATCAATAGCAGTGAAAAATTTTAAGTTCCATATTCCATATAAGGTAGTGTAGATTTGTTTAAGAATTGGAGCAGCTGAAGTGAGTGATTCATAGTTAATAAGACCATCAGCATCAACACCAAATGTTGTTGAAATTATTTGAGCAAAGAATATAAAGGCATTAGCTGGTCCTGATGTCACTGAGATATTAAAGATGATGATGATAATTAGTAAGATAGTAAGAGGGACATACTCCACAATAATATATAGCAACCATGAGTAGTATGGTGTTTCAGAATCACACTTAATACATTTTAATTCATCAGAATTAACAGCTACACCAAACCCTTTTTGACAAAATGAACATGTTGTTCCTGTACGATGTAGTCCACCACAAAAGAAGTCATCCAACTCTTCATTATTAGATGGCATATTAAGATAATTAGCATACTTTTGCTGAGGGTTCCATGGACAATAAGTACATTGACCCACTAAAAGACTTCTAGACTTATTGCTACTGCTACTGTAGTAGTGACCCATCCAATAACCAAATTGTATTGCTGCAGTGAGGTTACTATAAGTTAACACATAAGGATAGCGACCACTTTCACAAACTAATGATTCCTTTGTCCAAACAAAACCAGGAGGACACTCCAAAATATGTCTATATATTTCAGACGTAATAACTCGAGGTTGAGTTGTTGCCACATGTAACTCAAATGTTTCTAATGGTATACCCCAGTATGAAATATTCTCATATGTCATATATGTAATATTTGAGTAATCATTAGTATTGTTGATAAAAACTGAAAATACTAAGGAATTGTCTGGTACTGGATTAAATCGATCATCAAGCATTGTCACTGGTAGAACAGAGACATTACCTGGTACAACACTAGTACTATAAGTATTGTTATTAAGGTCTGTTCCACACATAACAACACCCATATTATCACTATAGTAACCAGGAGCAGTTGATATCATATGTGTGTCATTACATGAGTGATTACCATAATCCCAGATAGATGTGTTCCAACAAAATACATCAAAGTATTCTTGATGTGGATTAACTAACTTACCAGAAGCCTGACCACCCCACAGACATCCAATAATTGTAGTAGCATATATAGCATCACCAGATATATTAGCTTTATTATTGTCAAATAATAGATATACTGGCCATTTTGATGGATCAACAGTCACATCATTATAACGTATGAAACAATTACGAGATGAGATGAGTTGATGATCTCCAATACTCTCCCAATAAATACCTCCACCATGAAGATGTGCAATATTGTTAATGAATTTTAGACTACAACTTTCATTGAGATTTAAAAAAGCTTTATTAAAGAGAGTTATACCAGCTCCTACTCTGCCATGATTGCCTTTAATTGTTGTATTTGATTGGCTACCAAATTGAACTTCAGCATCCAAACTAACAATAGCTGATCCTTCATTGTCTATGAAGTGAGCCTCATCCCTGAACTGGATTGGGACTGAGTCTGAATACACAGTTCCAATACCAGCTGGTGTACCAGCAGCAGTTGTATACTTGATTGAGTTTGAAACAAAGGAACAGTTTATAAAATAAGGTTTAATAACAACTGATCCAGTAACAGTATTATAAAGATGCCAGAGAGACAAATCAATAGCTGATCCCAAACGAGCAATATTTTTTGACCAATAACAATTTATAAAATATATAATATTTGTTTGTTTGTTATGATTAATGTGTTCAGGAAAAGTAAAAACAGAAATGCCCCCACCAAAATAAGCACTATTCTTATTAAATGTAGTACCAACAAATTTAACGGTGTTATTTTTAACATGATAGCCATATCCAGCAAATTGGACTCTAGCCCCTCCCCCTCCAGTGCCTTGATAAGTACATGGATTAAAGGAACACATGTTATTAATAAAATTAGTTTCTTCAACAACAACTGTGTTATCTTGAGCAAAATCTTGGAACTCTATCAACATACCACCACCCCATATTGCTATGTTATTCTCAAATGTACATTGAGTTATTGTAACAAGAACTCCACTAACATTTCCTTTGTATAAGACAGAGAGACCACCCCCTCGACCGAGAGCTACATTGTAGTTAGCATGAGGTACAATAAAAGAGTCACCAGCGAAATTACTAGTGCTACCATTATTACCAATAAAATGACAATTACTAAAGAGATAGTCTCCACCAGTTGTGTAGTTGTATGGAATATAAGAGCCTTCAGTATCATTACAGTTAACATCACCTGGTATACAGTATAGGAACTCTACAGCTACTCCACCTCCTCCTGAATCGCCATCAGGTGCTTTGTTAAATGTGAAATTTGAGCTGATTATAAAGTTTTGTCCAACAGTACTATAAAATACCACACCAGTACCATTACTATGTGTAACCACAATATGATCAAGATAGATATCAGAACAAAATAAGAAATATATTGCAGCTTTAAACTGGAGATATTTCATAGGCTCAGTATTGTTATCATGTAGACTACTGCTGGTACTATTATGAAAGGCACCACAACCAGTTAATGTGACATTTGATAGACTAATATTAGTGGAATAATAAAAACTTAGTCCAGCTTTATCTTTACAATCTATAAACACACTGTCACTAACCTCACCATTGATTTCAAACTGATTTTTGTTAGTAAATGTTGTGAGAGAGTTATTATCTGGTAAAGAGTATGTACCTTCTGATAATGAGATAACAGATGAGTCCACCATCTGTGCTCCTTCCAAAGCAAACGCTAATGTTAGACATGGCTTCTTCTTTTCTTGAGTCCAGCAACTCTCATCATCTTTTCCAGAACTTTGTTTAACATAGATAGTCCTGAGAGACAGTACTGAACAGGAGGACAACAGCAATATCAAGAACACAATATGACTGAACATCTTTGATAAGATTGTCAAACAATAATACATCTATGAATAAAATGCCACCTCATCTAGTTAAACTGAAAGTAACTTCCCAAACCACAATAGTTTATTTTTGTAATGGAGCCTTTTTATTACTGTTTTCATACTTATAGTTCTATTAGATTGACTAAACAATCAATTTAATAGTATTTTAAGAATGACAACAGTATGACGTTTACTTTCAGTTTGTATTAAAACAATTGCTACATCATGTAACCAGTAAATCATATATTGATAAAATCACCTGGGATCAATTTTATAATGATAATGTTATTAAAATATATACTTTTTGATAAAATAACATCTTATGAAAGAAATTATTGAAAACAATTATTTGGAACAATGAATATATATATAAACAAATACATTTCTCCAAACCACTAATTCAAGAACATAAAATAATCACTAAATTAATATAAAATTAATTATACAACCAAATAAACTAACAATAAACAATTGGAAAGTCCACACAAAATTATTAAATGACAATAATTAACTTGAATGTGTTATTTCAAAGACCAAAAAGTTTAAATTAATAAATTTATACAAATTATTCAGTTAGTAAAATAATAATAAACAATTAGAAATCACACACATTAACTTGTTCACACTACTGATCATTAATTGACTTGTAACCATCATGTCTAAGAGGTTGTCTTGTCATCAATGGTTCTGTTGCTCTTTCTCGAGCTCTCCTTGGTTGGAAAGTTGTTTCATTTCGTCCTAACTGAACAGTGTGATGACCTGGATCAATGATATGGTCATTTTCCTCTGCATCATAGGAAAGATCATCTGGTGTTAATGGACCATGATATATAATATTCTGAAATCGGTCTTCAGTAGTAACATCATTCATAAAACCACCAAAACTAAATTCATCTAAGTTGCGACGACTTTCAGCATGTGGAAAATTTCCTTTCCATTTCCTCCAACAATTTTTACTTATAAAATAAATGATATAGCCTGTTAGATAAAACAAAGGAATGAAGATGAGAATAATTTGACAGGAATATGATAAATGTGACAAGGATTGATTGATAGCCTCCAGATATCTGTTATACATTGTAATAATATTGATACAAGCCAAAAGACTAAACATGCCTGCATCTAGTACATTATATAGTGTCTTCTTGTATGGTTGAAGAGTGCTCACTAGAAACAAGCCAATAGTACATATAATTTGTTGGAGTACATATTGTTTTGTCCAGTCTAATCCAAAGGCATATGTAACAATAAGTAATAACTTGAAGTAGAAATAAAGAGCAGCAAAATAACGTCGATCATGTCCATCCTCAGTACCATCTTTAAAACATTGATGAAATGAATTGAGAAAGTATTTGAATTTTTCACCAGGTAAACAATGTTGACATTGTACATGTTCCAGACATCTATAACATGGTTTGATGGAATACAACAGCAGAATTAATGGCATCACAATACACATGATAAGTACAAGAGATGAGATAGTGAAATAGGGTGCATAATCCCATGAAAAATACTCATAGTCACCATTAAAGTAAGAAACCATTTTTTTGGTACTTCCTGTGTAATCTTGCAAACGATTTGGAAACAAAAGAGTGGAGGCAGTAACAGCAAATTTAACATATGAAAGAATAAGGAAAGTAGCAAATGTATCCATCAATGATCGGTTTAAATTGAGGTGACGTAGACAGCGAGCAGACAGCTGATGAAGAGGTCTAAAAATACAGACAACTACTCTATAGTTGTTATGATAAAGGTTTACAATAATTGATACTATAACAATAACCAACAATGGATAGAATGCTGATATGAACTTGAATGTCAGAATATGAAGATTTGTAATGTGAGGTCCCAAACAAAATAGCCATCCATTATAATCAATAGCAGTGAAGAATTTTAGGTTCCATATTCCATATAAGGTAGTGTAGATTTGTTTAAGAATTAGAGTAGCTGAAGTAATTGATTCATAATTGATAAGACCATTAGCATCAACACCAAACGTTATTGAAATTATTTGAGCAAAGAATATAAAGGCATTAGCTGGTCCTGATGTCACTGAGATATTAAAGATGATAATGATAATTAGTAAGATAGTAAGAGGGACATACTCTACAATAATATACAGCAACCATGAGTAGTATGGTGTTTCAGAATCACATTTAATACATTTAAATTGATCAGAATTAATAGCTACACCAAACCCAGGTTTACAAGATGTGCATATTGTTCCTGTACGATGTAGTCCACCACAAAAGAAGTCATCCAACTCTTCATTATTAGATGGCATTTTAAGATAATTAGAAGGATTGTGTTGAGGGTTCCATGGACAATACAAACATTGACCCACTAAAAGATTTCTAGACTCGTTGCTACCATTAAGTCGACCCATCCAATAACCAAATTGTATTGCTGCAGTGAAATTACTATGAGTTAATACATAAGGATAGTTACCACTTTCACAGATCCTTGAATTGTTAATAAAACCAGGAGGACAATGTAAAAAACGCATATATACTTCAGAAGTAATAACTCGAGGTTGAGCTGTTGCCATACGTAGTTCTAATGTTTCTGATGGTATACCCCAGTATGAAATGTTCTCGTATGTCATATATGTAATGTTTAAATAATTACGAGTATTGTTGAAAAACACTGAAAATACTAAGGAATTTTCTGGTACTGGATTAAATCGATCATCAAGCATTGTCATTGGTAGAACAAAGACATTACCTGGTACAACACTATGACTATAAGTACTATTACTATGGTCTGTTCCACACATAACAACACTCATATTATTACTATAGTAACCAGGAGCAGTTGATATTACATGTGTGTCATTACATGAGTGATTACCATAATCCCAGATAGATGTGTTCCAACAAAATACATCAAAGTATTCTTGATGTGGATTAACTAACTTACCAGAAGCCTGACCACCCCACAGACATCCAATAATTGTAGTAGCATATATAGCATCACCAGATATATTAGCTTTATTATTG
This sequence comes from Xestospongia bergquistia, assembly GCA_963965975.1. NCBI lineage: Eukaryota > Metazoa > Porifera > Demospongiae > Haplosclerida > Petrosiidae > Xestospongia > Xestospongia bergquistia. The sequence continues at coordinate 7,097,194 of OZ014421.1, read as the reverse complement.
TCAAATAATAGATATACTGGCCATTTTGATGGATCAACAGTCACATCATTATAACGTATGAAACAATTACGAGATGAGATGAGTTGATGATCTCCAATACTCTCCCAATAAATACCTCCACCATGAAGATGTGCAATATTGTTAATGAATTTCAGACTACAACTTTCATTGAGATTTAAGAAAGCTTTATTAAAGAGAGTTATACCAGCTCCTACTCTGCCATGATTGCCTTTAATTGTTGTATTCGATTTGTTACCAAATTGAACTTCAGCATCCAAACTTACAATAGCAGATCCTTCATTGTCTATGAAGTGAGCCTCATCCCTGAACTGGATTGGGACTGAGTCTGAATACACAGTTCCAATACCAGCTGGTGTACCAGCAGCAGTTGTATACTTGACTGAATTTGAAACAAAGGAACAGTTTATAAAATAAGGTTTAATAACAACTGATCCAGTAACAGTACTATAAAGATGCCAGAGAGATAAATCAATAGCTGATCCTAAACGAGCGCTGTTATTTGTCCAATGACAGTTCCTAAAATATATTGCATTTGAGGGTATATCATTCTTGAACTCAGGAAAAGTAAAAAAGGAAACACCCCCACCAAAATAAGCACTATTCTTATTAAATGTGGTACCAACAAATTTAACGGTGTTATTTTTAATGTGATAGCCATATCCAGCAAATTGGACTCTAGCCCCTCCCCCTCCAGTGCCTTGATAAGTACATGGATTATAGGAACATGTGTTATTAATAAAATTAGTTTCTTCAACAACAACTGTGTTATCTTGAGCAAAATCTTGGAACTCTATCAACATACCACCACCCCATATTGCTATGTTATTCTCAAATGTACATTGAGTTATTGTAACAAGAACTCCACTAACATTTCCCTTGTATAAGACAGAGAGACCACCCCCTCGACCAAGAGCTACATTGTAGTTAGCATGAGGTACAATAAAAGAGTCACCAGCAAAATTACTAGTGCTACCATTATTACCAATAAAATGACAATTACTAAAGAGATAGTCTCCACCAGTTGTGTAGTTGTATGGAATATAAGAGCCTTCAGTATCATTACAGTTAACATCACCTGGTATACAGTATAGGAACTCTACAGCTACTCCACCTCCTCCTGGATCACCATCAGGTGCTTTGTTAAATGTGAAATTTGAGTTGATTATAAAGTTTTGTCCAACAGTACTATAAAATACCACACCAGTACCATTACTATGTGTAACCACAATATGATCAAGATAGATATCAGAACAAAATAAGAAATATATTGCAGCTTTAAACTGGAGATATTTCATAGGCTCAGTATTGTTATCATGTAGACTACTGCTGGTACTATTATGAAAGGCACCACAACCAGTTAATGTGACATGTGATAGACTAATATTAGTGGAATAATAAAAACTTAGTCCAGCTTTATCTTTACAATCTATAAACACACTGTCACTAACCTCACCATTGATTTCAAACTGATTTTTGTTAGTAAATGTTGTGAGAGAGTTATTATCTGGTAAAGAGTATGTACCTTCTGATAATGAGATAACAGATGAGTCCACCATCTGTGCTCCTTCCAAAGCAAACGCTAATGTTAGACATGGCTTCTTCTTTTCTTGAGTCCAGCAACTCTCATCATCTTTTCCAGAACTTTGTTTAACATAGATAGTCCTGAGAGACAGTACTGAACAGGAGGACAACAGCAATACCAAGAACACAATATGACTGAACATCTTTGATAAGATTGTCAAACAATAATACATCTATGAATAAAGTGCCACCTCATCTAGTTAAACTGAAAGTAACTTCCCAAACCACAATAGTTTGTTTTTGTAATGGAGCCTTTTTATTACTGTTTTCATACTTATAGTTCTATTATATTGACTAAACAATCAATTTAATAGTATTTTAAGAATGACAACAGTATGACGTTTACTTTAAGTTTGTATTAAAACAATTGCTACATCATGTAACCAGTAAACCATATATTGATAAAATCACCTGGGATCAATTTTATAATGATAATGTTATTAAAATATACACTGTTTAATAATACAAGATCTCATGACAAATTATTGTATATGAAAATAATTCTTTGGAGCAATAAAAATGTATAAACAAATATATTTCTCCAAACCACTAATTCAAGAACATAAAATAATCACTTAATTAATATAAAATTAATTATACAACCAAATAAACTAACAATAAACAATTGGAAAGTTCACAAAATTATTAAATGACAATAATTAACTTGAATGTGAAAAAATTATTTCAAAGACCAAAAAGTTTAAATTATTAAATTAATACAAATTATTCAGTTAGTAAAATAATAATAAACAATTAGAAATCACACACATTAACTTGTTCACATTACTGATCATTAATTGACTTGTAACCATCATGTCTAAGAGGTTGTCTTGTCATCAATGGTTCTGTTGCTCTTTCTCGAGCTCTCCTTGGTTGGAAAGTTGTTTCATTTTGTCCTAACTGAACAGTGTGATGACCTGGATCAATGATATGGTCATTTTCCTCTGCGTCATAGGAAAGATCATCTGGTGTTAATGGACCATGATATGTAATATTCCGAAATCGACCTTCAGCAGTAACATCATTCATAAAACCACCAAAACTAAATTCATCTAAATTGCGACGACTTTCAGCATGTGGAAAATTTCCTTTCCACTTTCTCCAACAATTTTTACTTATAAAATAAATGATATAGCCTGTTAGATAAAACAAAGGAATGAAGATGAGAATAATTTGACAGGAATATGAAAAATGTGACAAGGATTGATTGATGGCCTCCAGATATCTGTTATACATTGTAATAATATTGATATAAGACAAAAGACTAAACATGCCTGCATCTAGTACATTATATAGTGTCTTCTTGTATGGTTGAAGAGTGCTCACTAGAAACAAGCCAATAGTACATATAATTTGTTGGAGTACATATTGTTTTGTCCAGTCCAATCCAAAAGCATATGTAACAATAAGTAATAACTTGAAGTAGAAATAAAGAGCAGCAAAATAACGTCGATCATGTCCATCCTCAGTACCATCTTTAAAACATTGATGAAATGAATTGAGAAAGTAATTAACTTTTTCCCCAGGTAAACAATGTTGACATTGTACATGTTCCAGACATCTATAACATGGTTTGATGGAATACAACAGCAGAATAAATGGTATCACTATGCACATGATAAGTACAAGAGATGAGATAGTGAAATAGGGTGCATAATCCCATGAAAAATACTCATAGTCACCATTAAAGTAAGAAACCACTTTTTTGGTACTTCCTGCGTAATCTTGCAAACGATTTGGAAACAATAGAGTGGAGGCAGTAACAGCAAATTTAACATATGAAAGAATAAGGAAAGTAGCAAATGTATCCATCAATGATCGGTTTAAATTGAGGTGACGTAGACAGCGAGCAGACAGCTGATGAAGAGGTCTAAAAATACAGACAACTACTCTATAGTTGTTATGATAAAGGTTTACAATAATTGATACTATAACAATAACCAACAATGGATAGGATGCTGATATGAACTTGAATGTCATAATATGAAGACTTGTAATGTGAGGTCCCAAACAAAATAGCCATCCATTATAATCAATAGCAGTGAAAAATTTTAAGTTCCATATTCCATATAAGGTAGTGTAGATTTGTTTAAGAATTGGAGCAGCTGAAGTGAGTGATTTATAGTTGATAAGACCATCAGCATCAACACTAAATGTTGTTGAAATTATTTGAGCAAAGAATATAAAAGCATTAGCTGGTCCTGATGTCACTGAGATATTAAAGATGATGATGATAATTAGTAAGATAGTAAGAGGGACATACTCTACAATAATATACAGCAACCATGAGTAGTATGGTGTTTCAGAATCACACTTAATACATTTTAAGTCATCAGAATTAACAGCTACACCAAACCCTTTTTGACAAAATGAACACGTTGTTCCTGTACGATGTAGTCCACCACAAAAGAAGTCATCCAACTCTTCATTATGAGATGGCATATTAAGATAACTAGCATAATTGTGTTGAGGGTTCTGTGGACAATACAAACACTGACCCACTAAAAGACTTCTAGACTTATTGCTACCATTAAGTCGACCCATCCAATAACCAAATTGTATTGCTGCAGTGAAATTACTATGAGTTAACACATAAGGATAGCGACCACTTTCACAGATCTTTGAATTTTTGAAAATAAAACCAGGAGGACAATTCAAAATATGCATATATACTTCAGAAGTAATAACTCGAGGTTGAGATGTTGCCACACGTAGTTCCAATGTTTCTGATGGTATACCCCAGTATGAAATATTGACATATGTCATATATGTAATGTTTGTGTAATCATTAGTATTGTTGATAAAAACTGAAAATACTAAGGAATTGTTAGGTACTGGATTAAATCGATCATCAAGCATTGTCACTGGTAGAACAGAGACATTACCTGGTACAACACTAGTACTATAAGTACTGTTATTAAGGTCTGTTCCACACATAACAACACTCATATTATTACTATAGTAACCAGGAGCAGTTGATATCATATGTGTGTCATTACATGAGTGATTACCATAATCCCAGATAGATGTGTTCCAACAAAATACATCAAAGTATTCTTGATGTGGATTAACTAACTTACCAGAAGCCTGACCACCCCACAGACATCCAATAATTGTAGTAGCATATATAGCATCACCAGATATATTAGCTTTATTATTGTCAAATAATAGATATACTGGCCATTTTGATGGATCAACAGTGACATCATTATAACGTATGAAACAATTACGAGATGAGATAAGTTGATGATCTCCAATACTCTCCCAATAAATACCTCCACCATGAAGATGTGCAATATTGTTAATGAATTTCAGACTACAACTTTCATTGAGATTTAAGAAAGCTTTATTAAAGAGAGTTATACCAGCTCCTACTCTGCCATGATTGCCTTTAATTGTTGTATTTGATTGGCTACCAAATTGAACTTCAGCATCCAAACTAACAATAGCAGATCCTTCATTGTCTATGAAGAGAGTCTCATTCCAAAACTGGATCGGGACTGAGTCTGAATACACAGTTCCAATACCAGCTGGTGTACCAGCAGCAGTTGTATACTTGACTGAGTTTGAAACAAAGGAACAGTTCATAAAATAAGGTTTAATAACAACTGATCCAGTAACAGTATTATAAAGATGCCAGAGAGATAGATCAATAGCTGATCCTAAACGAGCACTGTTATCTGTCCAATGACAGTACCTAAAATATATTGCATTTGAGGGTATATCATTCTTGAACTCAGGAAAAGTAAAAAAGGAAACACCCCCACCAAAATAAGCACTATTGTTATTAAATGTAGTACCAACAAATTCAATGGTATTATTTTTAACGTGATAGCCATATCCAGCAAATTGGACTCTAGCCCCTCCCCCTCCAGTGCCTTGGTAAGTACATGGATTAAAGGAACATGTGTTATTAATAAAATTAGTTTCTTCAACAACAACTGTATTATCTTGAGCAAAATCTTGGAACTCTATCAACATACCACCACCCCATATTGCTATATTATTCTCAAATGTACATTGAGTTATTGCTATGGGAATTCCTGTAACATTTCCTTTGTATAAGACAGAGAGACCACCCCCTCGACCGAGAGCTACATTGTAGTTAGCATGAGGTACAATAAAAGAGTCACCAGCGAAATTACTAGTGCTACCATTATTACCAATAAAATGACAATTACTAAAGAGATAGTCTCCACCAGTTGTGTAGTTGTATGGAATATAAGAGCCTTCAGTATCATTACAGTTAATATCACCTGGTATACAATATAGGAACTCTACAGCTACTCCACCTCCTCCTGGATCACCATCAGGTGCTTTGTTAAATGTGAAATTTGAGTTGATTATAAAGTTTTGTCCAACGGTACTATAAAATACCACACCAGTACCATTACTATGTGTAACCACAATATGATCAAGATAGATATCAGAACAAAATAAGAAATATATTGCAGATTGAAACTGGAGATATTTCATAGGCTCAGTATTGTTATCATGTAGACTACTGCTGGTACTATTATGAAAGGCACCACAACCAGTTAATGTGACATGTGATAGACTAATATTAGTGGAATAATAAAAACTTAGTCCAGCTTTATCTTTACAATCTATAAACACACTGTCACTAACCTCACCATTGATTTCAAACTGATTTTTGTTAGTAAATGTTGTGAGAGAGTTATTATCTGGTAAAGAGTATGTACCTTCTGATAGTGAGATAACAGATGAGTCCACCATCTGTGCCCCTTCCAAAGCAAACGCTAATGTTAGACATGGCTTCTTCTCTCCTTGAGTCCAGCAACTCTCATCATCTTTTCCAGTACTTTGTTTAACATAGATAGTCCTGAGAGACAGTACTGAACAAGAGGACAACAGCAATACCAAGAACACAATATGACTGAACATCTTTGATAAGATTTATCACGCCACCTCGTGCAATTAAAATGAAACTATTCTTATCATAACCAACCTAACCTCAGAGTGTCATGGGATCTAGTTTAATTATAGTAATTAATGTACATAAAATAATTCTTCAGGAGATAAAGGAGGTCTGTATGTATTAGGTAAGTTATAAACATCATATGTTAATATCTTCTTGTCTTCTTGTTGATGTTGTAATCTAATAAAACAATTAATATAATTTAATTTAAATCATCACTTACAATATTGTAGAGTTCATTAGTTCAATAGTACGAACACTACCAAAAAAATCAGTCACTAAAACCTATTTATTAATATCAGTGACATTACTAATAGAATCACATTAATATTACCTTACTGAGATCTCTTTTAAATAGATCAGTTCTGACATAAGGAGTCGATATAATTTTACTTCGAGAAAATGTACTAAACTATAATACAAGAGATAGTGTATAGATAAGGAGAGAAAATGTACTAAACTATAATACAAGAGATAGTGTATAGATAAGGAGAGAAAATGTACTAAACTATAATACAAGAGATTGCGTATAGATAAGGATAGAAAATTTACTAAACTATAATACAAGAGATTGTGTATAGATAAGGAGAGAAAATGCACTAAACTATAATACAAGAGATAGTGTATAGATAAGGAGAGAAAATGTACTAAACTATAATACAAGAGATTGCGTATAGATAAGGAGAGAAAATTTACTAAACTATAATACAAGAGATAGTGTATAGATAAGGAGAGAAAATGTACTAAACTATAATACAAGAGATAGTGTATAGATAAGGAGAGGACTTACCATATGTTTTAATGTAGCTCTACTACCTTGATGAACTTTTTCAAGATATTCTAGTGCATAATATGTCCATCTATCAATGACATGCACACCTATTGTACTATCTAAATGATGCTATATTACAATATAATATAGAGTATATTAAGAGATAAAGTACCGAGAGAGATTCTTCTCCAACTAAACTACTACCCACGCCAATTATGTTTGGAGAATAAAACAATTTAGACATTGAAGCAGCTTGACAAGTGTCAATAATAAATAATAATTCATTATATCTATTATGAAGAGTAACCCCTTAGTAATTAGTAGTATTATTAAATACCTTTTTTTCTGCCACATTTGTTGAAAAGCATCTGCCAATTCAGCATTTGATATTTCTTCCTGATCTTGAAACTGCAAGTAACCATCTCCACCATGACCTGAGTGGGTGTGGTTATTATGTGACACAGCCACACCCATTTACCTGTCATATAAACCAATACATTACTACGTTCATCACTGAGGAGTCTTTTAGATCGTGGAACAGATTTGTCTAATCGTCCTTTAAAATAGGTCATGATGATGTCATTATGATGTCACTGTATACCTGTTATTACTCGTAGAAAATTCTCCACTGTTACCTATAATGAATGGTATAGTGGGTGGAGTCAGGATATTGAGGATCCACCCACCTCATATCCTCTGTAATCAACTTCAATATCACTTCCATAAACATTAATTTGTTGATTAGCATTGTTAAAGACAGTGCCTATTATAACATCATTGTCTAGTTATTATATAATAGTTAATTAACCTGGTAGTGGATTTCTAGGATCGCAGGCCATATCATCAGCTAACATTAATATAATATTACTAACAATAGAGTATCGTTAATATATTGTTATATTATTACAATACCTATCTGGAATACCCAGGCGTTTAACACTGCGATATATTGATAATGTATTAGCAACATGACGATAATTATACCAGTAACGAGAAGCCCCTACCTATAAAATTAATAATAGCTACTAATTAATGAGTTGTACTTACCAATACTGCCCAATTATTAGTATGTCTATTACACTCTACACTTGATAATAGCACAGTTAGGAACAATAGTGATATCATGGCTGAACTGGGCGTGGCAGCCGTGGCTCAATAATCATTGTTTATTAATTCGCTAGATGGAAAAATGTCTTCAGAAGGTGTAATTCAAGATTTGGAACCTTTCTCCACTCAATCTAAAGTAATATTGAACTGTGGTAATATTGCTAGCTGGAGTAAAATTAAAAAGAAGACCGTATTAACTACATCAGCAGAGGTAAGAGGCTATCACTGACTCTATTCATGTCAATTAACCCTCTCTTAGTTGCTGTCTACTGTAGAGAATACTTTGATCAGTTATAATGGATCACAACAACCCTACTCCTGTGCTAACAATGTAAATTAACATGACATCATAATGACATCAATTGATGTACTTTATTTATTAGATGGCTATAGTTCGTAATACTGGACTGACCCAAACTATTGCAGAAGATGAACGAGCTAATCTTACAATCACCAGTATGTCATGTGACCTGCCTCTATTATCACATGACTCATCCTCTAGTGAAAATATTTCCTTCAGATTGGGATCCTGCTCAAGTAACTCATGCTATAGACACCAGTAAGTTACATTAGGTTGCCATGGTAACAGTGACATATGTTACAAGGTCTAAGTGAGCTGGGTATCAAATCAGTTGATACAGTAATCCTCTCTTTTCCACCAACTCCTGAAAGTGAGCTGACATTGGACAAAATACAAATGTTATGGCAGGTCAGATAAATTATAGAATCATTTGTTAAATATTTATAGTACATTTTCTAGGTTATTGAAGAAGCAGCAAAGAATGGTAAAATGACAGTTGTTGGAACAGCAGATCTTGACAAGTCTCGACTCAAACAACTCTTTGATTATGCTAAAGTCAGTTTAATAATTCATTTAACATAATATGATCATGTTTAGGTAAAACCACGTGTTAACCAACTTAACTTGGCTCACTGTTGTACTATTCCAGAGGTAATTATAATAAACCACACCCATCTTATCAACCCCCATACAACATTAGGATTTGGCAGCATATTGTAAAGAGGTTGATATCAAGTTATATACACATAATGATGAACTATGTGTCTTACCATTAAAAGAACTTCAAGATACATTATCTAACACACTCAAAATAAATGGTGAATTATGGAAATATGGTTGGATATCTCGATATAATTCTGTGATCAATCTAAGAGGGATTGTCAGCCATAAAGGGTAGGTGTGGCCTTTTATTGTAATTTTATATTTCTCATAATTAGATATATGGTGGATTTGGAAAAGGTTGAGAACTAATTTTTGCTGCATTGAATTTGTTCTTAGATATCATCTTGTGTTATTAGATTCAGTTTTATAAATTTTTTGTCGTTTTAATATTTCATTATCATCGGGAGAGATGCTGAAAAACTGTCTCTTTTTTTCTTCAGAATATTCTCTAATCTAATTACAACTTATTATGTCATGTGATCATTGCATCATTGTCATGTGACTTACCCATGAAAAGCAATGTCTTTTGTCTCCAAAGTCATGTTTGAATACAAAATAATATGTAATACCTAGAAAAAAGATAATGTCATAATGACATCAATAACTATAATATATACCTGCTGATACTATGAAAGTAAATAATTTGAACAGTTTTTGATGATTTCCAAATATTAAAGGTTTTAACATCTCCTTTTTAAGTGGGTCACTGACATCTTTGGGACCGGAACCAGCCATTTATTAAAGTATACGGACGTAAACTGAAACATTCTGAAATTTGTTAAGGAATGCAACGAGCGAATCAATTACTTAACTCCGTATACTACTCTAAGTAGCCACACCTCCACACAGCAGACAATGGGGAACGATCAAGGCAAGGTTATAGACACGACTACTCCTGAAGGAGTACAAGCAATGGATGAACGTCTGCAGAGAAAGTTCTCTAAAGGCATTCAACACAACAGTGAGCCCTATCACGTGATCTATATATTGTAATCCTATCACCATTTAGTGAAGGTTGTTATACGAGGGGATCGTAATACTGGTAAAACCTGTTTACTCCATCGTATGCAAGGAAAGTCCTTTACAGAGAATTATTTACCAACTGATCAGATCCAAGTTGCTCATATACTATGGACTTATCCTGGTATATATATCCTTAGTGGGTGTGGCTAATTATTATTAACTCTTTAGGTACTAATGATACTGCTAAAGTAGAAATTTGGGATGTAGTTGACTTTGGTAAGCAGTATGTGTCCATTATTATATATGACCATATGTCTATTATAGTGATCATGCATCCATTTATATTATAACCATATGTCTATTGTAATAATCATGCATCCATTTAGGTCGCTCATCAAAAAAGACTAAAAAAAATTTGAAACTAACAAATGAACCTTTACCTGATGTAATAATTATTTAATTAATTATTTAATTAACCCTCTTAATTTAGGAGCTAGGTCAATCTGCATTAGATGCTGCATTTCTTGATGTATACAAAGGATCACATGGTGCCATTTTTATGTATGACATAACTAAACAATGGTATGACATCATCACATGACATCACATGATTATCATGTGATATAGGACATGGCAATATATCGAGAGAGAGCTACAACATGTACCTTTACATATCCCTATTGTTGTAATAGTAAGTATATGGATATCGGAGATGGTATAACTGATAATGACAATAGGGTAACTTTAGTGATATGAATGCTCATCGTGTCGTATCAAAAGAAGATGCTGAGTTTTATGTGAAACATTTAAATAGGTTTGTTAATAGAATGTAATTAATAATGATAATAACTGAGTATTACTCATAGACCTGAGGGAGCAGCTGATATACGTTATGCTGAGAGTTCTATGAAGAATGGATTTGGTCTGCGCTATTTACACAAGTTCTTGAGTGTGCCTTTTTTACAACTACAGGTATGTGTGTAGATGTTTGTATAATAACTTTCTCTCTCTTTCTCTTTCTCTCTCTCTAGCAAGAATCATTATTACATCAATTAAAGAGTAATCGTGAGCAATTAATGGTAATTATCAGGGGCTTTATATTAATACTATGATGACTATAATAATTAGGTTATTCACGAGGAACTTGATTGTAATGAAGACCAAGATTATGAGAAGTGAGTCACTCCTGTTGATTAAAATTTAATTGTTAATTTGTTAGGTTTGTTTCTGAGATAAATAGACCTATCCCTGAGAAAAAGAACACTGAAACTCCACCCACAGACACACCTCCACAACAACCATCACCAATACCAACACACACAATACCAGAACCAATAAAAACAGAACAAACTGAGGAATCGGTGGTAAAGAAGTTGTCTTCAAAATTCTCAGGCTTTCTTTCTAAAACTCAAACAGCTGCATCCTCTCCTAGTAAATATAGTTTTCTCTTATTATGTATGTAATATTATACTTCTTTAGAATCTCCAGGCGGTCGTCGTCCTCACCAGTCAATGGGAAATGTTGATGATTTTGTACCAGAAGGTGACTTAGATGACCAGTTCTTTGATGATGAAGGTGAAGATCATGATGGCAATGATCAGGATACCAGTGATTCTGACCATGATGCTAACCCTCAAGTAACATTAGATGAAGATTTATCTAGTGAGGAAGAGGAAGAAATTGTACAACCTACACCAGTGACTCAAAACATCACGCCTCCTACACCACGCCCACTTCAGTCAGCCCGAGATATTGTTTTAACAGACAGCGAAGAGGAAGAGGCAGGGCCAGTTGTCATGGGCAACGAAGACATTCCAGATGTCAAACCTGATCCTCCCAAAAAGCCTGCTTCTACTAAACGACAAGAACAGTTATTAACATCTCATCATACAACAAAACCTGCTAAAAAGAGTGCTGAGTTACTATTAGACTTCACTGAAAGTCCATCTCCTGTTAGTAAAGAGAAGGTGAGTCGACGCTCTTCAAAAGAAAGTCGTAAGAAGAAGAAATCTAAATCAGTCGAGGAGAAAAATGAAGACAGTCATCAACCTGTATCCCAAACTAATGAAGATCCATTTGATTTTACATCATCACTGGATGCATGGCTAGCTGGAGATGATGTAAGCTCTCCATTTTATACAACTATATTATTTATAATCTGTTCTAGTCATCACCTTCAATACAACCAAGATCAACTCTTTCTATATCAAAGTAAATATAATATCACAAATATAATGTATTATATATTGAATTTATAGGAAAGTACACAAGTCAATTGAAGAAGAGGATGATGATGAAGAAGTAATATTTTATTTATTGTATACCAGTGTGTGTGAATGTTTTTTATTAGAAACGACCACACAAATCTAAAAAGAAGAAATCACGAGATGGAGAAGACAAGAAAAGAAAAAAGAGCAAATCTAAAAAGTCATCAGAAGTATCTGGTGGATTTGAAGATCTTTTATAAAACTTGCTATATTATTAATAATAGTTAATAACTTTATTTTGTTATTACATATTGAGTGACAGTTGCTTAGCAACACAATTCAAGCTGTCCTGATAATAATGTGAATCCCAGAGTCAGTATCAACTGGTCCACTGAGCTCTCCAACTTTAAGTCCATACCTGTACATACATAGTGATGATTATAATGTTAAGTTACTATAGTACTTACGTAGCTTCTTCAAATGGTTCTGTGTAGATAAAACAGCAGGTCATGTGACTATCATATGACATGATGACATACTTTGCATTTGACCATGCCCAAAAGGTCCCAAATCTCCACCCCTTTTGGCACTACCACAATCACTTTCTTTTGATGCAAGCTCAGCAAATCCAACTTCACCTGAAACAATTTGCTCACGGAACCCTATAATTATTAATTAATTAATACATGTACATGTAATAATTATTAATAACAATTAACTTTTTATTATCTCCAAGGCTTCCTCTTTGGATCGAGTGATTTTATCTTGTTTCCATGACGACGGGCGACGAGATCCTTTATGTTTCACTAATAAATGAGAAGCTTGAACCTATAAACAATAGAATTTAATAACTCAATAACAATATGTTGCATTTCATATTGTCACCTCCTCTGACTTCACAAAAGGAGGTTTCTCCCACTGACTAGATTTAGTATAGATATTAAAATAAAAGGATTTGTCAGAAGAACGAGAATGACGCAGTTCCCAGCCTTTAGGTAAGGGCTCAGCCATTGTTATTAATAATGTATTATTAATAAATTATAGTTATTAGATTCATGAGCCCCACCCCCAAGCAACCAGCAAACAAAACACATTGGAGGGTGGATAGCAACAATGAAGGAGTTTGTTCATTTAATCGTCTTAGGACTAACTCTGCTGATTAATAATGTCAACAGTCAAAATGGTGATCTCTGCAGCTATATCTCACCATTAAAGAGAAGTGACTGTACTCCAGTAACTGACTTAAAGTTCACTACAATCCCTAATGATTTACCATCAGATGTAGAGATAATGTACATACTACAATCCTTTGTATTGCAATATCTTTATATCTTAATAGAGTAATGACTGGCAATCAGATCTCAATGTTATATTCTGGTAATTTAACTTATTACAAGAATTTAACTGAGCTTCATCTACATAACAATATCATCACCACATTACCTGCTGGTTTAACTAGCACTGTCTCTACAATTCAAAAACTGTATGCTATATATTATAATATTTGTGGACCTGCTGTTCTCTCAGTTATTTAGATGGTAATCCTTTAACAAATATTGAAGACAATGCTTTTCAGCACCTCAATAATTTGAAGTTACTGTACGTAAAATGATGATCATATTTTTATATTATAGTTATAATTTACAGATCTTTAAAGAATACTAACTTAGTTACTTTAAGATCTGATATGTTTAGTGGATTAACATCACTGGAAGAACTGTATGTCGACTATATCTTAATAATATAATATGTCATTTATTCTTTATAGTTATTTTGATCAAAGTCATCTGTTAAATATTCCAAATAATTTATTTTCTAATATACTACAAGTTCGCAATGTTTCCATAACAAACACAAATCTACAAACACTTCCAGATGACCCATTTGGTAGTCTTGATCTCTCAAATGTTGTTATGTTAGTATTTCTAACACAATATCTTGTACTGTATACTAAATATTTAGGTATCTGGCTAATAATCCTTGGTCATGTGACTGTGATCTCCAGGACTTCTATTCTGTACTTACAGCTAATCCAAATTTTCCAGCTGATCGTGATAATTTATATTGTCAATGGCCTTCAACAGGACTCATTGCATCTACTCCTTTTGGACAATTTGTATGCAGTAAGTTTATTGTTCATTATTGCTATCCTCATATTGTCTGTCTATTATCTATTTATCTGTACACTATTATATAGCTGCTCCTATTATTGAGACACATCCTCAGAATGCATCCATTTTAAGTGATCGCTCTTACACTCTCGTTTGTGATATCACTGGTGCACCATTTCCAGATGTCACCTGGCTTAAAGATGATGTCCCTATCATGTACACTGATAGAGTCCATTTAGAATTGTATGATGCCTCTCTCCATTTCACTATTACTGAACTAGAAGATGCTGGTATCTACCAATGTCTAGTTGAGAACAAAGAAGGAGATGATAATAGCAGTAGAGCAATACTAGAAATTAAAGGTAAAATGACAAGTACTATAATATCAATTACATGAATTATATTAATAGAATCCACATGTTTTGATCATTTATTGAGCAGTCATGAAACAGATATTGATTGTGGAGGTATCTATTGTATAACATGTAATCAAACTCAAGTAAGGGATTCTATAATATAATAATATTATATTATGTTGTAATATTAGAGTTGTAAAGTTGATACCGACTGTAATGGAGAGCTAGTCTGTCTCTATTCTCATCCTTTACCTTCATTACTGCACTATATTAGTCCTACACATGTAATGGCATACACATGTGGTATGTATTATCAATGATACTAGTTATTGTTTGATGTTATATTTATAGAATTACCACAACTGCCAAGAGATCTATTGAACTCACGAATACAAGTATAATAGTTATTTAAAATGATGTCATTATGTTCTGTTACAGGATACATTCTCCAGTAATATATTTATGACTAATTTTACAGTTGATAACGATCTTAACTTGGTACAAGATGCAATGAAAGATATGCTAGCTGAACAGCTCTCAGTAAATTAAATTTACTTCAAATAATGCACTTATCTCTCTCATGAACTCTTTCAGATATCTGTGTCTGCTATAACTGATGTTAGAGTGACAACAATAGAACGGACATCACCACAATCTACTCCTCTTGTCCAAGTAATAGATCCAACATTGTTGATAGTCTCTATCACTCTCTGTTTAGATCTGGTTCAACCTCAGTAAGACACCACAAGGTATTGAAGGTCATATCTCTTTAATAGATCAAGTGAACAGTGGTAAAGTCAAGGGAACTGTTAAAATAATAGAATATAACTCGTACTATAGTGTCAGAGTTAACCTCTAAAATATTATGTGTGTAGTCATATTTATGACTTAATTATTTTGTTGTGAGTACAAGTCAATTAAAATGAAAGTCTTAGTTTTGATGTAAATATAGTTATGATACTGGAGACTCGCAACGAAATGTGAACAAAAATAATAATGTTCATATTTACTGTTAATGAGATTCATAGCGAACATAGTCGCGCCCCACAAGAGGTTGAAGACAAAATCGTAAGTGCATATAAAAGGAAACTTGAACGGTCATGAGTGCCAGTGTGTTGTGGGCCAGCGTTCTGCAATGCATCAGACCTCTGAGATGGTTACCAGCATACTCTACGGAGTATCCGAAAGGCCGACTAGGATAGGGCTGGTAGTCTCCCTTTAAACGAGACGAGGCTGGTGTATTTGTGGTTCCCGGTTCCTGAATGCGACATTCCCTAAGAGCTGGAATCCCGTACGGCTGGTTTTAAGTTAGGGCGACGCTCCAGCCAGGATTACCTCGCGAAGACGAGGGTTACCAAGCCAGGTGGCGGTCCCAGCTAGCAATAGCAGGGAATCCTGGAGCCTAAGTGGAAGCCTGAGTGGGTGAGCGAGTAGGAATCGTTTGGGCAACACACAAGGGTTTTTTTTTTTATAAATTTAGATTTATTTAAAACTACTAGGAAGCTACCTGTACTGGCCCTCCTCCCTCAGACTGTCATAGAGAACATTTCACGAATTTGCTTAAGTTGTATGGTATATACAGAATATCCAATTGGTATTACGAACTGGTTTATTAAATGTATTCAAATCGTGAGATTGATTACCTCATCTTCTGACAAGGTTTATCAACTCCTAGCTAGCAATAGCAGGGAATCCTAGATACTAATCAGGAGGGCTCATGTGGTGAATCAGTAGGATCATTTGGGCAACACACACATTCTTTAAAATACTTTAAAATAATATATGATATCATAACATAAAAATATTAGATGTAAATTGGTTAACAATACATTATTAATGTTTGGATTTAGCCAACACTTCCAAAACATCCAACAAAAGAGACTTGGGAAGATCTCTAAATTCTGGTTGATGAACAAATGAAGGAAAATGATCGTTAATGAGAAAAAGACAACGTTCTTTCATTTCTTGTAACGATATTAGATCAGATACTTGTAAAAGTGATACTACATTTTCTAAGCTGACATTTTGTTCTAAGATGGCTTTACAGTGACAGTGTAAGTGTGAGTTTGAAAATCCAAAGAAGTCTGGCGCTGAGAATATGTAGAGTGCATCTTCAGGAGGTATTTCAACTCCATCATAATAGACGTATTTGAGAAATGAATCAAAAGCTTGACGACTTGGAATTGTTTTACCAAATGTTATTTCAACTTGAAAATTTGATGGCATAAATGATCTAAAGAGAGCATCAAAATAGGAACACCTTGCTGCTAAAACAGGTTTATGAGCTAACACTTTGTCCTCGCCCACACAGAGAATGATATCAGAAAAAGGCTGACCACAATCAGAGAGTAGAAAGTTACGAAGGTCATCCTGTAAGGTAGATGGTAAAATAACATCATCTGTGTCTGGATCAGGTGAAGTAGGACGTGAACGAAACTGTTGACGACGTACAATTTGGACCATTAAAGTTTGATCAAGAGTCTCAAATGTTTTGCTCATAATGACTTTCCTATAGTTGCTTTCACGTACTATAAACCGCATACAGTATTCTTTAAGTCGAGAGAGATTTAATTCAGAGGCATTTTCTAATACTAAAAGTACATTATCTTCATTAACTGAAGCCTCAAGATACTGCATACATAGTAACTCTAAACGACGAGTCTCTAGCAATAGAGAGAACTTGTAAAGTTCCATCATGAGCAAAACTTGACTGACAGGTTTACCATTTGAGTTTTGTTCCAGTTCTGGATGTATACGATCTGTATACATAAAATACATTGCATGAGAGAAAGTATCGACAGAGACATCACTCAAAATAACTTCCACTGGACTGCTAGGGATAAAAGGGGGCAATACAGTCGTTGAAGTCTCACATTTGGTTTCTTGATAAACTTGTAGAATTTTACGACGAAGAAAAGGTGAGCGTGCAGCAACTACAACTACATGAGCTTTGATACATTTCTGCTCCTCACCAACTTTAAAATGGACGTCACAGAGAGACGAAGTATGGAGTAACTTTGCAAAATCATTAACAAATGTAAAAGGAGGAAAAGAAGAAAACTTAAAGCGAAAAAGTTCACCACTTCTGTTAGTCATGGAGTCAATAGTTCCACCAAAAATATACATACAATCGTCACAAACAGCTGCAGTATGAAAGACACGTCCTGATGGAACCTGACTCCCCTCAGCAGGTTGAATAATAGACCAACATCGTGACTCAACATCAAAGCAATGAACTTCGTTATCTAAAATACCATCAGCAGCTCCACCAAAAACATACAACTGTTGACCATATGCTACCATACTATGTCCATATCGTCGTTGAGGGGGAGATGTATCCCCTTTTAACAAATGCTCTGTTGGTATACGACTCCAACTCTGTTCTAAAAACTTAAATTCATACATATTATTTGTAATTTTAGCTCCACTCTGTCCTGAGAATACATACATACTATCACCAACAACTGCCACAGGAAAATTACAACAGGTTGGAGGGCTGTCACCTGATTGGTCAATCTTTTCCCATTGAGGTGTTGAGCTAGTCAAATCAATAGCCCACATATCATTAAGACGAGCATTCCCATCATAACCAGCAAATATCCATAACTTATTTTGGTAAATAGCAGCACCGTGAGCTGATCTAGCTGGGGGTAAAGTACCAGTGACTTTGTCTGCCCAATCTATCCACTGACTTGTTGTAAATCGATACTCATACAAGTCATTTTTGTTACGGAGGTTAGAGTTAGAGGTAATATCACCAGTAGTATAACCACCAAATATGAACATTGAATTCTGGAACACAACAGCTGAGTGATGATATCGTGGAGGAGGAGGTTGTCCTGTAGAGACAACTCGAGCCCAGCTGGACTCTCGAACATGAGATACTAAAAAATCGTTTAACATTTTTTTGCCATTATCTCCACCAAAAACGTAAACTCTATCGTTCCAGGCGACCATAGTATGCTTACTTCTCTTAGCACCAACAAATTCCTCACAGCTCTGTAATTGTCTCCAACAATGATGAGGTTCTTTAGGAGAAAAGTCAAGATCCATACTTCCAACTATACTAAGTTTAGAATCGTCTTCTGAGGTAGAACTTAAATCCAAGCTAACTGCTTCTCCGTCACTATTGGAAGCCATTCTCATTTACTGATGTGTAATGACAAGGCACACCCTTTTATAGCAACTATGATACTATTTATAGTAACATGTTTGATCCGGAGTCAATCTATAAATAGTAATAGCACTAAAACATGAGCCTACTAACTATGGAGTTATTATTGTAACAATCTTTTTCCATCATGTTTGAGGACTTTCTCTTGGATAGCATAATACCACGATCTAATGTTAGTATTTACCAGAACATCATCAAAAGTTTCCAGACCCTCTAATGCACTTAGACTACCATAAACAGCCTAAAAGAAAAGGATACATTGGTATCATTTCATGGATACACAACAACAAACAATGGACTTATAGAAGAATTAATGGATACATAATTATTTACCAAATCCGCAAGGTTAGGTTCATCACCTCCCATAAATTGACGATGCTCTCCAATAGCTTTTATCCATTCATCACAATATTGATAAAGTGATAAACGAACGTTATCCTGTAATTTCCACCTATATTAAAGAAATATTGATTACTAAGCAAAAAGTATTCCACATACTTCTTCTTCAATCTCTTTCCAATAACATACATTAACATGGCGCCAAAATATTTCGCCAGTATTCTCTCAATGACATTGAAATTACCTACAGTAGAAATATATTGAAAAGCTTGTAATGCCTCGTGTGGTGTGCGATAAATATTGGAAGAGAAAGTATGAACAAGATGAGTGTCAACCCACTCTCTCCATTGACGCTCTTCCCTAAAATCAACATCAATAATTAATCATTATTAAAATAATTAATTACCTCAATTGACTTAACATGTTACCATCTACTGGAGTCTCTCCGTACATAATAAAATATTTATTAGCTCGTTCTGTTTGTTCATGACCTTTATCATCAGTGAAGGATACTTCTGGATACATATCTAGACTTTGTGATACAGGAGACTTGAGTACTGTACTTGACTTTAAAACACTAATCACTAAACTAGAATCATTGATCTAAAAACACAAGTAAAATAATAATATAATATACATACAATTATTATGTTACTTGTAAATTGTCTACTATTATAAACGGAACTTTCTTGTACTTTGAGAACTTTATTTCTTTACGAGTGAGTGGATTTACTTCGACTGATTTATACTCAAATCCATAATAGTCGAGAAAAGCTCGTGTTTTACAACAAAATGGACAAGTTTTATATTGATAGAGAGTGAGTGAGGGAGTATTGTATTGAACTTTAGTACTTCCAATGTATCTACTAGTTAGATATAGACCACCTGATGCTAAAAGTACTCTGCTCCAGGTCCCGGAAAAAGATAGTGGTGAAAAGAAAGGGGCCATGATGGTAACGATATTCATTGCCTATAGGAAGTTATTAACTTAATATTAATTTTAAAGAAAACAAAATGGCTCACTGATTTTAGACTGTGTCTCTGAAAGAGAGAGAGAAGTGAGAAAGTTTATAAGAAACTTCGTAATTTAAAGAAGGTATTAATAATAATTATTAACTTAATTAATTAATAACAATATGAATTATGAGTTGTTTAGTATACTGGCCTCGCCAGACTAGAATTACGTCATGTATAATCAGCATATTATTCTTCCATAGGAGATATCACGTTCCCAATCATATTATGTTAAAGTGGATGTTCATCATTTTCTTAGCTATTTTCATAGCTATTTTATGGGAGAGTCCAACAGCAAAACATCAGTTTGTTCGAGAATTAAAAGAAGCTCAAACATTTATTAATAAAACTGCTAAGAATTATGAAGCCTGGCAAATTATTGCTGTATCTGTTGGAGTGACGTTGTTATCTATGGAACTATATAGATATCTGTTTGATAATATTGTGTCATTACCACAACGAATTAAGAGGAAAACCTTTCAAATTGTTCGAAAACTACCTGTAATTCGTACAAAATTTAAAAACGAAATGGCGAAAACTCGACAATTGATAGAAGACAATTTTCTTAGTCCTAAACCAGGAGAACAATATCATTTAGCTTTACCTGAAAAGGGACTAAGTTATGATGAACTAATGACAGAACTAGACCGCATGGATGAATTACCAGCAGTTAACTGGAAGAAAGGGTTTGTATCAGGTTGCTCATACAACTGTAATGATGCTTTGACAAAATTAACATCAGATGTTTATCGTCGCTATTGTTGGGCGAACCCACTCCATCCAGACGTCTTTCCACAAATTAGAAAAATGGAAGCTGAGGTTATTCATTGGACGGTACAGCTGTTTAATGGTAGTCCCAACAGCTGTGGTTCCATGACATCTGGAGGTACAGAGAGTATCATTATGGCAATGAAGGTATACAGAGAAATAGGGTATGATCTTGGTATACGTTATCCTGAGATTATTTGCTCAAAAGCAACTCATGCAGCTTTTGACAAAGCAGCTCATTTATTACGTATGAAAATAATTCATGTATCATGTGATCCATTGACTCGTAAAGTCAACTTGAAAGAAATGTCTAAAGCAATTACTAAGAACACTGTTGTCTTAGTGGGTAATGCCCCTCAATTTCCACATGGTATTATTGACCCCATACAAGATATCGCTAAATTAGGTCGTAAATATAACATTGGTGTTCATGTTGACAGCTGTCTTGGAGGATTCTTATTACCATTTATGGACAAAGCTGGCTTTCCAATTGATCCCTTTGACTTTAGAGTCAATGGAGTCACTAGTATATCAGCAGACACACACAAATATGGTTATTCTCCTAAAGGATCATCTGTAATACTCTATGCTAATCAAGAGTTACGTCGCAAACAGTACTTTGTCGTTACAGATTGGGAAGGAGGTATCTATCCCTCACCAACACTCGCTGGAAGTCGATCTGGAGGTATTATTGCCAGTACATGGGCAGCAATGATGTCAATGGGTGTTGATGGTTATGTTCAGGCTACCAAGGAAATCATCACAACAACAAGATGGCTGATACATCAAATTGATCTCATACCAAACATCTATGTCATTGGGAACCCCGAGGTTAGTGTGGTTGCTATGGCATCAAAAGATTTTAATATTTATCGTCTCAATGAGGGCATGACTAAAAAAGGGTGGAGTCTTAATCCATTACAATTCCCTTCTAGTATTCACATCTGTGTCACCCTTCGACACACAAAAGAGGGTGTGGCACAACAATTTGTGGATGATATTAAGGAATGTGTAACCATTATAATGCAAAATCCACAAAAAGAAGTGACAGGTACTACTGCATTTTATGGCACAGCTCAAGCTATCCCTGATCGATCTGTTGTGAATGAAGTAGGATCAATGTTTCTGGATGTCTCTTATATGCCAGCACCAACTGAAAATGTCCAGTAGTAGTTACCATAGTAACATCATAGTAACATATTTGTTGTCTTGACAACATAATTTTTGTTATTTAAAAATAGTCCCATTTTTGATAATTTAAACAAAATTGAGTTTATTGTGTTTCAGATTGAAATGCTTTAAATCCTTCCAAAGCTCGCGTTAAATTTGAAATCTCTGCATTCAAGCTTTCAATCTAGAAGAGGTGGAGTCAATTATAAACCACACCTTCTATGTATTTACCTTTTCTTGATTTGTCTCTCTTACTTCAATTGGTACCTAATTAAATTTAAATTTGTGGGTTTGATCGACAACTAAACTCCACCCACCTTTTCTAGATAGCCTTCCACTTGTGTGAGTTCAATAAGTTTATCTCGCTGTGTAACTTTCTTATCAATAGTTTCATCTAAACGTGATATTTCTTTAGTTGCATCAACCAGACCTCGTAATAACATGTACACTTCACATTGACTACCAATAGTTGTCATAGTACACCCTCCAGGAGATGAGGATGTCCCCGGTAATAAATGTAATCTATAATTAAGGGATGTGGCTAATAAATGTATATGTACATGCCCTCAGCTCTCATAATCTTAGCTGTCATTAGCATAGCTCAAAACAAAGATAAAAGACATGAGAGAGAGAGGGAGAGGGAGAGAGAGAGAGAGAGAGAGAGAGAGAGAGAGAGAGAGAGAGAGAGAGAGAGAGAGAGAGAGAGGGGGGGGGGGTTAGAAAATAAGACAAAGAATAGAGGTTGTTTTGAGCTACAGAACTCTTCCAATGTGTCATTGTGACATCATTAGGCATATTAATAAGGAGGTGTGGTCCATATCTTACTTGCTAATCTGACTCAAAGTAATAATAGTTTCTTGAAACTTCTTCAAAATAGTACCAGCTTCTTCATCTTTGACTATCAGGCTCACTATAATAATATCAATTTTGTATTTATAGAGAAGGTCACACCCACCTTCAGGACGTGCCTTTGGTGGAAGATAATCTTGTTTTTGTGAACGTATAACACGGACAGCCTCCTGTACTAATTTGACTTCTTTTTCTAGCACATTATCACGAGGCCCCACCTACCAATTAACTAATTAACATTCCTTCGTATTAATACATACAGTTTCTGGGTAAGTAGCAATGCAGATAGATGGAGTGATTTCTCCTGGTCGTCGTGGCAACCGCTGCCATAGCTCTTCTGTAAGAAATGGCATAAAAGGACTCAGAAGTCGCAAACCAGTTTCTAAACTAGTATAACTGGTTATACAAGTTAAGAAAATTGCATTTGTAATTAATGGGATACATTTCGTTGATAATAGATGCACAGAGAGCTAACAATGGATGCATTGTACAAATAATGGACACATAGGATACAGGACATTACGAGACTGAGTCTTTCGTTCCTCATCCTCTCCATATAAAATTGGTTTAAGATGCTCCTATATTGTTATAAAGACCACACCCACTATGACATCATCACTTACCAAATACACATCACATAATTCATATAACCAAAAATTATAAATCGCCGTGGTAACCAAAGGGAAATCATACTCCTCAAATCCTTTGTTACAATCTTCAACAGCTGCCATTAGTCGACTTAATATCCACTTATCCATGACCTCCATCTCTGGATCTGAGAACTAGAGAAATATTGTCATGGTTACTACATTATGCCACACCCACTTCAACTAACCTTTGGAGTTGTATCAGGAATAAAATCAGGACCAAATCCATTGAATGAAAATTTTAAAGCATTCCAAATTTTATTACAAAAATGTCTGTACCCAACAACACGCTTAACATCAAGATTGATATCTCTACCTTGTGCTGTATATGCACACAATGCAAATCTCATAGCATCAGCACCACACTCTGGGATACCGTCAGGATAGTCAGCTTTCTATAATCGTATTCATAGCTATGACATCATTATGGAGTCATCAATTTACCTGTCCTGCCTTGGCTCGATCAATTTCTCTTGGGTCTAAGTTTCCATTAAGTAATCGTTGGTGTAATCCATCCAGGGTTATCCCCTCCATAACATCAAGGGGATCAATTACATTACCCAGGGACTTACTCATTTTACGACCATGAGCATCACGTACCATAGCATGTAAATAAACCTCTGGAAAAGGAGGACGCCCCATTAATTTCTGCCCAAAGAACACCATACGAGCTACCCAGAAAAACAGGATATCATGACCTGTTTCTAATAACGAGTTTGGATAGAAGGTCTTGAGTTCATCAGTCTACAAAGGGTTAAAATAAACTACTATATAAATATTGTCATTACCCTATCTGGCCAGCCAAAAATAGAGAATGGTAACAAACCAGAAGAAAACCAAGTATCCAAGACATCCTCATCTTTTAAATATAAAGAATATGTTTAATAGATATTATCATAGATATTTAATATATAGATATATATATTAATAGATATTATCTATACCTTGTCTAAGAGATATCTGATGTTTAGGTACTTTAAATCTTGCGGCTGCTTTGTCAAGTGCTTCCTCCTCTGTCCGCCCACTCACCCAATAATATCCATCATTTTCCTAATAACAATATATTAATTAATATATTAATGAAAGGGTGTGGTTTAGTCCTCAGATCTCATAATCTGTACTATCATCAGCCGAACTGAAGTAAAGTGAGAAGACAAAAAGACACACCACAAACACACAAAAGAAGAAATTAACATCCAAAGAAACAGAAGAATAGAGAAAGAGACAAACAGAAAGAGAAAGACAAAAGAATAGAAAACACTTCAGTTCTGGTGGCCTCTAGTTATTATTTGTCATCATTGGACAGCAAATTATTTACCAAACAATCACTCACATCTCCTTTGGGTAATGTTGGATCATTAAATGAAACATAATATGCTGGAATACGATGTCCCCACCATAACTGTCGTGAAATACACCAATCACGACAATTATCTAACCAGTTATACCAAGTCTTGTCATGAATATTAGGAATTAACTTCATGTCTCCTGTTTTAACAGCCTTAGTGTGTGTGTGTGTGTGTGAGAGAGAGAAAGAGAGAGAATCAAATTTAAAACACTGTCAAACGTACATTCACAGCCTCTTTAGCCATACCAGTACAATCAAGCCACCATTGAGGTTTGATCAAAGGCTCAACAATATCTTTAGATCGACTATATATCAAGTTATAACAGCATACATTAAAACACATACACACGTACCTACATACAGGGACTACCATCGAATGATCTTTACAATCACGATACAAGCCCTTCTCTTTCAAAGCTGATAAGACAGCCTTTCTAGAATCAAAACGTTTCATACCCTAATAATAGACAGACATTATTAACTATCATTATATATTATAGCACCTTAAATTGTTCAGCTACATCAGTAATATAACCTTCATCAGTCATCATTTCTATAAAAGGAAGATTGTGTCTTTTACCACAGTCATAATCATTATGATCGTGGGCGGGTGTGATCTTCACTGCCCCCGTACCAAACGACATGTCAACCATTTCATCAGCAATGATTGGAAGTTTACGATCACAAAATGGGTGGAGACAAAACTTCCCAACAAGATCCTACATTGAAGAATATTAACTTCTAAATTAGAGGATCCATTTTATAAGTTATGCATCCATTTCATTTGTATGTTTACTTTATATCTAGAGTCATCAGGATGGACAGCAATAGCGGTGTCTCCTAGCATAGTCTCAACACGAGTGGTTGCCACGACAATCTCCTTATCAGATCCCTCCACTGGATAAGCAAACGAGACAAGGACACCAAACTCCACCTTCTCCTCATAATTAGGAACACGCAATAAAGTACGACCAGTCAACTCCTGTTTATCAACCTAATTAAAAGTAGGTGGAATATATCTAAAACCACACCCCTCAATATCAATACCTCGATATCTGATATAGCTGACTTGAGCGTACATGACCAGTTAACTAATCTATTGCTGCGATATATAACACCTTCTTCGTGAAGTAGAACAAAGCATTCCTTTACAGCACGACTCAATTGCTATAATAATATCAATTACTACAATAATTAGATAGTATGTACTACTGACATCACTCATAGTAAAGAAGGCACGATCCCAATCTACAGAACAGCCCATTCTTTTTACTTGATTATAAATGCGATCACCTTTTCTAAAGATATCACAAAAAGTGATACAATTTTCAGTGTGACTTACTCGTTCTTCCATTTCCAAACTTCTTCCATAAACTTTTCTCGACCTAAGTCATGTCTGGATAATCCTTTTTCTCTCATAATCTTTTTCTCAACGACCACTTGAGTAGCAATACCAGCGTGATCACATCCTGGATTCCATAATGCCATCTTCCCTTTCATTCTATGCCTATAATAACATAAACCACACCCACCAATGACCCCACCTACTCACCATCTTGTAATAGCGTCTTCAATAGAATTAGTCAAAGCATGTCCAAGGTGAAGATTACCAGTTACATTGGGAGGAGGTAGACATATAACAAACTTCCCTTGTGGCCACGGATCAGTGATCTTTTTACCCTATAAGTATATATAATGTATGTATTATATCTTAATACGTACGCCATATTCAGGTTTAAAGAACCCTTCCTTCTCCCACCAGTCATACCAAATAGCCTCTACATATTGAGGGCTGTAACTTGCAGGCATATTTCCACTGACATCTGTCATATAATAATATAATATAATATTAAATTATAGGGTACCTTTCTTATGTCCCTTGGGTATAGGTATTTCATATCGGAGAACTTCTTTAATCTTCTTTTTTTCTGATTTCTAATAAGTGTATTCATTAGTTCAATTAGTAATTAATTACAAGGGGCTCACCTCACCAGCTGATGTATTTTGTTCTTTCTTTTTGACATCTTCCATTTTCTTTTCAAATTTTGCTTTCTTAGCTTCTTTCTTTGCAGCTTTCTTGAGTTGTTTGGCAGTTTTCTCTATCTCCTCACCTCCTTTCTCACTAACAGTAGCCCTTGAAGTGTCTGGATTCTCAGCCATTGTGGTTGAATAAATTTGTCGAAAATATTGTATATAACAATTTCTTGGATAGACAGGTCTCCAGTAACGAGTACAACTATTGATATGTTGTATTGGACTCTTAACTATGGAGAGACCTGTAAGAGACACTTTATAAAGACATCAGCTGACGAAACCACTTACCGAGTCTGTGCAACCACATGGCATAGCTCCGTCCACTTTCGTATCATTTCAGTAAACTCCAATTCCTTGAGCCACACCCACAACAGGAGTGCATGCAATCATGCTGACGTGCCAAAAGAAATATGACTGATCGAAAAATATCCGAGATATCTCCTAGCCTTCGTAGGAGACTAAGAAAAAAACACGCTGAGCCATTGAATTTACCATCATCACCTTCAGACTCTGAAACTGAAAGTAATGAAAGCGACGACGACGATCCTTTACCGGATCCCGAGATAGGAACTGTTACTGTTAAAGAAGCTATTGAAGGGTTGTTTTCCAGTAAGACTGTTCAGTCAACTCCCCACGAGTCAGTCCCTATTATAATAATAATAATAACGATTTTATATATTTGTGATTTTAGATTGATTTTAGTAAAACGTTATTCTCATGGAAAGTCATTTCGTCAAAGACTTGCCTATGTTGTTTATAAACATCCTAAAACAAGTAAGTCAATTATATGTAAGAGTTGTGTTCTCACTTTGTCAACATCTTATTCACTATACTCTCGTTTTGTCTAGTATCACTGCCTATAACCTTGTAGAGTTTACTTAACCTTGTAGAATTTACTTGACTACTGAAATAGTCAAATATTAGAACAATTTGTAGAGACATTACTAGTCGTACTTGTTGTAGTTGCGTAATATTACAATTTGTTTTACAGGTAGTCAAATATTAGAAGAATTTGTAGAGACATTACTAGTAGTACTGTGTTGTCGTTGTGTAATATTACAGTTTGTTTTACAGGTAGTTTTATCCGGTATGCTGCATTTATTGTGAATTTAGTGATTTGTCTGATGTATGTTGCTGAAGCCATATACATTGATGAGCTCTTGAAACAAGAAGAAGATATTGTCATTAACTGTCTTAATAGAACAATCTCAAATTATTCTGAATTATCTGTGTATGTTAAACTGGAAAACATATATCCATTCGCTAGCCATTTGTCCATACCACTGTAGTATATGTCCATTTCTTTATATAGAGTTGATCTAATACTTATTCCTAAACACTACATTATCTGGGGAATACAGGTATACTCTATTACATCATAATATGTAATAATAAATAGACTATACATATTACTCTATTATATAATAATATGTAATAATAAATAGACTATACATATTACTCTATTACATCATAATATGTAATAATAAATAGACTATACATATTACTCTATTACATCATAATATGTAATAATAAATAGACTATACATATTACTCTATTACATCATAATATGTAATAATAAATAGACTATACATATTACTCTATTATATAATAATGTCTAATAATAAATAGACTATACACTAAAATAAACACAATGACTTCATTTATTTTTTTTTATCATTAGATAATATTAAATCTGGTTTGTTTAATTGGAGCGTCAATAGCTATCTATGTTAAACAAGAGTTATATGTAAGTACTATTGATATTATGTTAAGTATTATTGATATTATGTTAAGTACTATTGATATGACGTTAAGTATTATTAATATGATGTTAAGTACAATTGATATGATATTAAGTATTATTAATATGATATTAAGTATTATTGATAAGTACTATTGATATGATGTGCAATATTATCTTCTTTCATACTAAAGGGCTCTGCTTTTAAGAACTTCATGCAACATTTACATTTTAGTTTATTTGTCACTATTATAATAGGAATGGCTTACTTTATAACAGTAAGTATATTAAGTTAAGAAAGATAGAAATAATTGTCTCTTTAGTTATTTCTTCCTCAATGTCTTCATAATTTATGGATTCCATCTTTCTTCTGCTGTTGGCCAGCTAGACATTATTTTATGTACGTCTTACTACAAAATAGTGAGGCATCATTTTTTAGAAGTTTTCGTGGTTTTCGTACAACAGCACTTAGTCTAGTGACTTTTATTCTTTGTTTCATCTTTTCTTGGTAAGTTTGACCACACCCACATTGTATAATTGCTACTCTAGTCTCTGTTTTATTCATCATTTTGAGCGACTTGGATCACGTTTAACATTATTTGAAACATACTGGCTAGTTGTTGTCACATTCAGTACAGTAGGATATGGAGACATCTCCCCAGTTCATTGGACTGGTAAACTTATTATAACTATCTTCATTATTACAGCACTCCTCTATCTCCCATCAAAAGTAAATGAATTATTTGTGATATTACAATTAATATGACTTCTTTTAGATTGATAAACTTTGGACTTCCTTCATGTTACATCGTAAACACTACAGAGTGTATAATAAAACACCAGTTACTAAACATATTATATTGTTAACTGTCAACTTAAAACCACTTGTAGTACGTGATTTCCTAAACGAAATATATTCTGACAGTGCTCAAATGGTCAGTTCTTTATTAATAATATTCTTCGTATGTTATATGTATGACACAGGACACACAATGTGTAATAATGGTAGAACAGCCTCTAGGCGATAGTATTAAACATTTATTAGAACACCCTATATGGTCACGACGAGTTACAATACTGCATGGATCACCTCTTAGAGCATCTGATTTAGGCAGAGCAAAGTGAGTTATTATTAAATATGAACAATAATATATTAACAATAATATATTAACAATAATATATTAACAATAATACATTAACAATAATACATTAACAATAATACATTAACAATAATATATTAACAATAATACATTAACAATAATATATTAACAATAATACATTAACAATAATACATTAACAATAATACATTAACAATAATATATTAAAAATAATACATTAACAATAATATATTAACAATAATACATTAACAATAATACATTAACAATAATATATTAAAAATAATACATTAACAATAATACATTAACAATAATACATTAACAATAATATATTAACAATAATACATTAACAATAATACATTAACAATAATACATTAACAATAATACATTAACAATAATACATTAACAATAATACATTAACAATAATACATTAACAATAATACATTAACAATAATACATTAACAATAATACATTAACAATAATACATTAACAATAATATATTAACAATAATACATTAACAATAATACATTAACAATGATACATTAACAATAATACATTAACAATAATACATTAACAATAATATATTAACAATAATACATTAACAATAATATATTAACAATAATACATTAACAATAATATATTAACAATAATATATTAACAATAATACATTAACAATAATATATTAACAATAATACATTAACAATAATATATTAACAATAATACATTAACAATAATATATTAACAATAATATATTAACAATAATACATTAACAATAATACATTAACAATAATACATTAACAATAATATATTAACAATAATACATTAACAATAATATATTAACAATAATACATTAACAATAATATATTAACAATAATATATTAACAATATTTATAGAACTCGTAGTGCTGATGCTTGTTTTTTACTTACATCAAGAAGTGGGAATCCAGATGAAGCAGTAAGTAATATCTACTGTCCATTTCTCTATCTATCTGCCCATTCTCTCTTACAGGATGAACACACAATACTCAGTGCATGGACAGTTAAATATTATGCTCCGAAATGTAAACTTTTTGTACATATTCTTCAGCCAAAAAATAAATTACATGTTCAAGTAGCAGGTACATTTAATAATGTTACTAATTCTATTATTTTAGTATTTTTATAGATGAGGTGATATGCGAGGGAGAAATAACAAGTGCTTTATTAGCTTTGAACAGTGTGTGTCCGGGCATAGCAACATTAGCTGCTCTATTGATGCATACCTTTACACATGAGTATGATATAATATGTCTGTGTGTGGTACTCTCTCTCTCTCTCTCTCTCTCTCTCTCTCTCTCTCTCTCTCTCTCTCTCTCTCTCTCTCTCTCTCTCTCTCTCTCTCTCTCTCTCTCTCTCTCTTCTCTCTTAGGGATAGAGGTTTTCATAATCCTGAGTATAAATGGTACGAGAAATGTTCTCCTGCTGAAATATATCACGGGAGATTAGGACAAAGTCGTTATTTTCATCATTTTGCAGGAAAAAATTTTCTCTTCACAGCAGTAGTAGCATATAGAAAGTCAGTCCCAATAATGTATATAATAATATATTACATTACATTAGATTTCATGTTGTGTTACTGGGTATATGCCCTGCTGGAAAAACTGATATAATTTTTAACCCCGGTCTGAATTATATGATGCAGGTTGATGACATGTGTTACTATATCAGTGAGACTCACGAAGATGACTCTGATTATCAAGTAGTCCAGCCCACTTGTTTTCAGACTGGTTTATGGAGGACATCAGCGACATTAGGACTATTAGGAATGTACATATCTGGTATTGACCCTGTTCAACTACTTCAACAATCTCAAAGTGAGTATGAAGAGAATGAAATTTGTCAGAGAAGAAAGAACACATTCCAAAAAAAACATCCTTACACGTCAAAACAGCCTTCAGGATCACCTACCAGTACTATTGTAGATCCTATATTCTTTTGTGGTACTGAAGATATCCATGAAGATAGTCCTTCACCTGAGGAGATAGATGAACAGTTAGCTGAACAGTTAGCAGCAGATGTTACTAATTGGCAACATGATGTCCAGTTAGGATTACAACTCTTAAAATATCATGCTGAAGGAGAACAACAAGCTGCTAAACCTGTTGTTAAATTAAATGTAGTACCACGTCTACTTGAAAATCAGCATAGTATACGATCTCACTCATTAAATGTACCAAGTATATCAACAGATGATGGAAGACGTCAATCGCCTACATTGGAGACCATCTCAGAAACTGGCCCAGAACTAGTAATAGTTGAACCACCACCAGCTGTACCTTATGATATGATCATAGAGAAACAACGCCGAATTCACAGTCAACCAGCTATACTTAATTTTAAGAGATCTTCATCTCACGATTTTGCTAAAACACTAAAAGCTGAAGACAAAAAAAAGTCATCTTCATTGTTAAAACTAGCTAACATCAGTGACAACGGTAAGAATATATATATATATATATATTGGATATTTTTTATATGATTTTGCACTTTTTTCAGTATCCTTGCAGTCTGGTATCTCCTCAATTTACAGTAATAAAAGTGATTTAACAATTCACAGTATTGATGAAATAGTGCGTTATCTCTTTGTCTATTATATAATATGTTCTCTTCCTGTATTAGGTATCATTAGAACTTGATGATATCTCTGAGGTTGAAGAATTAGAGGGTTTAGAAGAGGGACGACCGCTTGATATAGGGGGTGTGGTTTTAACTGACGAGGAGAGTTTAAACGAAGACCGTTTATCACCACTCCATGTACCAGTCCATCTTCCGAAATATGTAGAAGGGCCTGTTCCCATTCTACCATATTGTGGGTGTGAGTCTCTTCATTGTCATTTGAGTCCTAATCAGAGATCTTATGATGAAATAAAGATAGACCAAGTTAGTAAATAATGTTATAATACATTATATCTCTTTTAGACTTGTTCAGGACATGCTGTTATGGACCTGTGGCATCATAAATGTATTATAGTATATTCTGATAGAGTGTCTGCTAACTTGTATCACTTCATTACTCCATTAAGAGCATCTTATCTACCACCTTGTACATTGAGACCTATTGTACTTTTGTTAGGACAAATGTAAGTGATATGTGTTTATTCAATGATATTACCATATATGGTAGGCCAGATCCTCAGTTTTTAGCATTCCTAGCTGAACTACCATTAATATATTTCCTTATTGGATCGTTACACAAGTAATTTGGTATTTTTTAAAATAAATGTTTTAGTTTTTGTGTTTTAGAACATGTGATTTGTTAAGAGCTGGTATTTTATTTGCTGAGAGTATTGTAGTGTTCCCTCCTTCCAAAACACATTATGAGGACGCACTAGAACATTTAGTTGATGCAGAACATGTCACGTCAATACACAAAATAGCAAGGTATGAGAGACAGAGAAAGATAGAGACATTTAGATAACATTTTCTTATTTACAGGCTATTTCCAAATGTCCGAATCACAATTTCTTTCAAATATCGTTACAACATTCGTTTCGTACATACAACACCTTACGAACAGTTATCTATTCAAAAATTAGGCCACATAGTAATAATAAATTAAATGATAATTATTATTAATAAACATGATACATCTCTCTCTCTGTAGGCCAGAAAGGGTGATCATTTAACATATCTGTTCTTACCTCCATTTGCTTCTGGTAAAGCATTTTCAAGTAGTTTATTGGACACGCTATTATATCAAGCTTATAAAAAACCAAACATTATTAATCTATTTCGTCAAATCATTGGATGTTTTCAAGTCAAAGAATCAGGATTTCTATGGAAAGTCAGTGAATTATAATATATGTAATGTTGAGTGTGTCATAATATGTAATTAGATACCAATTAATGAGGAGTTAGCTAAGTTAACTACATACGTTAGAGTGTTTCAAAGAGTAGCTGCTTCATTGAGGTTTATACCAATTGGTTTGTATCGTTCAGCACCAGTATCATCATTACATTTTGTAAGGAGAGAATTAAGTTTAATATAATAAATGATTGTTGTGTTAGGATCATCAGGAAATTAAAGGTTATGATGTAAGTGATCTTGAGAAACTAAGAAGATTTTTGATTGGTCAATTACGTAGTCTCGGTATCAACAGAGAAGGTACACACGCCCACACACAGTGTTCATATATTGGAATTTTTATTATTTCTTTAGTGGAAGAATTTAGTCAGCCACAAAATCAAGAATTTCTTTATGTTAACCCACCACCTGATTTCTTAGTCATTGAAGGAGATATTATGTAAGATAATATAATAATTATAAATTAATATTTATTATAATTATGTAGACTTGGTATACGACCTCAAACATCTAATATGTCTTCCAATAAAACTGTTCCTATAACTCATCCTCCACCTTATCTTCCAACAATGGACTTTCATATTCAACAGACCAGTACTGAAGAGAGAAGTGATCGTGTTATTTCTGGACCAGTTTACTCTAAATATCAAAGTGGACATTATGGAAAATATTTTCCTTTGTCTGTTCCTCCTACTACTGTTAGTATAGTAGCAGAAACTTATGATTTGTAACTGTCTTCAGTGGCTTAAATAATTTTTTTTTTTTGGGGGGGGGGGGGGGCTGAAATGTAACCTGATATTTTTACTACTAAAATTAAAATGAATTAAATATGTTAACTTTTTTTTTTTAATCTTGAATCAATAATAGTACAACAATCAGTAAACAGTTTAAAATTGTCCAAAATGGTTCATTCTTTCATCATTTCTCTTTATGAACTCCTTGGCTATTGAACATAAGTCAAGATTAACAGTGTATTCCTAGTGTATATGCAAAATTAAACAATTGTTTAAGTGGCTTTGAGTCATTGAAGAACACAAGTAGTTTAAGAGTGGAAAATGATCTCTCAGATGTGGATGAAGAGATAGGTACTGTTAAGAACAAACGAATGAAGTTGTGTACTGCTGGAAGTATCCCTTTATATGTAACATTGTTGTTTATAGCATTGCAAATATTTTGTACTGAAGTGACTTTCTTAATGGAAGGAATTTCCTTCTGTATTACATCATACAGAAGAGGCAATTGTCTTGTAAAATCAGATGTATCAACATCCTCTCCAAAGCAAGACTGTTGAAAATGTTCTAAATCATCCTGAAAGTCTTGCTTATTTGCAGCTTTAATTAGTGTCTGCTCCATGCAGACTACCACTGGAACATGTTGATTTTCAAATCGTCTTTCCAACTCACCCAAAAGCAAGTCACATGCTTCATAGTATAGTCTGCGGTAATAATCTTCTACAGATGAATGATGTGGTGAACATCCATCTTCATATCTTGGAGGTCGTCGTCTTTGCCTTTGTAACATAGGCTCACCAATATCTAGTTTCTTAGCAAATGTTTACACTTTTTTGATAAAATTGACTAAATTATTCGTCTGATCGCATTCGTTTGTAAAAGCTTTTTGCAGTTTCAACAGCCACAAAGCATCTTGTAATGAAATTTTCTTTCTTTGCAGAGTGAGAGATACGTTTTTAGCTGCTCCAAATAGATGATAACCCAACATGAGTCCAAAAAATGTATCAAATAATTCAAGAGTATGGAGCAAGCCATTTGCTCTTAAACCATATTCATCATGTGTTGTTACATGTATTTCATCCATTACATCGAGAAGGAGTCTATAGTCTTTCAGTATGGCTTCAATGGCTCCAGTTCGAGCTGTCCACCGGGTTCCGCATAATGGTTTAAATTTCACAACAGTCTCATCTTCTTCTGCCTGTTTTAGCTAGTTTGGATGGAGTCACTTAGGGGAGAAATGAATTAAATTTGAGATTTATTTCACAGATTCCAAAGCATTTCGCAAAGATATTATGGGCTTCTCTACTCCCTGGAGGCACAAATTTAAAGAATGGGCTAAGCAATGAACAGGAATGACAGCATTGTTTTCACTAAGAATTCTAGCTCCAACTCCTGTTCTTCTCCCTTGCATATTAGCTGCACCATCATAAGCTTGTCCTCTACACATCTCTATGGGAAGGTTGCAACGGATAAGAATGTCTATGATTACCTTATATAAGGTTTCTGATTTGGTGTCAGGTACAAGCAATGGAATCTTCATTTATTTCGTATTCATCGCTTACCCACCTAATTGATAAATTCAATTGTTCATTGCAACAGACATCTGTAGCTTTATCAGCTATCAACGAAAACCAAGGGCGACCAGTATATTTAAGACTGTCTTTGTATTTATCATCAATGCATCATTTTTAGTTTACGGAAGTATACGGAATCATTCTATAATTTGTATAGAAATGTAACAGGACAAAAAGTAATTATTGTCTGTAACTCCGTATACTTTAAAAGCATGCTGCTGCGCGGCAGGAGGAGGGCTAATGGCAGCAGACGATACTTTGGTGTGTAATTTCAAGAAATGTCGTAAAAGATTAAAGAATTTTGCTTGGGCAACGTCATGTTCTCGTATCTTTTAATATAACATAATAAATGTAGTACAATCATAGTCCTTAATATTACAATATTGTAGATGTATTCTGTGATGAAGATGGTAACCGTGAGTTTAATAAAACGTGTGTTTGTCCTGCATGTGAGACAGAGCTACCTGGTAAATATGATATTGTACGTGTGGATCTCCAGCCATCAGAAGAGTATAAATCAGTATGTCATTATAATAACACTATCATATATATTTTGTGTAGATGGTATTAGCTGGACAGAGACCAGAAACTGTAATTGAGATTACATCAAGAGCTCTGTCATTCTGGACATATCAGGTTAATGTCTTGTATATTATAAGAGTTAATTGTAATGTCTTCCACTAGTCTCATCAAGAAAGAATGTATCAAGAATTTTGTGCAACTAAAGCCAAAGAACGTCTTCAACAATTGGAGAGTTATTATGATCAACTCCTTACACGTACACAAGCAGAGCTATCATGTAAGTTATTATAAACTCCATAAAATAATGCTAAGTAATGTCTTTTATTATTGTAGCTGTTAAATCTCAAATAGATTGTAAGTATATACATACATTGTATGTAGCAATATTGACTGCATTATTAATAGCACTACGTAAAGAGTTAGACTCTACTAAATTAAAATATAATGAAGCTTCTGAAAAGTTAATGGAAAAAAGTCGTCAATATCAAAAATTACAAGGTCTATACGATACATTAAGACGGTAAAGATTATGTCTATTATAGTTAGTTAATTTTTGAGCATTTTCAGTCGGAATGTTACCATGGCAACATTTGAGGACTCAGAGAATCATCCACAACTTTCTCCTCGTCGCTATCTATCTCATCCACATCCAAAACCTGATTTTCCTGTTTCTAAAACAGGTCAAACTGATTGTAAGTCACAAACACTATTAAAATGATAATATAATATGTTCTACCAGTAAATCATCCACCATATCAACAAGGAAGAACACAGAACAGTGGTAACTGATAGACATATTTATTAGTATACATTCCTTCAATAGGTGTCTCAGTTACTACAATGTCTACATTAGCACATACTAATATACAGCAGGTTATACTATATATTCAATGTACTGTGTAATACATCTTGTTATTAGGTTGATCCAGCACTTGCAGCTGCTGTAAATGTTGGAGCACTTCATCAATCACAACTGACCAAACACATTCCTACAACTGATCAGTTCATGTTAGAATTAGGTACCAATCCTATATCTCACAAGATTGGGAAAAGAGTTTAGATCACATGACTTATCATTACATCATGTGACTTGATATAGTTAATTCACATGATTTATCATAGAGACTCATTGTCAATACAGAAATCACAAAATCACATGATAATGTACAGAGATCACATGATACTATTATTTCTTAGTTAAAGTTAAACCATATACCGAGAGACTATCAGAACTCAAAGTGGCAGGTGCTCCACCCAATAAATCTCGACCATAATAAGATTTTGGAAATGCAATGACCTCACGTATACTCTGTGCCCCACAAATTATAGCTATTAAACGATCTAATCCTGTATATAATGGACAATAGTCAATAGTTGATGTATTATATACTTACCTAGTGCTATACCACCATGAGGTGGACAACCTGAACGTAATCCTTTTAATAAATGACTAAAATTATCAGAGTCTATCTTTAAAATATTAAATATATGTTCTTGAAGGGCGGGGTTATGGACTCTGATAGATCCTCCCCCTAATTCCCAGCCATTAACTACAAGATCATAATGTTGAGCTGATATCTGTGATAGAGAGGATCTTAAGACAAATAGATATATAATTTTTTACTTGAATTAATTCTTGGTAATTAGTGGAATATAAAGAGTTCTCTAGTCCATTTTTAGGTGCAGTAAATGGATGATGAGTGGATTTAATTATATCTAATTACATATTGTTATAATAATTACTATAAACAATATAATATTATATATTACCTTGTTCAACACAAAATAATGGAAACTCATTAATCCATATAAACTCATATTGTGGTACGAGTGAGAGGAGTCCAGTCTTTTGTAATACATTGCCTATATCAGTTCTGATACGACCTAATGCAGTTAACTATATGATAACAAAATATACTGATAAATATACTGTAATATACTAATAGATATACTGTAATATACTAGTAGATATACTGTAATATACTGTAATATACTAATAGATATACTGTAATATACTAGTAGATATACTGTAATATACTGTAATATACTAGTAGATATACTGTAATATACTGATAGATATACTGTAATATACTAATAGATATACTGTAATATACTAGTAGATATACTGTAATATACTAATAGATATACTGTAATATACTAGTAGATATACTGTAATATACTAATAGATATACTGTAATATACTAGTAGATATACTGTAATATACTAGTAGATATACTGTGTTATACTAACCATGTCATCTTTAGTATTATCACAATAATAACTCATGATAATATGGGTATCTCCCTCTAATTGATCCAGTAATTGTGACATTATATGAGGATTATTCAGACAATCCTCACCAAATGAGCAATTGTTTGTTGATATAATCTATTAATATATTAATTATTATATATAATATTAATATTAATACCTGGGGTTTCCCACAGTGACAGAATAGGATGGTCCCTTTAATTAGTGGTTGATGATCTGCTAGTGTCTTCATTAACTCTTTTATCTCTACTTCTTTTAATAGATTAGTTAGCTCCTATAATTATTATATTAATTAATTAATTATGTATTAACAATACATACCTTCCAATGAGGTACAGAGAACCCAACATGTTGTACTGTAGACTGATCATGTGAGCTAAGTAATTTAAACTATACAAAGATATACTAATAGTATACTATTAGTGTACTAATACTTACTGGCATATTATAACGTGTATCTGGTTTATCTGTACCATACTATATAAGGTAATAGTTATTAACTAGTTATTAAAAGACACTTACAGTATCCATAGCTTCTCGATAAGTCATGATAGAAAAAGTTGGAGAACATATTTTTAATTCAGTAAATATTTCAGTTACTAATGATTCTGTTAATTTTATTACTCCTTCTTCATCTACAAATGACATTTCTAAATCAATCTAGAGAAATATACAGCCACACCCACTTTATTAAATACCTGTGTGAATTCTGGTTGTCTGTCACTACGTTGATCTTCGTCTCTATAGCAACGAGCAAACTGGAAATACCTGTCTATTCCACCAGCCATTAATAACTGTTTAAACTAATAAAACCAGTTATAATAACTGGCTTTAATAACTGGTTTTTATATACTTGTTGTGGGCTCTGAGTTAATGAGTAAAACTGTCCATGTTCTCTTGTAGGTACTATAAACTCACGTGCTCCCTATCATTAAGTAATAATTAATTATAATTAAACATATTACCTCTGGAGTTGGTTTAAATAAAGTTGGTGTCTCTACTTCAACAAACCCTACCATATCAATAATATAGTACATATTATATTATATTATGTATACCATGTTCTTGTAAGAATTGACGGACTATTTTACTAACAAGTGAACGTAGTCTAAGATTATGTTGTAATGGTGGACGACGTATTTCCAAGTATCTCTCACGTAATTTTAACTCTTCATTAAGTTGTGTCTAAAAGATAAAAATATGTAGATCCTCTTGTTGATATGGTTACCAACCTCTTCATAGGCTTTACTGAGTGGCAAAAAAGGTAATTTATTATCAGCTTCATTAAGTACAGTCAATGAATGTAACTGGACCTCAATATCACCTGTAGACATGTCCTAATAAATGTTACATAACTAATTAATTAAAAGGGGTGGAGTAATTACTTTATTAATATTATTTTCAGGTCTTTGTGATACAAGTCCATTAACTAGTACTACAGATTCTACTTGTAATGATTTTATAATTTCTTTATGTTCCTAGACAGTAACTCCTGATAATTAACTCATTATTAGTGAACACACCCACCTCATTATCGCTAACAATTTGGGTTGTACCTGTTGCATCTTTTAATGGAAGGAAAACCACACCCACTGATCCTAACACACTATATATATATATATATATAATATTTATACAATGCTATGGTTGATTCACCGAGGTCTTAAGACCCACCCACATAAAGTCACGTGACTACCCACATGACTTGTCCGAAGTTCTCCACAAGTATGAGTACGATATGAGAAACTATTAAAATGAGAACCTAATATAATAAAATATAACGTTTTTTAATTAATAATGAACGCTATACCTCTAGTTAAAATTATCCTGATACTCAGACTAGTAGTAGTACAGAATGATTGGAATAGATTTCTAAAGGCAGACATGATAATATAATATTTAACCCTATAGGAAGTGTTTTTATGACTAGTAGTAGTACACACTATTTATTTTGTTACTTATCTCATATCAATACAGTCAATTAGTTGTTTCATTATTAGGCAATTACTGGGTTCTTCCTCGGTACAAAGAATTACATCATAAAGATGTGGAAATCTTGAATGAACAGAAGCATCTCTTGGAAAGTGGAAGGGTCTAGAAAACGACAAGTCATCACTTCGCAGAAAAGAACACCATAGCTATAGACATCCATTTTAGTAGTCTGAGCATATTTAGTACTTCTAAAAGACTCAGGAGCACTATATACGAAAGCACCAGCTGCATATGTTATTGCTTGACAAGTTTTATTAGCAGAACCAAAGTCCGAGACCTTAGTCTTCTAATGTAATAACTCTTGAGTTGTTTCATTAATAATGCATTTGTTTTATAGACTCTAATATATCTCTTTGAAGAGAATAGTAATAAAACACACATTGCAAAAACACTAAAAGTAACTATAAAAATATCATATAATAAAACTAGTACATATTAGTATTAAAATATTCCAAACACTATTACACACTCTATTACTACTACAATAGTTAATACATTACTTTAGATGTAGGTTGATGTAACTATTGAGACGTTCAATTACTTGTTTCATTATTGGACGACTACTAGGATCTTCTTTAATACAAGAACGTATTAAATCATGAAGAGGTAGAGATCTTGAACAAATTTGTTGAAGCATATCTTGGAAAACAGAAGGGTCTGGAAGACGACAAGTCATAACTTCACAGAGAAGAACACCATAACTATAGACATCCATTTTAGTTGTTAGTACTTTGTGGATTCTATGTAGACTTGGTACAGATTCAGGAGCACTATATAAAAGAGCACCTGCACCCCAAGTAACTGCTTGACGAGCTTTATTAGCAGAACCAAAGTCAGAGATCTTAGTCTTCCATTTATGAGGACCTTTAGATTCTAGTAGGACATTGGCACTACTCACATCACGATGTATAATAGGATCAGGTAGACAATGTAAGTAGTTTAGACCTACTGCTACATCACGTATTATAGTCAACATGACAGGCTCACAAGATGGATCAGGGGTGAGTTGTTTGGTCTCATAAGCATTACGTAATGAGATATCCATAATCTCAGTAATAATCATAGGATTACCAGATGGATCATCTAATACAGCACCAATAAACTGGAGGAGATTAGGATGACGTAACTGAGCCATTGTATTGATCTCACGATGTAATAACTCTAGAGTTGTTTCGCTAATAATGAGTTCATGCATTTCTTTTATAGCTACTCTCTGTTCTCTAAATATACCAACTTTAATAGCACCATAAGCTCCTTTACCTAACTTCTCTTTAGTAAAAATGATCTCTTTATGACTTACTCTCCAGCTTTCTTCCATTGTTCTGATCTTTTGTTGAAGAAGATCACATTCTTCCTGTTTTGTTACAAGTTCTTTTTGAACTTGTTCTAATTTCTCTTGTAGTTGATGATGTTCCCATTGGTAGTTGTCTTGTAGTTGAGAGAACTCTTGTTGCTGTTGTTGGTGAGTTTTTTGCAACAACATGTGCTCTCCTTCCTGTTCCTTATATTTCATTTGTAACTGTAAGTAGTCTTCTTGTAGTTGTTGGTAAGCTTGTTGTAACTGAGGATAATGTTGACGCTGTATATCAACAAAATTAGGGGAGAGTTCTTGTGGTACTTTTACTGTAGAAGGCTCAGGACCTAACAATAATAAAATGAAAATACATATGTCAAAA
This sequence comes from Xestospongia bergquistia, assembly GCA_963965975.1. Classification (NCBI taxonomy): domain Eukaryota; kingdom Metazoa; phylum Porifera; class Demospongiae; order Haplosclerida; family Petrosiidae; genus Xestospongia; species Xestospongia bergquistia. Next base: position 7,054,364 of record OZ014421.1, on the reverse strand, counting down.
GTACATACAAGAATAATGATTTGTTCTAATATATCACTTCCATATAACAATAACCTACATATCTAGTATGACCTTAAAACAATTTAAATACATGTTCAAACATACTTTCATTGATGTCAGATATAGAATTTAGTTTGCTAGATACATCAGCAAAACTTGGTCGATCATCTGGTTTCCATTCCCAACCTATAATACTTGTTGAACCAGTTATTGGATGAGTTGGGATAGGTGGAACATCAGTAAGTGATAATTCTTCTAATGGTTTTGTAGACTTATTTAAATTAATGTCTTTCTTGGGAACGGGAGGTTTAGGACTAGAAGGGGATTTAGGTGCCTTAACTGGTTTAGAACTTGTTGAATCAGATTTTGGACGACTTGGGATAGGTGGAATATCTGAAGAACTTGTTGAACCAGCTGTTGGACGACTTGGGATAGGTGGAATATCTGAAGGAGTAAAAGATGCTACAGGTGGTCCTTCACCTCTACTGGGATTGGAGTCACTCTGTTTAGGTGGTTGTCTTGGAGGTGGTGGGCGTGACACTGCTGGTGGCTGGTCTTCTGATTGTACTTTGCTCATAGGAGGTGGAGGAAGTGCTCTATTTGACCGTGATGGTAGATCTGAAGGATTTTTATTTCCTGCTTGAATAGAAAGAGAACGAGGTGTACCTCCATTTATTTGAGGAGGTCGAGGTGGACGTTGTGACAATGGTATGTGAGAAGCTGAAGGAGTTTCTACTGAAATGCTGTCCACACGAGGTAGACTTTCTCCTCTTAATGTGGCTTCAACAGCTATAAAGGGGTTAAAATAATAATATTCTAACTAGTATGTGAATAGAACATACTTTCATTGATGTCAGATATAGAGTTTAGTTTGCTAGATACATCAGCAAAACTTGGTCGATCATCTGGTTTCCATTCCCAACCTAAAAACAAAACATTACATTAAGTTATTGTAAATTGTGTACATACATTTTTTCATTAGTTCATATATGGCTGGTGGACAACCTTCAGGTGATAACATTCTATATCCTGACTCTAACAGTTTATAAACCTGTGCTAACTCAATACCTGGATAGGGTGACATACCATATGTGGCTAGCTCCCATAAGAGAACACCAAATGCTATAAAAAGGTATGAGAACAATTTTAACAATACTATAATTACATACCCCAAACATCTGATTTAATTGAAAATTTGTTATAAGTTAATGCTTCAGGGGCTGTCCACTTAATGGGCAACTTAGCTCTTTCACGAGTAATATAAACATCACTCTCCATGAATCGACTGAGACGAAAACCAGCCACTTTCACAAGATAATGTTCACCAACTAAACAATTACGAGCAACTAGATCTCTGTATAAGAGAAACAAATATGACACTTCTATCACATATTTCACACTTACCTATGTATCATGTTTATCTTTTCCAAATATGCCATTGCAGAGGCTACTTGCTGTGCCATATATACTAATGTCACAGCTTCTAAATCTTTTCCTTCTGGTCCTCTGAGATAGTCTAAGAGGTTACCTTTTGGCATATACTCTGTAATTATAAAGAAGGGAAGTTCCCGTGTACAGACCCCGAGGAGTTGGACCAAATTTGGATGTCTGACACGTTTCATAACATTAGCTTCTTTTAAGAATTCCTTTGCATCAGTGGTCTCCTCCTACAGGACAAATTAATATACATATTACTTGCTAGTATGTTGACCATATAAGGTAGTCCACTACATGTACTACATGTAAACATAGGGTGTGAAAACTCTCTTAAGAGAGTTGACCACTTACTCTAAATGTCTTTACAGCCACAGTAACACCACGACCTTTGATAACAGCTTTATAGACTTCACCATATTGTCCCCCTCCTAACTTTTGGCCCATTTCTAAGTTAGACTGATCAAATTCCCATTCATCAAAGTCATGTGACGTGCCATAAACAGGAGGTTTACGTGAATTAGGTGCAGGATAACGAAGTGTAGTTCTCATACCATCTGGACTCTTCGAGTGATGTTTAACTAACTCTGCTAGTGTATCAAACTTTGATCCTGGATAGATGTAATATTGATTGGTCACTGGGTCTGAGAGAATACGATAGTGGATTACTTGTCCATCACAATGCAATGATACTGAAAATTGACCTGGGTTGTTTTCACTTTCACGTATTAAGAAACTACCATTAATACCAGATCCTAAACAAAGTTCAGCTTCAGCTCGAGTGATATTGCCAAAAAACCATGAGTGTTTCTCAAGACTATCTAGTTTGACAATATAGGATGCAGGTAGCCATCCAGTATCACCATTTCTGTTAGTACCTTCTACCCAATCACCTGTGTCACTCCTACAGGTTATCTTTAACTGATCTCCTTTACGTATTGACAATTGCCCTTGTTGACTTGTGATGTAGTCATGTTTAGCAATATATAAATCAGGATCACTGTCTACATCGGTGAGGTTTTCAAAGAACGCCATCTTCTATATATCAGGTGTGAGAAAATAGCTGGGGTCAGGACTAAATACAAGACTTGAAGTATTCAACTAACTATTGAAAAATTAAGAGATACACTCCATTGCAGCTTTGGAATTTACTACTTATAAAGATAACCATAGATTTATACCTGTTTCCTCTACTCTTATTTGGTCTACTATAACATGCATGCTATGCCCAATTGGTCTAACAATTAAATAAGTTATCATCAATTATTAGATCAAAATTAACTATCAAAAAGATTACTTATGATTAATCAATTCAAATCCTAACTTATTTAATCAATTGGGAAAAGCATGCATGTTAGTAGATGAAACAGGATAGTACCCCACCATAGATGGTGGCAGGCCATACAATGTAAAGAAGAGTTGCTATTAGCTTAATTCACGTTAACTGAAGAATCTGTTCCTCAAATAAAGGTAAATCTCCTCAGATATGATGTGTTTATACATCATATCTGAGGAACAAGTTCAAAAAGAACTCGTAACAAAACAAGAAAAATGTGACCTTCTTCAGCAAAAGATCAGGACAATGGAAGAAAGCTGGAGAGTAAGTCATAAAGAGATCATTTTTACTAAAGAGAAGTTAGGTAAAGAAGCTTGTGTTGCTATTAAAGTTGGTATATTTAGAGAACAGAGAGTAGCTATAAAACAAATGCATGAACTCATTTTTGATGAAACAACTCTTGAGTTAATGAGCAGGGACATACCTGTTGAGACCAGCTATACCATTTACTACTAAATTATCACTTGTTAATGTACCTGTTTTATCAAATCAACAAATATCTATTTTACCACCAAATTAGAGTTGTTTCATTAATAATGAGTTCATGCATTTGTTTAAAGCCACTCTTTGTTCTCTAAATATACCAATTCTAATACCACCCAAAGCTCTTTTACCTAACTTCTCTTTAGTAAAAATATCTCTTTATGACTCATTTTTCATAAGTTGAAGTCACCTTGTCTTTTTAGTTTCATATTCTCAACTGTTAGACAAGCTATCTGACTTGTAGTTCAGACTCTAGTTTATCTCTTTGAAGTTAAGTATGCAAGGCCTGGATATCAGTGATCTTTCTTTAATGATGTTGTTTTATTAAAAAGAATAGTAATAAAACACACATTGTAAAAACACTAAAAGTAAATATAAAAATATCATATAATAAAACTAGTACATATTAGTATTAAAATATTCCAAACACTATTACACACTCTATTATTACTACAATAGTTAATACATTACTTTAGATGTAGGTTGATATGATTATCAAGATGTTCAATTACTTCTTTCATTATTGGACGACTACTAGGATCTTCTTTAATACAAGAACGTATTAAATAATAAAGAAGTGCAGATCTTGAACAAACTTGTTGAAGCATATCTTGGAAAACAGAAGGGTTTGGAAAACAACAAGTCATCATTTCACAGAGAAGAACACCATAGCCATAGATATCCATTTTAGTTGTCTGAGCATATTTAGTACTTTTAAAAGATTCAGGAGCACTATATATGAAAGAACCAGTTGCACATGTTATTGCTCGATGAGCTTTATTAGCAGAACCAAAGTCAGAAATCTTAGTCTTCCATTTATGAGGACCTTTAGATTCTAGGAGGACATTGGCACTACTCACATCACGATGTATAATAGGATCAGGTAGACAATGTAAGTAGTTTAGACCTATTGCTACATCACGCATTATAGTCAACATGACAGGCTCACAGGTTGGATCAGGGGTGAGTTGTTTGGTCTCATAAGCATTACGTAATGAGATATCCATAATCTCAGTAATAATCATAGGATTACCAGATGGATCATCTAATACAGCACCAATAAACTGGAGGAGATTAGGATGACGTAACTGAGCCATTGTATTGATCTCACGATGTAATAACTCTAGAGTTGTTTCGCTAATAATGAGTTCATGCATTTCTTTTATAGCTACTCTCTGTTCTCTAAATATACCAACTTTAATAGCACCCCAAGCTCCTTTACCTAACTTCTCTTTAGTAAAAATGATCTCTTTATGACTTACTCTCCAGCTTTCTTCCATTGTTCTGATCTTTTGTTGAAGAAGATCACATTCTTCCTGTTTTGTTACAAGTTCTTTTTGAACTTGTTCTAATTTCTTCTGTAGCTGATGATGTTCCCATTGGTAGTTGTCTTGTAGTTGAGAGAACTCTTGTTGCTGTTGTTGGTGAGTTTTTTGCAACAACATGTGCTCTCCTTCCTGTTCTTTATACCTCAGAGTCATTTGTAACTGTAAGTAGTCTTCTTGTAGTTGTTGGTAAGCATGTTGTAACTGAGGATAATGTTGATGTTGTATATCAACAAAATTAGGGGAGAGTTCTTGTGGTACTTTTACTGAAGAGGGCTCAGGACCTAACAATAATAAAATGAAAAATACATATGTCAAAAAGTCCATACAAGAATAATGATTTGTTCTAATATATCAATTCCATATAACAATAACCTACATATCTAGTATGACCTTAAAACAATCTAAATACATATTCAAACATACTTTCATTGATGTCAGATATAGAATTTAGTTTGCTAGATACCTCAGCAAAACTTGGTCGATCAGTTGGTTTCCATTCCCAACCTAAAAACAAAACACCACATCTAGTTATTGTATGTTGTGTACATACAGTTTTTCATCAGTTCATATATGCCTGGTGGACAACCTTCAGGGCATTGCATTCTATATCCTGACTCTAACAGTTCATAAACCTGTGTTAACTTAGTACCTGGATAGGGTGACATACCATATGTTGCTAGCTCCCATAAGAGAACACCAAATGCTATAAAATGCATGAGGACATTTTTGAATATAATAATTATAATTACAATACTATAATTACTTACCCCAAACATCTGATTTAATTGAAAATTTCCCATAAGCTAATGCTTCAGGGGCTATCCACTTGATGGGGAACTTAGCTCCCTCACGAGCATTATAAATATCACTCTCCATCAATCGACTGAGACGAAAATTAGCCACTTTAACAAGATATTGTTCACCAACTAAACAATTACGAGCAGCTAGATCTCTGTATAAGAGAAACAGATATTACACCTCTGTCACATACTTCACACATATAATTACCTATGTATCATGTTCATTTTTTCCAAATATGCCATTGCAGAGGCTACTTGCTGTGCCATATATACTAATGTCACAGCTTCTAAATCCTTTCCTTCTGGTCCTCTGAGATAGTCCAAGAGGTTACCTTTTGGCATATACTCTGTAATTATAAAGAAGGGAAGTTCCCGTGTACAGACCCCAAAAAGTTGGACCAAATTTGGATGTCTGACATGTTTCATAACATTAGCCTCTTTTAAAAATTCCTTTGCATCAGTGGTCTCCTCCTACAGACAAATTAATATACATATTACTTGCTAGTATGTTGACCATATAAGCTTAAGGTATTCCATTACATATCCTACAATTAAACATAGAATGTGAAAACATTCTTAAGAGTGTTGTTGACAGTAATGGCCTGACTCACCTACTCTGTTTATGCCTACTCCAGTTTGCCTACTAAAAACATAATTTGTATGTATTTGTCTACTATTAATTTATTCTATTTGCTACTTAAGTAGGTGTTTTAAAGCATAAGTAGGTGTTTCTGTACTTTGATCTGCTAAGTAGGTGGTAATATAGTAAGCATTAAAAGAGTAAACAAACACTGTATTAACTGCACTTACACTAAATGTCTTTACAGCCACAATAACATCACAACCTTTGATATTAGCTTTATAGACTTTATGATGTTGTCCCTCTCTTAACTTTTGACCTATTTCTAAGTTAGACCGATCAAATTCCCATTCATCAAAGTCATGTGACACACCATAGACAGGAGGTTTACGTGAATTAGGTGCAGGATAACGAAGTGTGGTTGCCAAACCATCTGGACTCTTTGAGTGATGTTTTACTAACTCTGCTAGTGTATTAAACTTTGATTTCATAGTGATGTAATACTGATTGGTCACTGGGTCTGAGTGAATACGGCAGTGGATCACACGTCCATCATAATGCAATGATATAGAAAATTGACCTGGCTTGCTTTCACTTTCACGTATTAAGAAACTACCATTAATACCAGATCCTAAACAAAGTTCAGCTTCAGCTCGAGTGATATTACCGAAAAACCATGAGTGTTTCTCAAGACTATCTAGTTTGACAATATAGGATGCAGGTAGCCATCCAGTATCACCATTTCTGTTAGTACCTTCTACCCAATCACCTGTGTCACTACTACGAGTTATCTTTAACTGATCTCCTTTACGTATTGACAATTGTCCTTGTTTACTTGCGACATAATCATATTTAGCAATATATAAGTCAGGATCTGTCATGGCAGTTTTTGTCCTACTGAAAACTGCCCTAGGATAAAATTATTTGCTATTATTTTATTCCATGTGATAAAATTTATCAAGCAATTTTTTATCGTAAGTCAAGTGTATTAGAAATTTTTTATCCTACCGACAAAAAATTTATCCTAGAACATAATAACTTAGTGCTAATTTTTTATCCTAATGTAAAATTTCTCAAGATAATTTTATAATTGTAATGATCTTGTTAAAATAATAGGATAAAATTTATCTTATCTTAGGATAGAAAATTAGCGGTAAGTTATTATGTCCTAGGATATTTTTTTGCTGACAGGATTGTTTCTTTAATAATGAGTTCATGCATTTGTTTTACAGCTACTCTCTGTTCTCTAAATATACCAACTTTAATAGCACCCCAAGCTCCTTTAAATTACCTAACTTCTCTTTAGTAAAAATGATGTCTTTATGACTCATTTTTCATAAGTTGAAGTCACCTTGTCTTTTTAGTTTCATATTCTCAACTGTTAGACAAGCTATCTGACTTGTAGTTCAGACTCTAGTTTATCTCTTTGAAGTTAAGTATACAAGCCCTGGATATCAGTGATCTTTCTTTAATGATATGTTGTTTTATTAAAAAGAATAGTAATAAAAACACACATTGCAAAAATGAGTTCATGCATTTCTTTTATAGCTACTCTCTGTTCTCTAAATATACCAACTTTAATAGCACCATAAGCTCCTTTACCTAACTTCTCTTTAGTAAAAGTGACCTCTTTATGACTTACTCTCCAGCTTTCTTCCATTACTGTAATCTTTTGCTGTTTTGTTACAAGTTCTTTTTGAACTTGTTCTAATGTTTCCTGTAGTTGATTTTTTTCCATTAGATATTTTTCTAATTGTTGTTGGTATGTGTCTTGTAGCTGATATGATCCTTGCAGTTTCTTTTGTTGTTGGTAGTATTCTTCTTCTTGTCTCTGATGACTCCTTTGCAACTGACAATATTCCTTTTGTAATTGTTGGTAATCCTGTAGTAACTGTTGGTGAGCTTGTAGATGTTCAATAGAGGGTTCTTGTACCATTTGTCTCTTGTCGTTAGTTTGATGTCCTCTTTGTCGTCCTTCATTTCTTTGTGGAACTGAGGTAATGTCCTGACTGTGTTGAGGGTATTCTTTTTGTTGTTCTTCAAATTCTTGTCTAGTTTGAACTGTCTGTTCAACATTGTCTCCTATAAGCAGAAAGGTCTGTTAATATGATAGATATTATCATGATGTTGATAGTACTTATGTTAAAAGTTTTCACCATACAAAAATAAATATTCTTCTCCTAAATCCCATCTAAGATTAAAGTTTAGTTGTATCTCATGACCAGCATTATGAACTGTATCATATGATAGGATCCAATAATGTGGACTGGAATAAAATTTGTGTGCATCTGATGGTATTTTTACAATATTATCAGGACATTGAGTAGTCATACCAATCCTCTACAATTACAACAAACAATATATCATAATATTATATAGTAAATAAACAATGTTAGTTAATAATGATATTACATTTATGACTCACTATTGATCCACCAAGAAAACCAACTAGTATTTGTTGTAAATCAGTATTTTCCTCAATCAGTTTCACTTGAAACAAGTTTCCAATAACAATTGCTTGTTCAGTGAACACAATACCATTATCCCAACTCTTCACTCGATGTGCTACTGTTCCTTCCTCAAGGAGACGTATGTTACGACCATGTCTACGATGAAAGGTACTTCATTTTCCAGTATACTTTTGGATATTTATAGTATACTATAGGTCCAAGACTTATCAGTATATTTTTGGATATTTATAGTATACTAAGTGTCCATGAGGTGTAGTTAAGATGCCAGAGAAAGAATTACTAGCTACAGCATCCAAAGACATATCATTTGTAAGTTAACATGTACAGTTACACCCACACATGATATTATTCATCTTTATAGGAAGATACTGATATCCCTTATGAGGAGGAGATATTACGTCATCCTTATCAAGTTAAATGTTGGATAAGATATATTGATCATAAACAATTAACGAGTACATCGTCTGCTGCTATTAATTTATTGTATGAACGAGCTTTGAAAGAACTACCTGGCAGGTATGGGTCTCAGTCTAACTAGATGGTATGAGAATGAAGTTTATGTTATAGTTACAAATTGTGGTATAATTATCTGAAGTGTCGAAGAAAACAAGTTCGTGGAAGGTATAATTATGTGTGGGTGTAGTAATGAAGTACTTGTTGTCATGGTAACAGATGTATCACTGACCCTGTTTTTGAAGAGGTTAATAATGCATTTGAAAGAGCATTAGTCTTTTTACACAAGGTATGTCATCATTTATTATGTCTATAATTGTCTGTCTATCACAAAAGATGCCGCGCATTTGGTTAGATTATTGTCAATTTTTAATGGACCAATTTAAAATTACTCATACTCGTCGTACCTTTGATCGTGCCCTCCAATCACTCCCACTCACTCAACATGAGAGGGTGTGGCCTCTATATATCAAATTTGTACATCTTCATGACATTCCAGAAACTACAGTCAGAGTATACAGACGTTATATTAAAGTGGGTGTGGTCATAATTAATTAACTATTAGTTAATTAACATGTAGCTTTGTCCTGAGAACACAGAAGATTATATTGAGTATTTAATTTCAATTGATCGACTTGATGAAGCTGCTATTAAGTTAGCAGAGATTGTGAATCGGGTATGTCTTAATTAATGGGTGTGGCTATTTAAATGTATGAGTGTATTTTAGGAAAGTTTTGTTTCAAAAGAAGGCAAGTCAAAATTTCAACTTTGGCGTGAGTTATGTGAACTCATCTCAAAGAATCCAGATAAAGTACGTCACTTACATTATCTATCATTACAGTATGTGTCCTCTATAAATATATCAGGTGACTAGTCTTAAAGTTGAACCAATCATTCGTGGTGGTATTCATCGGTTTACTGATATGGTAGGTCAGCTGTGGTGTTCATTAGCAGACTATCACATTAGAGGTGCACAATTTGAACGAGTAAGCCCCTAGCAATTATTACTATTATTACTATAATATTATAAATAGGCAAGAGATATATATGAGGAGGCCATTCATTCTGTTATTACTGTACGCGACTTTACTCAAGTGTTTGATGCTTACTCTCAATTTGAGGAATCAATGATTCAAGCTAAAATGGAGGCTACATCAGAGAAAGGTCTCTCTGAGGAAGGTCCTTTAATTAATTACCTAATGAAGAAAATTAGTGGTAAATTTATTTTATAGATGACATTGAGTTAGAATTGAGACTTGCTCGATTTGAGTACCTCATGGATATTCGTCCAGTTTTATTAAACAGTGTATTGTTAAGACAAAATCCACACAATGTACATGAATGGCATAAAAGAGTAACTCTGTTTGAGGGCAAACCTCATGAGGTAATGTTATCCCTGTTAGATCTTAGCCCCTGTTAATTATAATTTTAATTACTAGATTATTAATACATATACTGAAGCCGTACAAACAGTTGATATTGAACAAGCTATTGGTAAACCACACACTCTCTGGATAGCCTTTGCAAGATTTTATGAAGACAATGATCAACTCCCTGAAGTAAATACTAAATTATAATGTGTAGTTTATATTGACTGTCTTTATTAGGCTCGTGTAATATTTGACAAGTCAACTAAAGTTAGATTCAAAACTGTTGAAGATTTAGCAAATATTTGGTGTGAATATGCTGAGTTAGAACTACGACATGAGTCAGTCAATGATACTAATACATGTTAATATTCCCTCTATTATACAGGAATTATGATCGAGCTCTTCAGTTAATGCAAAGAGCTACTGCTGTACCTGCTAAAAGAGCTGCTTATCATGACAGAGTATGTCATCTACTAATGTTGTATTGAGCTATAATAATAACCTGTTTATCTTGTAGACTGAACCAGTACAAAACCGGTTATACAAGTCACTTAAGGTGTGGTCAATGTATGCTGACTTGGAAGAAAGTCTGGGGACATTTGAGGTATGCCCCTGTTGTTAATTGTGTTATTAAATTACTTTTATTTGGCAGACAACCAAAGCAGTTTATAACAGAATAATTGACCTCAAAATTGCTACTCCACAAATTATTATTAATTTTGCATCATTTCTTGAAGAGAACAAATATTTTGAAGAAAGTTTTAAAGTCAGTGTTATCAGGAAAAGTAGGAGGAGCATGTGTTAACTCAATTATTATAGGCATATGAACGTGGTATTGCTTTATTTCGATGGCCTCATGTGTTTGACTTATGGAACACTTACTTGACTAAATTTATTCAAAGATATGTAAGTTAATAATCATTTTAATAACTCCATTAATTTGTAATCATAGGGGGGCACAAAATTAGAAAGAGCTAGAGATTTATTTGAGCAAGCTCTCAATGGCTGTCCATCAAAATATGCAAAAAGTCAGACAATAATAATATAATATATTATTATATTAATACTTGATAATGACAGACTTGTATCTATTATATGCCAAGTTGGAAGAAGATCATGGGTTAGGTCGACATGCTATGACCATCTATGAGAGAGCAACTGCAGCAGTTTTACCAGAGGAACAATACGAAGTGAGTCATGTGACTGTCATGTGATCACTACTATTATCTATTTTCTTTAGATGTTTTGTATTTATATCAAGAGAGCAGCTGATGCATTTGGTTTAGTTCAAACTCGTAAAATATATGAGAAAGCTATTGAAGTTTTACCAGATAAACATGCAAGGTAAATTAATTATAATTAATTATTATAATATATTTTATAATATTTTTTAGAGATATGTGCCTGCAATATGCACAATTAGAAACAAAACTAGGAGAGATAGATCGTGCTAGAGCTGTTTATAGTCATGGCTCTCAATTTAGTGATCCTAGAGTAAGTAGTATCATGTTATATAGTATTACTGATACTGTGTATTGTAGATTGCTAAAAGTTATTGGAAAGAATGGCAAGATTTTGAAGTTCGTCATGGCAACGAAGATACATTTAGGGAAATGTTGAGGATTAAACGCAGTGTACAAGCTCAATATAACACTCAAGTAAACAAATGTTTATTTGTTTATTATCTTGTTGTTGTTGTTTTGTTTTGTTTAGGTGAATTTTATGTCAGCTCAAATGTTATCAAAAGATGCTCAATTGAGTGGTGGCAGTGGTAATATGGATGAAATGAGATTATTAGAAGAGGAAGCAAGAAAGATAGCAGAAGAAAGTAAGAAAGAACAACCTAAAGGAATGAAGACAATGAGTTTTGTTAAGTGAGTTTTCTAATGATGATGAAGCAATATCTAAAGTATTATTTAGGAGTGACGAGGCTACTGCTGAAATGGAAGAGTTAGCTAGAACATCAGCTAATCCTGATGAAATTAATATAACATCTGATGATGAAGAGGAGAGTGGTGATATTGAAGGTAGAACACATATATTATGATAACATTTATCTGCTGTTATGCTCACAGAGGTTCAGTTGGAACGTCAGACAATACCTAGTGCTGTGTTTGGTAGTATACCAGAAGAGAAACAAACTGAAATATTAGGAGCTAAACAACGATTGGCTGCTAAAAGAAAGACTTAATGATTATTATAAATATTGTATTATGATCCTTTGATTATAAATATTATAAATAAAATAAATAAATTGTTATTTTCTTCTCTCTCTGCCTCTTGAATGTAAAAATGGTGGATGTATTTTTGAGGCAAGTGTAGCAAGTGATATTGTAGGATTAGTAGATACAATTTGTAATAATTGTATCATTTCTTTACTAAATGCTTTGACAATATCATGTTTTAGAAGATGTGGTTGATAGAGAAGTAAGCCATCAATACTCTCTCCTCTAACTCCTTCCCACATAAACAACTAACATGAGAAAATAAATTTAAAAAATTATTTGATGTATTATAGAAAATGAATTTATTATCCTAAGGACAATTTCAAGTACTCACTTCTAGTTGACATGAGTCATCCATTTTTGTATTAAGTGGATCAATGTAGCAACATGTACCAAAACGTCCTAATGCTTTCTTTTCAACACCAACTGATGTTTCTATGAAATAAAACTCATCTGGATTACTTAACTGTTGAACATCATGAGGATAAAGATAGGAGAAATGTACAGGGAGACCTTGTACCAAACCAAGCTAAAACAAAATTAATCATATAATATTACCAGGGGCTACTCTTACTTCATCTGCTATTGTGTTGAAGGGATAATGACTATGACATCGTCCTGAATGAACTGATCTCCATAGCGACAGAACAAGATCTGCAAATGACTGATAGGAACTTAAATCTACACGTACACCAACAGCTATAATGGTAAACAAAGTATAAAACTATACAGGTTTGTTGAAACTACTGACTATTTGTGAGAGGTCCAAATAACCCTTGAGTTAATTCTGGAGCTTGCTGTCTCAGAGAGATTTCAACACCAATTAAAAATGAACCGACATCTAATTTACACCCCCGTCTCTTGATTGGACTTCTTGTGACATGAGGACTTCTTCTTTCATCTCCTTGTTGATATTTTTGTAAAGGATCTGATACAACAGGTTGAGTGAAATGATCTTGTTCAGTTGTTTTCAATGTGGTTTCTCCTACTCCCCATCCTCTACAACATCTACCCAACAAAAGAACATACACACTCAAACATGTCAGTCCCAGTAACTCTTTACGATCAATTTTTGCAAGATATTCTTCTGGAAATGATTGTACAATTGTAAGTCCAATGTTTTCCTCAACCTGTATATATAAAAATGATACTTCCTTAAATACATATTTGATATCCTGACCTTAATAGATAAACTATCTCTTTTAGGACCACTGAGTGATTCTTGGGAGAAACCATCTGTTAATCCACCAATTCTTCTACTAGCTGTCACTGGTCTATTTCTGGCAGTAAGTGGTCGTAGTCTAGATGTTGTCGGTCGTCCTACTCTAGAAGTTCTTGTAATTTCTCCTAGCCCAGAGGGAATTCTTATCGGTGGTATTATTTTAACACGTGGTGGTCCTCGTAATCGTTTGATAGTAGCTGTTACCATGGTCTCCCAAAACGTCCATAGTTTCTCTTTAGGATAACTTAATAATATTTGACTCTCTCTTAAACCAACTTGTTGGAAATAACATCTAGGAGGACATATAGGGGTAAACCCTTTGTCAGAACCTCCTTGATTAATTTGTGCCCTTCTCTGCAGTAGTTTAGTTGTAGGCCTTGTTTTACCATAACTAGTTTTAGCTCTTCTCATTTCTAATGCATTAAATGTCTCTTGTCTTTTTCTTATTTGTGTCAATGCAGTCAATGATGGTCGATACGATGAAGATTTCTCTAATTTACTATAAGCATTTGTCAGTTGTTGAATAAATAGACAAGATGACCAGTAGTCACAGACAATATTTGGAAATGATATAATTAGAATAAAATCTTGTGGACTCTTAGTAACTAATTTGACTCGTACTAGTGGGTTGTAATCTTCTCCTGATGGTGGTTCATTGAGACAACTTAATGATGGAAGGTGACTGGACTCTTGAAATGACACTATTCGTGGCTTTAGTTTAGGAGAGATCTCTGATTTATAACTGACTATACTCAGACTGTCGTCAAAGCTATCTCCAGTGCATGTCATTGGACCTGTTGCATTTGATGACTGGAGATCATGTTGTTGTTGTTGTTGTTGTTGTTGTTGTTGTTGTTGTTGTTGTTGTTTAATAGGAATATGAAATACTTTACGTCGTGCTAAAGTAACCAGTTCTGATGGTTTCTCATAACTTGTAGTCAGATCAAGCTGAGCTGTCACAGGTCCTAAAATAAATGATATAAAATGAAGTATATTCATATTCTTTAATGATATCTAATGAACATATTCTTTCTTTATATTTCAACAATTGGCTGCTAGTCATGAATATTATTATTACTTACCTTGGGAGGTCTGTACATAGAATTTATTATTGATACGAAGAATGAACTTTGAGGATAAGATGGGATGGATGTTGACAACATTATTTAGAGCACATTGTAACAAGTCTTTATCTAATGGTCCTTTTATTTCAAATGCTCTCACAATATTGTTAACTCTTGGATTAAGTCCAGACTGCAATCCTGTGGTATGTGCTTGATGCTCTAACAAAAGATGTTCTTGCAGTAATGTTGCAGGATAAGGCAAGTGTCCAGATGACACTTGAGGGAAATCAACATCAATTAGTGATGTTAAACTACTATAGGATTCATCTCTAAATCCAATTCCACTTGGAGGTAGTTCATCTATTTCACTAATGTCATCATCAATAAGATTCTATATAATAAAAATTAATAGAACAAGTAGCATAATTATCTTATTATAGACTTACTTCATCACTGCTGTCCACTTCATTGCTGCTATCTTCCTCTTCAATTTGTTCCTCCATTTCTTCTTCAATTCTTGTTTTACAGTCACTGTTATTTGTGACTGTAGATGTTTCACATACTAACTGATCAGATGATGGTATTATTGGAGGTAATATCGCTCCTGATGGAGGACGTACTGTTGAGGAGAGAGGAGGTGGAAATTTGAGTGTTCTAGCACTTTCTAATGATCCTTTTCTTTTTAATAGTATAGTATCTTTATTTGATTTCATCATTTGAATAGCTTTAGTATCTGAATGAGATGACTGTAGTCTCCTTTCTCTTGGATTAGTAGGCAGTAATGGTATACCATATGATGACATTCTAGTAGCTGTCAGAGACAAGTCCTCCATCCTAGAGTAAGCATGTACTCCATAACGTAGATAAGCAGGAAGATCTTTAGCTGGTGTTATTAATGGTGGTATAGGAAATCGTTCATGTTCTCCTCCTCTCCAATTCATTTCACTAGAGCTAACACAAGCTTAGTGGGTGGGGCTCGTTTTCTAGACGCTTAAATGGGCAGTGCTAACGAGTGTCAATAAATTCTCTTCTCACTTCAGTCTTTTTCCTACCTTCAAACTAAGTCCTTCAGGAGATAATGGAGAAAACTAATGCTGCTAAAGAGTATCTTCATCGAAAGAAGATACCTCAATTATTTGAGGTACAAGGATTATATTTTATAGAGAGTTATAACGTCTTTTTTTATTATTATAACAGAATATGATGTTAGCACTCATCAGTAATCAACCCGAAGATCACATTGAGTTCTTACAACAATTTCTAAAACGAAAACAAGAACTTCTAAACGATTCAAAGAAAATATTTGGAGAAGAAAAAGCTGAACCGAAAGGAAACAAAACAGTCGAAGAGAATTCATCTTCAGTGGGCAAACCAATTGTGTTTGTATTAGGTATGTATTTTAATACTGCAGTTATCTCATATTTGTACCACTAGGTGGACCAGGTAGTGGCAAAGGGACACAATGTGAAAGAATTGTTAAAGAATTTGGTTTTGTTCATTTCTCTGCTGGTGATCTTCTCAGAGAAGAAGTTGCTAAAGGAACAGACCAGGGAAAGAAAATTGAAGAAGCTATGAAGCAAGGACAATTAGTACCACCAGTAAGTCAACGACAAGACAACATTAACAATGCTTTCCTCTCTGTTTAATTAGGAGTGGACTATAGCTTTATTAAAGGGAGCAATGGAATCTAAACCTGATACTAAAGGATATTTAATTGATGGTTTTCCTAGGAAATTAGATCAAGCTGAAAAGTTTGAAGATCAAGTTAGAGTGTCCATTACTTGTTATTATTAACCAGTGTTATTTTAATAGGTCCGTCCTTGTGCTTTGGTCTTAATGTTTGAATGCAGTGAGGATGTTATGATACAACGTCTCCTTCAAAGAGGACAAACAAGTGGTAGAGTAGATGATAATGAGGAGACTATTCGAAAGAGATTGAAAACATTCCAGGAAGCTACACTTCCAGTGATAGAACACTATGATGCTTTGGGTAAAGTTGCCAAGGTAACAAAGAATGCTTTGATTTTAATATTTCATGCCCACTCTCTTTCATAGATTAATTCTGAGCAATCAATTGATGATGTTTATTCAAATGTACAAAAAGTATTCCAGAAATTTTAAAGAAGATATGACATTTAAAACAATATTAATGATGTGGTTGGATATCACTGTAATCTTTAGTTTATTACAAGACAATATTACAAATGCTTTATTTTTCCATAATATTATTAATTCTGTATTTTAAGTGCTAAGAACTTTCAATAATGTTGTGTTAACAGATAGTGTCAGTTGTGATATGATCAAAAATAACTGTTAAAATGCATTCCAAAATGGTTGTTTGTGTTTTTCAGTTTCGTTTTCAATATGTTAATTATTACATTTAGCACCATATGCTGGGTTCATATATAGCCCTGTTGGTTCAGGAGGTGATGACAATGTATTAATGTTGTCTTGTATAAGTGTAGAGTAGTAGTAATCTTCTTGAGGGAGTGAGGAGTTTGATGAAAAGTTTGTTGAATAAGTTACTGTACATGTTAAAGGTGTGATATATTCTCTGCTGTATGCATTAGAAACAGGAACAGTGGGTGAAGAAGTATTGCTATGTTCAGTGGGAGTGTCTAAGGAGACAAATAGATCATTGCTATACAAGTTAATCCACTTACCTACCTGGTTCATCAATGGATCTTTTTCTAGTTCTGCATACAATAATGATAATGATAGAATTGATGACCATTAATAAAAGAAATAAAAAACAAACAATTACTAGAATAAAAATTATAATCCAGTAATCAAATTCCTGAGATTGTGGCTGAGGTTGTGGTTGAGTTGATGAAGTATCTACAAAACAAGTAATAATATTCTATTAATAGAAAGTGTCTTACTTTGACTACAAAGTTGATTACAAGTATCACCACAGTAACCATCTATACATGATATCCTGTATCTAATACCCAATGTACCAACACCATGGTCTCCTTTGCTTAACAAAATATCAGAAAATTCTGAGCTAAGTGATAAGGAATCAGAATGAAATGGAATCCTCACTACATCAATAAAATCATCTCTGCCAGAATCTTCCTCATAAGCATCTACAGTTAATCTTATACCCTCCTACCAAACAAGAGATAGGTTAAGAACATAATATATTATTAAAACTTACATTGAGACTTTCTGGAATATAGAAAGTCATGGGGTTTGGAACATTACCTTCAATGTTCACACCAAATGTGAAAGTAATGTTGTCTGGATCAGGAAAGGAATTATCATGATTAGTAGAGTAACTTCCATATGGACAGTTGGTGTTTGATAAAGATGAACTGAATGGCTGAAGACAAATGTAAAAACGTGTTTGACAGAATCCTTCAATAGAGCAATTTGGATAAAACACATCTTCATCACAACATTCTAAGTCAAATTCAGCTTTAAATGGATTCTCCCATCTTGCCAATGCTATCTCTAAAATATAGTTAGCAGTGATCTGTAAAATAGAGGATGATAAAAAGAATTTGTAAGAAAGAAAAAGCATACCTTTCTAGATAGAATTAGTAAAATGTAGAAAACTTCAATAAAGTCCTTCATAGCTTGCTTCATACAGTCATTACTAAGTTAGCATGCAATCACTTTTATACATGTGTATGAAGCCATAATCAAGTTACGTGTCTGGTGTTATTACCTGCTTTGATGTTCTCCCTCTACAAAGCTATGTAAGGCTCTCTATAGAGCTATGTAAGGCTCTCTATAGAGCTATGTAAGGTGATAAGTGATATTGTTGAGGCATACTTTACTTTGTTGACATGAAATATGGAGATCATTACAACAGTTACGTGTCATAGTTTGGCAGTTACTCTAACTTCTGGAACAATTCCAGACCACATCCATTTAGTATGGACTAATGTGATCTCAACATGGCATTAATTAATTATATTATAATTAAACACTATTCTTTTTAAATTTTGTAAGCTATTCAGATAATCTAATAATATTTTGTGTTTACTCGCTCAAATTAATTATAACTTTTCAACGACTATATTAGAATTGTTTTTTGACACATGTAGACATTTATTTCAGCAAAATTGACCAAAATAGGTAATCCTATATTATCATTACTGAAATCATGGATACCTCATTAAAATAGCTTTAATTAATAACAATGGAAGTAGACAGCATTCAGTGCCTGAAGAACGTTACTTTATAAATTGGTCCATTTACCTGTCACATTGTCAACAGATCATCTAATACTACATAGTTATAATAATGATAATGATTACTAGAGGAAGACATACACAACTTAAAATATGAAAATAATACTCTGATATCTTGACACGATAAAATGATCTACCAGAAAAATAGAACTTTTAAAAAGAATCAATAAAGTTCAAAACAGTCCATTATAATTTGTTTCATAATGTGTACTAATTAAGAGGAGTGATAAAGGAAAAAGAGATGTTAGTAGGTAACCAATTCCCTATTAATCTCTTAATTATAGTTAATATATTAAAATTAACAGGTGTTGCAATAATTATGCGCAATTTTCAGCAAAACTTTAATTGACCAAAAATATAAAAATTGTCATATAATTATAATACATTTCAAAATGTTTGTTTATATTCTCATTAGTCATTAAGTTAATTACCACCATCAGGAGTGCATGAGAAACGGGTGGAGTTAACAAATGGGCGTGTTAAACATGTAATGTATCCACTAGAGACAGGAGTAGTAAGAACAATGGGTGTAGAAGGACTACTATGTTCAGTGTCTAAAGAGACAAATAAATCACTGCTTTGTATTTGAATTTACTTACCTACCTGATTTCTTAATGTATTTTCCAATTCTACATAATGTAATAATAATGACAGAACTGATGATCACTAGTAGAAGAAATAAAAAACAAATGAATGCCAAAATGGAAATAATACTCCAAAAATTCAAGTCCTGAGTTTGTGGTTGAGTTGATGAAGTATCTACAAAACAAGTAATAATATTCTATTAATAGAAAGTGTCTTACTTTGACTACAAAGTTGATTACAAGTATCACCACAGTAACCATCTATACATGATATCCTGTATCTAATACCCAATGTACCAACACCATGGTCTCCTTTGCTTAACAAAATATCAGAAAATTCTGAGCTAAGTGATAAGGAATCAGAAGGAAGTCCAATCCTCACTACATCAATAAAATCATCATTTATGCCAGAATCTTCCTCATAAGCATCTACAGTTAATCTTATACCCTCCTACCAAACAAAAGATAGGTTAAGAATATAATATATTATAAAAACTTACAGTGAGACTTTCTGGAATATAGAAAGTCATAGGGTTTGGAACATTACCTTCAATGTTCACACCAAATGTGAAAGTAATGTTGTCTGGATCAGGAAAGGAATTATCATGATTAGAATAGTAACTTCCATATGGACAGTTGGTGTTTGATAAAGATGAACTGAATGGCTGAAGACAAACATCGAAACGTGTTTGACAGAATGCTTCAACAGAGCAGTTTGGATAAAACACATCTTCATCACAACATTCTAAGTCAAATTCAACTTTAAATGGATTCTCCCATCTTGCCAATGCTATCTCTAAAATATAGTTAGCAGTGATCTGTAAAATAGAGGATGATAAAAAAGAATTTGTAAGAAAGAAAAGCATACCTTTCTAGAGAGAATTAGTAAAATGTAGAAAACTTCAATAAAGTCCTTCATAGCTTGCTTCATACAATCATTACTAAGTTATCATGCAATCACTTTTATACATGTGTATGAAGCCAGAATGAAACCATTTTATTATCATAATTATGTACACAACTATGACAGTGTCAAATAAGTTTTTGAACATGTTACAATTTGTTTACACACTACATTACAACAGTCACATGTTAATTACTCTAACACACCCAACCAGGTAAAATCCCTTTCTGTATTATTCCAATTACGTAATAATTATTTAATGTTTAACAACTATAACTACCAAGCTATATGTAAGACTCTCTATAGAGCTATGTAAGGCTCTCTATAGAGCTATGTAAGGTGATAAGTGATATTGTTGAGTCATACTTTACTTTGTTGACATGAAATATGGAGATCATTACAACAGTTACGTGTCATAGTTTGGCAGTTACTCTAACTTCTGGAACAATTCCAGACCACATCCATTTAGTATGGACTAATGTGATCTCAATAAGGTATATAAACTTTATTCTTTTTAAATTTTGTAACCTATTCAGATAATTTAATAATAATATTTTGTGTTTACTTGCTCAAATTAATTATGACTTTTTTTTCAACACATTTAGTCATTTATTTCAACAAAAGTTGACCAAAATAGGTCATTACTGAGATCATGGATATCTCACTAAAATAGCTCTCATGGATGACAATGGATTTAGACAGATATCCTCTTTTAATCATTTCTCCTGTCAAATTTTCAAGTTGAAATAACATTTGGTAAAACAATTCCAAGTCGTCAAGCTTTTGATTCATTTCTCAAATATGTCTATTATGATGGAGTTGAAATACCTCCTGAAGATGCACTCTACATATTCTCAGCGCCAGACTTCTTTGGATTTTCAAACTCACACTTACACTGTCACTGTAAAGCCATCTTAGAACAAAATGTCAGCTTAGAAAATGTAGTATCACTTTTACAAGTATCTGATCTAATATCGTTACAAGAAATGAAAGAACGTTGTCTTTTTCTCATTAATGATCATTTTCCCTCATTTGTTCATCAACCAGAATTTCGAGATCTTCCCAAGTCTCTTTTGTTGGATGTTTTGGAAGTGTTAGTTAAATCCAAACATTAATAATGTATTGTTAATCAATTTATATCTAATATTTTAAAAGAAAACACTTAATTTATAATGTCTTTAAGAAATACCTCATTACAATAGCTTTAATTAATGATAATGGATTTAGACAACATTCAGTAAGAGTATCTACTTTATAAGTTGATCCACTGGTCCTGCCATTTTGTCAACAGATTATTTAGTCCACTATAATTAGTACAGGATATAAAGCCTGTACTATCTGTGAGTGAACCCATATATTTCTATAGCCACCAACTGGCAACCAATAATGTCTTAACAATTACAAGATATATATGATGAACTAAAATTTGTAGATCAGGTACATTCCTTCTATCATATTAATGAAGAAATAATGAACGACAGAGAGAACTGTAGATATTCAATTCCTAATTAGTCACCAAGTTATATAATAAATTCTATAATTTTAATATATCTATTTTGGCAAATTTGATCGTAAATATAAAAAACCTTATAATATATTTCAAAATGATTGTTAGTATTCTATATTTGGTAATAAGTTACTTAACACCATCAGGAGTACCATATGCTGGGTTATGTCTTAACAATTAGTATCAGTTGTGATATGATCAAAATTATAAATAACTGTTAAAATGCATTCCAAAATGGTTGTTTGTTTTTCAGTTTCATTTTCAATATGTTAATTATTACATTTAGAACCATATGCTGGGTTCATATATAGCCCTGTTGGTTCAGGAGGTGATGACAATGTATTAATGTTGTCTTGTATAAGTGTAGAGTAGTAGTAATCTTCTTGAGGGAGTGAGGAGTTTGATGAAAAGTTTGTTGAATAAGTTACTGTACGTGTTAAAGGTGTGATATATTCTTTGTATGTATTAGAAACAGGAACAGTGGGTGTAGAAGTATTGCTATGTTCAGTGGGAGTGTCTAAGGAGACAAATAGATCATTGCTATATAAGTTAATCCACTTACCTACCTTGTTCATCAATGGATCTTTTTCTAGCTCTGCATACAATAATAATAATGATAGAATTGATGACCATTAATAAAAGAAATAAAAAACAAACAACTACTAGAATAAAAATTATAATCCAGTAATCAAATTCCTGAGATTGTGGCTGAGGTTGTGGTTGAGTTGATGAAGTATCTACAAAACAAGTAATAATATTCTATTAATAGAAAGTGTCTTACTTTGACTACAAAGTTGATTACAAGTATCACCACAGTAACCATCTATACATAATATCCTGTATCTAATACCCAATGTACCAACACCATGGTCTCCTTTGCTTAACAAAATATCAGAAAATTCTGAGCTAAGTGATAAGGAATCAGAAGGAAATGCAATCCTCACTACATCAATAAAATCATCATTTGTGCTGGAATCTTCCTCATAAGCATCTACAGTTAATCTTATACCCTCCTACCAAACAAGAGATAGGTTAAGAACATAATATATTATTAAAACTTACAGTGAGACTTTCTGGAATATAGAAAGTCATAGGGTTTGGAACATTACCTTCAATGTTCACACCAAATGTGAAAGTAATGTTGTCTGGATCAGGAAAGGAATTATCATGATTAGTAGAGTATCTTCCATATGGACAGTTAGTGTTTGATAAAGATGAACTGAATGGCTGAAGACAAATATCGAAACGTGTTTGACAGGATCCTTCAATAGAGCAGTTTGGATAAAACACATCTTCATCACAACATTCTAAGTCAAATTCAGCTTTAAATGGATTCTCCCATCTTGCCAATGCTATCTCTAAAATATAGTTAGCAGTGATCTGTAAAATAAAGGATGATAAAAAGAATTTGTAAGAAAGAAAAGCATACCTTTCTAGAGAGAATTAGTAAAATGTAGAAAACTTCAATAAAGTCCTTCATAGCTTGCTTCATACAGTCATTACTAAGTTATCATGCAATCACTTTTATACATGTGTATGAAGCCAGAATGAAACTATATATATATATATATTTGGATGTTTTCATCTGACAGTGATACGTCACTAGTGTCACATAACAATGTTTGAAGCATACTTTAATTTTTGTTTACATTACAATAACTGGTTACATGTCATAGTTTGGCAGTTGTTCCATCTCCTGCAACACACCCAAACCACAATTCTTTTGTAAGGAGTAGGTTGGTCTCCAAACAAAGCACTTTACCACTTACAATAAAAGAATGCAAATATCCAAATAAGGGGCAAAGCATTTCAATTTATAAATATTAATATTTAGTCAAATAATTCAACAGCTATAATGGTCTCTCAACATATTGTTTTGTTTAATAATAATCTTTCCTTTCAGCAAAACTTTGATCAAAATAATATAATCACTACTTTATTATTATATAATACATTTTAAAATGTTTGCTTGTGTTTCTTCACTTCAACCATTAAATGATGAATATTAATAAGCTCACTACGAACAGATAGACTTTTAAATGGATGCTGTGACAGGATTTTGTTAAAGCGATGATAATACTGAATCAACTGACCAAGAGCCAACTGTTGAGGATATATAAATTACTACATAATTAAAGGGTCACACTCCTTACTTGAAGTATAGCTGTACCATTTTTAAAATTAGTAAAAGCTTGCATTACTTCACCGTTAATAGCCTCTATTGATTTCTTCCAGTCTCCATTAAAACCACGAACCAGTTGTTGTATTTGACCTAATCACTCCCAAAATTAATAAGTCTTGATATTATGGACTTACGTTCATTAACAGATATTTTGGATCGATCTGTCATTCTTTCTAGTTGTAGTTCAGTGTCTTTTACAAATGCTATCATACCACCAAAGTATGGTGACAAAACCTTTAAAATTATATTATTAACTAACTTCTTTATTTCATGTACTTACCTCCTCAACAAACTCTTGTGTTCTAGCATGAAGTAGAGATTTAAAACATTCAGATTCTTTAGATTCTTCCGATGTACGTTCCTATAAAACAAAGTAAACTATAATATCTATTATATTAATTCATTCTTACAGTAAGAACACCTAACATCATATCATAATTATTGATCAAAAAAATCAACTGCTCTTTGCGGCCAGGAAATTCTGCTGCCATCCGTAAAATAAAGTTCTCAACTTCCGATTGCAGAGCAGACAGACTTCTATCAACCTATACATCATGACATATGACATATACACATAATATCATTAGTACCTGGTCCTTTGGTTCACTTTGATTAATACTAACTAGTGCTGCAGAGAATTCAGCATATCTTCTAGTTATCTAAATAATAATAACTAGACAATAAAGTTATTAATAGTTATTAATACTAACATAATGAGGTCTGGTATCAATGTGTCCTAACTTGTGAGGGTCAGCATCACGTACACTCGATACATTAAGATTTAAAATATGACAAAAACGAGGCCACAAAACTGACTGTATCTCTTCAGAAAATCTTTAAAATATATTAATTAAGTAATTAAATTTTTATTAGGGACATACCCATCCAAACAAGATACTTGTCTTTTTTGTAAAATAAGTTGATAACGATAGTCAATATGTATACATAGAAATAGTCCAATAGCATCATAACAATGTTCGGCATAACTTTCAATACTTCTCTGTTAAAATATAATATAATTTATTTAATATTCTCTGACTTACCAAGAGAAATTGTAGAGTTTTTCCAAATATATTGTCAAAGTACTCTTGTGATGAAGTTGGTGTCAAATTAAAGAACTTATTAAGAAATAAATACTCTCGAGAAGAATTATCAACTAAAGCAAAATGACAGCTACGAAATAGAGCCTCAAATGGATACTAAAATAGATCAAATAATATGATTGTATATCAGGTTGATCTTACTCTCTTCTCTCCTTTTTGAGCTTGTGGTATCACAATAATAGGATCCTCTAGTTCTGTAGTTAAAACTGTGTCTCTGTTGCCAAGTGTAAAGATTGTGGAACGATTTTTATATGTACTACGACTTGAAAATAGTCCTCCTGTAAAGAGAGAACATTAAGTATACAGATCAGAAAGAGAGAGCAAGTGTCACCTCGCTTAGCTGAGTCTTCTATGCCCATAAGGTCATCTTTTTCAGCAGTTTCTTCAAACTAGAAGTAAGAGATCTCTCTAACAATCTCTCTCTCTCTCTTTCATACCTGTAGTTTCATTAACTTGTTATAATAATCTTTGAAGTAAGAGAAATATATTTTACTAAGTGTGTCAATATATTCTCCTTGTATTTGTTCAGCAGTCTCTCTACTATGAGCTAACAAGAACTCATTAAAATACCTACATAGAATATTATAACACACACCTTATAACTATTATAATTATTATATTATAGCTATTATATTATAACTATTATAACTATTATATTATAACTATTATAACTATTATATTATAACTATTATATTATAACTATTACCGGTAATTTAATAACTGGTTTTGTAACATTTGATAATTGGCCATTGGACGTCGAAACTGATAAATCTTGTTTAATAAAAACTCTCGAGTTTTAGAAACAGCCTAAAAACCTGTTAAAAATGGTTTATCAAGTCAATATATACCTTTATCTTTAGTTTCATCAATACATCATGAACATCAAATACTGAATGATAGTCATTAAAACTTTGTAAACTTAAAAACTTCAACTTTTCATCCAATTCATGTAATGTCTCAGAGAACTCACGTTCACTGGCTGGAGTATCCGTTATATGTCTGGGGGAATAAAGGAATGAAGTAGATCTGATAAGGTTACCATAGAAACTGACTGGACTAGATGTTCACTAACAGATATAGATTTCAAATATTCAGTTAATTCTCCTTTAACTCCCTAAATGTATAGATGTTAAAACCACACCCATCAGTGATTACATACCTGTCTGTTTTGTAGTTTGACACTCATTGAACGAGATTGATCCTGTAATGATTGTATCTCAGCACTAATGCTACCCAAATCGGTCTTAATGTAAATAATATTAATTATGTGAGTGATATAAAGATGACTTACTTGAAACTTGCTTAACATTCCTTCCATTCTCTATATATTAAAACCACAATAACAACATGGAATATACATTGACACTCACTGATAGAATGTCGTCACAATTTCTGATCTGATAATGGAGACTGGCAATACTAATGCCCTGATCAATATCTATATAATATTATAATAGAGAGACATATGAGGACACTTGATACATACAATCTCCTATTGAATAGTTCTCTACTTTTCTCAGTTCCAATTCAATTTCTCGAGAATATTGACGGAGATCTTGACCCTGTAATTATCATACATAAGAGGGGTGTGGCTCTGAGAGCAAGTACCTTTTTAAGAGCTTCCTGTACCAGCTCGTCTTCAAGATTCTCTTGAATGTGACCTGCATGTGATAGTTACACGTCTCACATGATCTTCATGTGATAGTCATGTGACAATCAATACCTGCTGTTTCATCAAGTATATCATCTTGTGCAGTTATATCTAGACCTTCTAGATCTAAGTCAATAATAAGATCATCTTCTACTTCGTCTTCCTCCTCAAATAAGAAGTTATAAAATACTCTTATAGATTAACACAGGCCCTACCTTATCCATCTTTTAATGGGTGTGGCTGAGCAAATTTATAAATGGTTAAAAATAATCCAGCATTATTAACCCTTTGGTGTAATGGCAGAACAGTTAGCTGTAGGTCTGATATCTGGTACAAGTATGGATGGTATTGATGTATGTGTTATTAAAATACAATCAGCTAATCAGACACATTCCAATCATTTAGAGTGAGGTACATATTATATAACAATTTGTCATTATGTTCACTCTATAGTATAGAGGTAATAGGTTATATGACTCATCCGTATCCTGATGGTCTTTGTGAACAGCTGTTACACATTTGTAATGAGGGGTGTGTCCAAGAAGTGTGTCTTTATAATGTCTTAATAGGAGAATTGTTTGCTGAGGCAGTTCATGTTATGTTAACCAGATTGAATTTAACTTATAAAGATATCTTAGTTATTGGTTCACATGGGTATGTTATATGTGCATATATGGGTATGTTATATGGGTGATTATACCCATATATGGGTATAATGATGTGATATAATGTACGGAGTATAAATGTAGGTACATATATTGGTAAATGGGTATATATATATATAGGTACATATGTGGGTATATGGGTACATATGTGGGTATATGGGTACATATATATAGTAAATGAGTTCATAGCAACATATATTGGTACATAGTTACATATATGTACATGTGGGGGTACATATATGGGCAATAAAGACATGTTTAATCTTCCTTCTAGACAGACTATACATCATATACCTGACACGTTAGAGATATATGGTCATTATGTACAAGGGACATTACAACTTGGTGACCCCTCAATAATTGCTAATTATTGTGGTATTACAACAGTTGGAGATTTTAGACTAGCTGATATGGCTGTCAAAGGACAGGGTGCCCCTCTCGTTCCGTATCTTGATTGTCTATTAGCAAGGTCTCATTATGCAAAGACTGGTCGTTTGTCAGTATTTCTTAATATTGGTGGAATTAGTAACATATTTACAAATGGTTCTGATATCAACAATGGTATATGTACCAATTTAAAATAATAATTCTATTTCCTCTCTTGCAGATGAACATTGTATTGGTTTTGATTGTGGACCAGGTACATACTTTACTTATAACTTAATATCTCCCTTAATTCTTTAGGTAACATTCTTATTGATGGCTTAATGAAGCGTCTTTATCAAGTAAATTATGATAATAATGGAGATATTGCTGCACAAGGTAATGTTCAACAACACCTCCTGGAATGGCTAATGGAGGATACTGTAGTATTGAAATCACCTCCTAAATCTACAGGAAGAGAAGTACTTTATTATTCTGTAAAGGATTAAAATTAACATCTTACTACTAGCATTATAATACTGACTATTTGGAGAGAATTATTCATAAATGTACTGAGACTAGAGTGACACATTCTAACTGTATTGCTACAGTCACAGGTATATTATTATATATAATGACTTTATTTTGTTATATCTGTAGCATTTACTGCTTGTTCTATCTGGTATAACTTTGATAAATATGTCCGACATTTATTGGAAGGTGAAGAGAATAAAAAAGACTTGTTTGTGAGTGGAGGAGGAGCAAAGAATAGTACTTTAATGAAGTAATATTGTATGAGGTTATCCCTTTATTATTAAATTATAATTATTAGATATTTGACTGATTATTTTCACCCAATAAAAGTTAGGAGCACTGAAGATATTGGAATTCCTATTGACGCCAAAGAGGTTATACCCTTAATACAAGTGGGTGTGGTTATCTTATCTTGTAGGCTATTTGTTTTGCTCTATTGGGTTATGAAACTATTCATGGACGTACTACTAATATACCAGGTAATAGTGATAGCATCTATGGTACATATCATATCCTCTTTATATAGCTGTTACTGGTGCTAAGAATAGAGTTATCCTTGGTAAGGTATGTTTAGTGTCTGGTCAATGTGTTACAACATCAAAATAAATTATCTTTTTAACTTTATAAATCATTATTTTTAAAAGTACATTGATGTGCAATAATAACTAATGTTATGTAAGTTATTACTTATGAATTTATTTTAATGTTGCTACTACCATTCCCTCTCGAGCTGTCATTACAGCATTTTTAAGTACTTGATCATCAACATTAGGATCTTGTTGTAGTTGACGTACTTCCTTTATATAACTACTCCCACATACAACAAATATTAGAGAATCTTGAGGAGAAGATGCTATCAACTTACAAACTAAAGTATCTAATGAGTCTATAGTAGATTTTAACTTTGTCTCTGTTCTTTCTTCTTGCTTCAAATACTCCTCCATCATATGTAACTGTACGAATACAAACTTCGATTTTGTTAAACTTTCAGCAGCTTTTTCTATAGCATCTTCATCGCTAATGACAACTTCATTAAGAACTTGCTTGTGACTACCATAAATATAGATCACTGATTGCTTGTCAACTAATGTATTGACAATGCCATGAGAGGAGAATAGAACAGGTAGATACATCTTATAACCATTCCAAGGCATAAACAATTTTGGTCCAGTTTTAAGTTTTTTGTTAACCAGATCCATACAAGCTGTAGCATCTTCAACTGAGTCATGTCCTTTAATACCAGCAGTTTGTATCTCACGATCCAATAATTTCTTAGTAAGCTTTTTCAAACTGGGTTTACATCGAGCTGTAGCATATGGCGCAAATAGAAGAGCTGTGTCAATGATATAAGGATGATAGAGTTTGAGAGCAATTAAGTCATTCTCTAAAGAATGGCCTACCAAGATACATTCTGGTGGAAGAAGTTCACATAATTTAGTATGAACATCTCTCAAGGTAGTAGTGACATCTTTTAAGATACTCTCATCAATACCACTATATTTTGTGAGATAATCTACAACTGGATTATCTGGTTTGACGAGACTGTCATAGATACAATCCAAGTTCTCGTTGATAATGGTAACTCGTGCTAACTCAAGGGCGACCTCTGTTTTAACCATTTCACAATCCACAGCAAATATTGGGAAGTTAGTGGCATCTTTATCCATCTGACAGTTGATGTATGGCCATGGTGTTATCATGATGTAATCAGGTGATAGAGTGTCATTAGTTTCCGTGGTAACATCCTGGTCATCAGAGGAGGAAGGGATTGGATATCCATTTTCAATGAGCTCATTATAAGTCAGGAGACAATGATGACGAGAGAAATGTTCCAAGGGGACTTTAAATTTTGCAGGCATTTGTTTCTGTTGAGATTGTTCCTCCATTTCCATAAATGACTCTAGACCAAAATGGACAAATCTGTCAGAGCCAGGATGAGTGATTTTAAACTGGAGTTGGGGCAATAATGACTTTAACTGTTGAAAATTAGTTTCAGAACTTTGAAAATCTATTTTAGAAACACAAGACAACCAGACTACAAGGATTTTCTTCTGTTTAAATGGATTTATTTTCAGATATATTGCTTTCTTGCTAATTTCAGGTTTACCGGTAACTAAATGTCGTACGATGACTTGAAAATCAGTGGTTTTAAACTGATGAGGACAATCATAAACTTGCTTCTTTCCCATGAGTTGTGTAACTGCTTGAAAAAGTAATTTCTGTGACGCATTAAAAAATGATTGAGTTGATTTATGAGTTGTATGAATCACTTCTGAATCATATTGTATAAGTTTTCTTTTTCTCTTTTTTTTCTTTTTAGCTACTTCAGTTTGTTCCTGAGACATCTTTCTTCTCTTAGGTCCCTTCACTACCACACACCATTCATCATCATCGCCATCTTTATGGCTTGTAGCATCTACTGGAGTCTTGTCATCTTCGTTTTCGTCTAGTTTTGGTTTCTTTACTAGAGTCTCTTCCTCACCATCAGAGCTTTCTATCTCTCCGTCTTCTGCCATGTGTATCTGCTGAGTTGTTAACCACACCTTCTAATTAGTGACAGTTATGGAACTTATTGCAGTTATAACAGGAGCTAATTCGTAAGATATATTAATTACATTATAATTGTTATTATCCAACAGAGAAGACCCTAACTTAAGCAAAGGAGTCTGTGATTTGTGTAGACTGATAGAAAAGGGTATTGATACAAATTTTATTCTTTCTCTATAGGGGAGTTGGTCTAGCTGTAGCTGAACGTCTTCTCTCAGAGATAGGCAACAACAAATCATTACGATTGTGTTTAGCATGTCGCAACATGGACAAAGCTGAGAGGGCTCGACAGTATCTATTACAGGAACATCCCACGGCACAGATAGATCTCCTTCAAGTTGATACTAGTTCTCCTCAATCTTCTATTGCTGCAGCTCAAGAAATAAAGAGAAGGCAATAAAATATCATTATTTGATGTCTATCTTTACCATGGACATTAGGTATCATTGTATTAAGTGGTTCTTTTGTAATGCTGGTATCATGCCAATAAGAGGGTTAAATTTAAAAGCTTGTTTTACATTAAATGCAAAGTAATGTTAACTCTGTGTAACCTGTCCTCAAAATATTGTAGGTTTTGGGTAAATTTATTTACAACAGGAGATGGATTACTCACACATGCAGACTGGAAAACACCAGATGGTCACCAGGCAGTATTTGCTACTAATGTGTTAGGTCATTATCTTATGGTATGTGTATGTACATATTATCATAACTAGTTATACTTAGTAGATCAAAGAACTAGAGGATCACCTCATAAATCAGGGATCATCCTGTCATATTTTGTGGACATCCTCAAACTCAGCTCGACTTATTGACATAGATCCTTCTGATATAGAAGGCAAAAACCAGTAAATATACACTATATTCAGTTACCATATATTACCACTCCCCCATCATTATAGAACTGGTCCATACCCTCACTCTAAGAGATTAATGGACTTAGTTTCATTAGATATAAACAGACGTCTTAATTCACATGGAATATATTCTGACACTGCCTGTCCTGGTATGGTACTCTCACAAATAACATTGGCTATATTACCTGGTTTTCTGTGGTACTTGTTACTACCCATCATCGTCATGGTAACTATAAGAACAATTAAATTTTAGATAGATAAGAATTTTTTCTTTAAAGATACGATTGTTTGTTACTCACTTTATTACATTTAAACCTAAAAATGGATCTGAGTGTTTGGTATGTGACATCAATGTAGTAATCTTTTCATAAACTAGTATTTACAACAGGTTTGGCTGGCTAAACAAGATCCTGCTTCACTGGACCACACTCTGAAATATTTCAGTCGGAAACCAGCATTTAATAAAACGTATATACTCAAAGAAAAGGTATTTTAATTATTGTTGTTTGTGTTATTTAATTATTTTAATAGATTCCAGTTGATGAACATTTATTACCACAAATAATTAAGGAGTTAGATCAAGTAGCGCAGTCCTATATGTGACAAAAATTATTAATATTTTTTATTATAGATCATTTTTTATTTTAATACCGATATTCATGTCTTCGCGCAATTGCCTAGCAACGTATCTTCAATACGCAGATGCGCTAGCTGAAAGAGGGCGTAGCTAGTTCGAATGCAAATACTGCTTGTTTTCAAAGATTAGCTGGTGTTTTGCATTAGTTTGTGAAAGAAAATAATTCCAAGTTGCATCTTTGGTAAGTTTTAAAAGAAACCCATCCACATCATGTTAGCCTCTCTCTTTTCTACAGCAACTATGATCCTGAGATTATTTTACTGCAGCCAAATATGGCTTATCCACATGTGTTTATTACTGAGTAGCTGTTACTCACAAGAAACAAATGACTTTAGTTCCTGCTATACCAATGATGGTATACCAATCAGATGCGAACCTTTACCAGAAACTTTCTCCTATCAAACGATACCTTATGTTAATAGCACATGTGGAAATCCTCCTGTTAATTTTTGTATCAGAGACTATAGGTTGAGTTTAGGTACCCTCATTAATGTGCAGTGTGGCTTTCAATGTAACTCGACATCTCCACATCCTCCTCAACTAATGACAGATTTCTATCCTCAATTCCCTAAAACATGGTGGCAATCAGAAAGTGGAATTCTAAGACCAGAGACAGTAGTAATTAGAATAGCACTAAACACATCAGTACAAGTACAAACTGTTCTTTTTCGATTTATCTCCTTAAAACCTGATGCATTCTACATTCGTAAGTCAACAGATTTTGCAGTTTCTTACGAACCATTCCATTATTTTGCTACTGATTGTATGTCTCGATATGCAATTAACCCACAAGCTGATCTAAGCATTGACAATGAAACTACTACTTTATGTCAAAGGATTATTAATCCAGCACCTGGACAAATCAGCTTTGTACCAAGTCTCGATAGACCATCATCAAATGACTCCATTCCAGGATTCAGTGAAGCATTGTATTCATTTGCTACAGCTACTAATATAGAGATTGTACTTGATGGTCATTATATGATCGATGGTCTCAATAGTTCAGACTATTATTATGCTATTGAAGAGCTCAGTGTTGTTGGTAAATGTCAGTGTAATGGTCATGCTAGTCAATGTATTACTGAGCCTGTTACTGGTGAGAGACAATGTGTCTGTCAACATAATACAGCTGGTAATAATTGTGAGCAATGTGCTGATTTTTATGTGGATGTACCATGGAAAATATCTAATGGGGGAGCCCCTTTTGAATGTATAGGTAATTACTTTATTAGATATTAATTATGATATTAATTTCTTCTTTTTTTAGCATGTAATTGCAGTGGGCATGCTGTCTCGTGTGTTTTTGATCCTGTATTGTATGTTAATTCAGGAAGAGTTAGCGGAGGTCATTGTCTTGGTTGTACAGACAACACTGAAGGAGTTCATTGTGATGAGTGTGTTCAATATTACTATCCACAACCTGGAGTGGCTCTCAATTCATCAGAATATTGTCAATGTAAGCGACTTATTTGAACTAAAATAAAAATAAATAATTGATAGATTCATTCATATCTAAATATGAATACAATTATCTCTTACTGACCACACACAGACTTTAATTGAAGACTGTTAATAAAACATTATTGTAATCAGTGTATCAGTTATTGTCATGACTATGTGTTGTGCCTTATCTCTCTCTTCCTCTCTCTTTTTCTTTAGCATGTAACTGTAATACAGCTGGTATTACTGATAATGGTGATTGTTCACGGAACAATTCAGTTGGTATACAAATTGGACAATGTTACTGCAAAACTAATGTAGAAGGAAGGACTTGTGATACTTGTAAAGCAGGTTTCTATAACCTGACTGCTAACAATCCTGATGGTTGTGAAGGTAAGTATGGGTGGGCAGTCTTATTAAACATTCATAGTTTATAATTATATTCATAAAGATGTGGACATTTTATCAAAAATATGAATTTTATTTTCCCACCCAAGTGACAATTTTCATCTCCCTATACAGATTGTGGTTGCCATAGTAACCTGAGTATATCTTCAATTTGTGATGCAATGACTGGAGTTTGTCAGTGCAAACCCAATGTTCTTGGAGACAAATGTACTTTATGTGACACAGGATATTACCTATCTGATTATGGGACATGCTCCCCTTGTGACTGTGATATGGGAGGGGCAATCTTCAATACATGTGACATGTATACTGGTCATTGTATCTGTACAAACCACAGTAAAGGTATTAATTGTAATGAGTGTGTTCAATATTACTATCCACAACCTGGAGTGGCTCTTAATTCATCAGAATATTGTCAACGTAAGTGACATATTTGAATTAGAAATTTAAAAAATAAAAATAAAATTATTTATATATTAATATTAGAATTTTTGACTGACCTATTAATAAAATTAACTGTTCTTTTTTCCTTAGCATGTAACTGTAATACAGCGGGTATTACTGATAATGGTGATTGTTCACGGAACAATTCAGTTGGTATACAAATTGGACAATGTTACTGCAAAACTAATGTAGAAGGAAGGACTTGTGATACTTGTAAAGCAGGTTTCTATAACCTGACTGCTAACAATCCTGATGGTTGTGAAGGTAAGACATTGGTATATACTATATAGATGACAGGTTAATTATTATTCATGATGTTGCAGACAATTTAATTTAATTTTTCACCAAATAACAATTTATCTCCCTTCACAGATTGTGGTTGCCATAGTAACCTGAGTATATCTTCAATTTGTGATGCAGTGACTGGAATTTGTCAGTGCAAACCCAATGTTATTGGAGACAAATGTACTCTGTGTGACAAAGGATATTACCTATCTGATTATGGGACATGCTCCCCTTGTGACTGTGATGTGGGAGGGGCAATTTCAAATATTTGTAATATGTATACTGGTCAATGTATCTGTCGAACTGGTGTAACTGGTCAAACCTGTTCTCAATCTGTTGATGGTCGCTTCTTTCCTTATCTTGATTATTTTTTATATGAAGCTGAAGATAGTTTAGGTCTTTTTGACTTTTCTTATCGTTACCAATCGAGTCCTGATCTGTTTACTGGAGCAGGCTTCGCTTTAATTAATTACTATATTGATTTGATAGGATTTGGGTCCTTTACACCTCCTGTCAGTGGAATGTACAATATTGTTATTAGATATTCTCTTATGGACTCTTTTATGTGGGAAGAAGCAGAATTTAGAATACAGGTTGGTACAGAGACAGGACATGGTCCTCCATCTATTTGTCAAGAGTATACTGGCAATGTGAAGGTATTCTATCGAGACTGGATGATGGGAGCTGGTCAAGCTGTTGTTACTTCATTATGTCTTCGAGGAGGTCGTACTTATGATCTTGTCTTGAATGGTTTCAACTCAGGCTCTCCTTTAAATGATACTGAATTAGAAGTTGACTCTATGGTTATATTTTTAGTTCAGGGAGAAGGTTTAAACACACTTAACAACACTGGCATTCGAGACCAGTATAATAATTGTCTGCTTCAGTTTCAAGGATTAGCTACTCGTAGCAATGCAGCTCTTGCAACTTGTCGTGATGTATCTTTCTCTGTTATGACTGATCTCTTTAATGGGACACTTGGTAAGTGTTTTAAATATTATTTTTTTACATTATCATCTTTTTAGAATGTGGTTGTGATGACAAAGGTGCTTCAAATCCATCTCAATGTGAGAAATATGGTGGACAATGTAGCTGTAAAGTCAATGTTATTGGAAGGACTTGTGATAGTTGTGCAGCTGGTAGCTATGGCCTGACTACAATGGGTTGTTCAAGTCAGTCTTCAATGCATTATAATAATATTATTGAGTTTCTTTAAATAGATTGTAATTGTAATAGTGATGGATCATCATCTGAGTTCTGTAATCGAGTGTCAGGACAATGTTCTTGTCTATCTGGTGTGGAAGGGAGGTCATGTGACTCCTGTATTGCAAACTATTACAATCTTACAGCAAATATCGGCTGTGTAGAGTGCAAATGTAATGCTCAGGGATCTCAAAACCTTCAGTGTAATAATGATGGCACTTGTCAGTGTCGTTCTGGTGTAACTGGAGACAAATGTGATGTTTGTCTTCCATTGTATTATGGCTTTCCTGGTTGTCAGTAAGTCACAGTTCTTCATCTTTACAAAATATCATAATGTTTCTTTTTAGGGAATGTAATTGTAGCAATGCAGGGTCAGATCTTCCAATATGTGATATTCAAACTGGACAATGTAGTTGTCATAGTAACACACAGGGTCAAACGTGTTCATCATGTATTCAAGGAACCTTCAACCTTCAACCTACTAATCCAGCTGGATGTCAGCCATGTTTCTGTTCTGGTCTTACAAGTAATTGCAGTTCAGCTGCTGGTTTTGTAGCTAGTACTATAGTCACTGATTTTACTAACACAAATCATGGCTGGGAAATTATCAGTGATATATATGGAGTATCAACTCCACAAGTTGATGTATTTGGAGAAGGAGTGGTTGCAGTTACTAATACAACATCTTATTTAGCTGCTCCATTACAATATCTTGGAAATAAACTGAGTTCTTACGCTCAATACATTTATCTTAATGTCACTATTAGCAGTCCCCTTCAAGACTACTCAGAAGGATATGATATAATCATTGAGGGCAATGGTTTGCAGTTAGTGTCACACTTTCTTCAAACTCCAATTCTTGGTGCACAAGTATTAACTGTACATTTACATGAAACAGCTGGTTGGACAGAACTGACGTCAGGTGTTAACGCTACTGCTATTAATCTTCAAACAGTACTTATTGATCTCACAAAATTATATCTTCGAGTTAGTCTAAGTAGTAGTGTGTTAATCTCTTATATATCTTTTAATACTGCTGTACCAAGTTCATTGGGTGTTGAGGTTGATTGGGTGGAGCAATGTATCTGCCCTGTTGTTAACTATACTGGATTATCCTGTGAAGAATGTGGTGATGGTTTTACCAGAAATACAGATGGATCATGTCAACTTTGTCAATGTAATGGCTTCTCAAATGTTTGTAACAAAGTTAATGGCAGTTGTATTAACTGTACTGGTAATACCACTGGGAACTATTGTGATCAATGTGCAGAAGGTTACTATGGCGATCCATCTCTTGGTATCCCTTGTCTCCCATGTCCCTGTCCCTTAACCACTCACCCCGGACAATACAGTCCTACTTGTCAACTTCAAGGTAGTGAGATACTCTGTACAAACTGTACAGAAGGACATGTTGGAGATCAATGTCAGACTTGTGCTCCCAGTTTCTATGGTGACCCAATGGGTATATTTAGTGGTAAATCGACACCTTGTACCACATGTAATTGTAATGGTAATATTGATATGGATGACTGGAACAGCTGCAGTAATATCACTGGTGTATGTCTTCAATGTCTGTTTAATACTACAGGAGATCAATGCCAGGATTGTCTAGATGGTTACTATGGTGACCCTATTGTAGCCAAGAACTGTTCATGTAAGCTAGTCTCAATATGGCAGTACTATTAATATTGTTATGTCTCTCTTCTCTTTATAGTCTGTGACTGTGATCTAGTTGGATCTGTTAATGCGCAATGTGATAATACTGGAAATTGTACATGTCATCCTAATGTCATTGGTCTCAAATGTCAACAATGTTCTTCCTTCCATTTCAACATTTCCTCTGGACACGGTTGTCAGTCATGTGACTGTCATGTGAATGGATCTGTTAGCAAAGATTGTGATCTAATGACGGGTGACTGTGTCTGTAAGTCAGGAGTCACTGGACAACGATGTAACATATGCCAATTTGGATACTATAAATTAGACAATACTGGATGTAAAGGTGTGTGTGTGTGTGTGTGTGTGTGTGTGTGTGTGGTGATATTATAATCCTATGTTCTTTCTTTAGCATGTGGCTGTTATGTAGTTGGATCAGAAACACTACAATGTCAAGAGGATGGCAGTTGTATCTGTAAAACTGGAGTGATGGGACAGAAATGTGACTCATGTGTTGAGAACTACTTTCTGGATGTTTTGGATGGACAATGTAAACGTAAGTATATCAATAATAATAACAATAATAATAATAATAATAATAATAATAATAACAATAATAATAGTAATAATAATAATAATAATAATAATAATAAATATATTAATTTTGATTGTTCTTGTTGTAGTTTGTCCTACTTGTTATTCTGATCTAAAAGAAGATGTTAATATAACTCGTACACACTACGAAACTACAAGGATTACAGTCAATACTATTGCTGAACAAAATGATCCTGAAGAAACATTTGAACATAAACAAAATTACGCTCTTTCTCTCATTGGTTCTCTTAATACATCAATCTATCAAGCTAATGGTAATTATGGTCAATTACACAATGATATTGAGATACTCTATGAAGAAGTCATTACACTACAAACATCTAATATCACACAAATAAGTGATGTTTATCATGATGCACTATTAAAAGCAAGTACTTTTATTGCTCTAACTCATGTAGCACAAGAGGTTATGAACAGAACAACAAACGAGTTATATGCTAGTCAATCTCTCTTGAAACAAATTAATGCAGACATTTTGCCAGAAATAATACTCTCTACTGAAATTATCATTCACAATACATCTCTAGCTAATAACAGTCTAGAAGAAGTTAACAGTCACGTCAATGACCTTGCAGAACAAACCAACAATATTACTTTGCTGGCTAATGATGCATTACAAGAAGCCAATGTATCTTTGTCAATGGCTACTCTATTAGTAACACTTTACAATGACAATCAACAAAATATGATCAATTTAGAAGATATGGTTTTAATGTTGATGAATCAAGTTACTCAACTTTATGGTGAACTTGGAATGCTCAATATCCACATAATGGAGACTGATGTGTTGCTAGCTATGATCTCAAATGACCTACCCACTCTCCCATCAGAGGACTATATTAATAAACTAATAAACAAGAGCTCATTACTTCATCAATATGCTGATAAATTGAATATTGAGATTAACAACCAAACAGAGATCTTTAATGCTCTTAATATGACTTTAGTATCACTACAAGTCCAGTATGACAAGATACAAAACTTGCTAAACTTGACTGTCCAGTCTATTAACCAATATTATTTCCAGTTAAACCAAGCTTACATTGATTCAAAATCAGCAAATATGTCATCACAACAATGTATATCTGAGGCTAAATATATCCTATCTTTACTAAAAGATTTCAACCACTCTATTACAATTTTGAAAGGCCAAGCTGATCGAGCACTTCAGTCTGTCTCTTTGATACAATCAATAGCTAATTTAACAATTATTGCTGTTCAAAATGCCAGTAGCCAATTACAAGATGCTGCAAGTTCACTCACAGAGGCTAGACCTCTTGCTGAAAATGTATCATTAATTACTCAACAACTCAATAAGGTCAGTACTATCAATTTCTTATACATAATGACATATCTTTCCCTAATAGACTGCTACTGAACTAAAGTTGAAGTCATTAGCTTTACTGTCTGACACTCAGTCTCTATATAACACATCTATATCATCTGCTAATACTGTCCATACTATAGCAACTAACACTAGTACAGTAATTACTAATATTAATACATTGGAAGATCAGGTCGACCAAACTGTCTCTCATTTACAGTCTTTGGAAGTACAAGGGCTACCTATTGAAGCTAAGGTCTTGAGTGATAATGCAACTGAAACAGTAGCAAATCTTATGACAATATTACAGTCAACACAGTTGCCTGATACAGCTCTTATATCAAGTATTGAATCGTACATCAACAGTGTTGATGTTCAGTTCAGTCAAGTAAATATTACCGCTATGTTGGATTTATTAGAGGAAAAGTTGACTACAATTCTTGATCCTCAACTGTCCAGTTTGCAGTCTCAATTAGATTTAATAGAAAAAGAAGTTAATAGATTACAAACAATAGAGCAATCTTTACCTCCTGACTGTGATAGTAATTATTAGCAAAAATAGTATATTTAATTTAGTTTGTT
Source organism: Xestospongia bergquistia (assembly GCA_963965975.1). NCBI lineage: Eukaryota > Metazoa > Porifera > Demospongiae > Haplosclerida > Petrosiidae > Xestospongia > Xestospongia bergquistia. Next base: position 7,013,905 of record OZ014421.1, on the reverse strand, counting down.
TTTACATAATACATATCCTCGCAAAAAATCAATTGACATTTCTTGAAACTTTCTATTTTCTTAACTCTTTTGCTCTTTTTGACTTTTTAACAGTTATTTTTAAAACACAGTAAATTATTTAATTTTAACTTGTGTCATTTTTATTACTGTTGTCATAAATAAATAATACATCAAAACATTAAAGAGTGAACAATGGTTGGAAATATTACAATATAATAATAACAAGTGAGGAGGAGTTAAAAAACATCAAAGAAAAGAGAGAGAGAGGTTTTATTGACTAGCTGCTGACTTTTCAGGTGAACCATTTGCTAACACTTCTATTTGTTGTATTGTAGGAGCTTCAAGAAAAGCGGTTGATACCTAAATACAAAAATGCTTATAAATTTGGACAACACATTATAACTCACTCGTCTTATTTGTGTATTTTCTTGTGATTTGAAAACTCCACGAGCACTTAACGTTCGTTTGAGATATAAATCTTCTTGTCGTTTACCTTTGTTCATGAAATAAGGATTACCTTCTACACCTGAGAGAGAGAGAAAGAGAGAGAGAGAGAGAGAGAGAGAGAGAGAGAGAGAGATGCAACAGCAGTTTCCTGTTATGACTTACTTGTAATAACATATGCTTGACGTCTTATACAATATGGCTCTGTATCAAGTTGATTATCAGCCATAGTTACCACTAATAGAAAGAGAGTGATAACACTGACACACAAAACATTCCCTTAATTTCAAGTGATTGTTTGTCAATTAAGTCATAAGTATAAACTGTAATATTTTACACACATTGGAGAGAAGGGGGTATTATTTACATTATGTTCACACACACACGATGTTATTAGTATTGTCTCTCACTTTTTAATTGAGGTACTACTTCTAAACAAGTATCAACTTCTGTCAGTAAATTACCGTCAATACTAAAGTGAGGAAATGAACATAGTGTTAATGATAACTGTGTATGGCTTACCATAATGTAGTTAATTTTCTGAGCATACTAAGTGATGGAGGTAATTCATGAATGTTGTTTTCTACCAGAACAAGTGTTTCAAGACTGAAAAAAATCCAAACCACGTCACATATTCCATTTATTAAGATATCACTTACTTAGAGAGAGATGACAATACTGGAGGTACAATAGTGAGAAGATTATAACTGAGATCTAGTCTTTTCAAAGCTACTAAAGAGCTTATAGGACCATCATTGAGGAAAGCTTCAAAGGATAGAAAGTTATGAGCTAAAGATAGGGACTCCAATCTACGTAGAGACTCCAAACCTAAAGGAAAAAGGATTAAAATTGCTTATTAAAAATGATTATAAAATACCTTCCAAACTTGAGAGATCTTCTAGAGCACAGTGGTTAATTGAGAGGTGTCTGAGACAAGGCAGATATGCTAAATTAATTGCCTTCAAATCTGGAGTGGAGTCAGGAGATATTTTGACATTTCTACAAGTGGAGGAGGAGACAAACAAGTCAAGTCATGTTGTGTCATAGTCTTTGTAGAAACTAATGATGAAATTATCCAAAAGTTATCATAACTTAACAGTACAGGGGAGCAGACCAGACAGGCCACTAAGTCTGTTGTTATAAGCTAACACAACTTATAGCCTGTCATGAATCTACTTACTAAAGTCAACAGTATATCCATTTAAAGAAACATTAGCTTCACTCAAACTAACAATTAGTATATAATGACTTCATAAACAGCTTGTACTGTTTATTAGATAGTTCCCTTACAATTCCCATAGAAAGTGATATACGTGCATTATAACAATTTATCATTAGTAAACTAAAAATTATCTAAACAAATTTGATAATAAAAGGACTTACATTATCTCAAGAGATTGTAAAGACATTGTTAATGACCATAAATAGCTCAAAGAAGTTTTGTTAAAGTCAGTGACCCTCACTTGAGCACTCTATGTAGGAAAAAATCAAGATGGTATCCATGTGGGTTGTTGATATGAATAGAACTAGCATACCTCAGCTGATAAACAGCTGAGATCATACAATTATATTTCCAAATATAAATGTACAACCTAAACACATCATGACATGGAAGTATTAGCTGGTAACAAGAGATACAATCACTTACAGCTTTGAATTTGACTGGTAAAAGTGTCAGCTCAAGTTTGTCTTTGTTTTGAAACATTTTGACAACATTTGCATGCTGGAAGTCTTTCACCTTCACACCATCTAACCCAATAATCTGAGAACAAGAAACAAACAAGAAAATTGTTGATAAAGTGTCATTACATAAAATACAAAATGTCTGCTAACAGATTTAGTTTAGTGACATAGTTCATACAGGAACTATGTGTGTCTACTGGAGCAGAACTGAACAAACAGTTTATACACAAAGTGGTTAAAATACCATAGTTGCTTAAAATGTAGTAACGTGTTATTACCATAACATACGTCAAAATAGGAGATATTGTAGAGAGAGAGGAGTCATTCTAGACAAAGGCTGTTAGTAAATATGAAGTTATCCCATTACAGACTAATATCTAACTAGTCAGATATCAAATTACACATACTCAACTGAGAGTATTAACTTCCACAAACAAAACAAAGTGTCTTTAGAGGTGGAGGTGTACAGTGTCATCTTTCCCTCCAAAAATCAACCAAGGCAGAGGAAACCATATTTAGACATACACAGAAGTCAATGTGGTATATAGTGTTTTATCAGTCAATAGTGGCAAACAGCCAATAATGACAATTGAAAGTATTAGAATAGGATAGTTAATGTTTTAAAATGTGCTGACCTGGTCTCCTTCCATTATGCCTGCATTCTAGAGAGAGAGAGAGAGAGAGAGAGACAGAGAGAGAGACAGAGACAGAGAGAGGAGAGGAGAGAGAGAAGAGGAGAGAGAGAGAGAACATTAATACCATTAACTACATAAATATTATAGATTATTGAATTGTGTGCTACCTTGGAGTCTACTAACTAATCTTTTACAAGAACTAATACCAAATTACAACATTCTTTGTCAATCATGCTAATTAACATCCTCTACTCTTAATACTGTAATTTCGTTCTATCCTCTAGTCTATCCACTTCAACCTCTGAGACTATTAAAAATCCTATGAACAACACAGCTGTATGACTATTGAGGTAAGTACTGAGGAAGACAAGGTGTGTCTAGTTTAACCATCAAATAATAACAACAGAAAAGAATTCAAATCTAAATAGGCTTCATCCAAAAATTGCAATAATAAGATAATACTATTAAAATGCAAGTTGAAATGCTTCATATAAAACAAAGAACTAACATTGAACAGGCAGTACACTAAAGCTATGTGCTTTAATTATTTATATATGGACAATACTTACCATAGCTGCTCCATCTTCTTTGACTGTCTCTACATGACATGTATAGACACGGATGCCACTTTTAAATTCACTGGTTGTCCCTCGTAACACAAAACCCCATCCACTGACATTAGAGCCTGGAGGCCTCTTTCTCAAATGACATTTCTTGATCTGTACCACCTTAGGTAAGCTAGGAGTAGTCAATCCTTCCATGGTGGAGCTGGGAGTAATGCCAGCACCACCACTGCTACCACTGGATGCAAGACTTGCTATACTCCGACGATCTACTGGAGTTTGTGAACGAGAATCTTTCGCAGGAGAGGCCTGTTTCTCTTCTAAAGAGAGTCCAACACCGTTTGGATTCGGAGTAGAGCGACCAGAACCTGATCTAGACGACGAGGGACTAGGAGAATGAGAGCCACCTCTGATCATACGAAAAGGCGATTTTGATCTTCGCCGTTTTGAATTTTGCATCGCTGTAACTTGAACTCATAAACACCAAACAAAGGTCAGAGGGAAGAGAACACTATTGACTACTACTACTAGAACTGACTGTATATATCCGTAACGTCCTACTACTAAAGAAAACTCACAATACTTTGAACATTCATTGAATTTTTGATAAAGCATACTAAAAATAGGTGGAGCTGCACTCTGTCTACAAAACCACACCCATTACTAAACCACGTGGTAATACTGTAAACATGTCTTGCTTCATAGAACAGGTGAGATTTATCAATGATATTAAATATATTATTAATATACTTTTATTTTCAGGAGAATGGTCTTCTCTATATTCGTAGAAATAAAGCCGACAAGTAAGTCAATACTTATTAATATTATATTTATCTTGTTAAATAGTGTTGACGTAACAGATATTTCAGAAGTGACTGATACATGGTCTGAAAAATCAGTAAGCAATATTATTAATATGCTAAATTATTTTTAATTCTAATAGTTTGTATATCTTCAATCAAGACAACATTATCTCTCACAATTAATACAAATTATTAACAATGTCGTCAGTGGATGTGTCCTCCTTGAAGGAGAAAGTGGGTGTGGCAAGAGTCTACTATTACAGATATTAGCTAAGAGATTTTCAAAAGACAATGATATTATTATAATACATTTAGGAGAACAAATTGATAGTAAAGTCAGTAGTAATAATGTTGACATTATATTTACTATACAAGTTGTAGGTATTATTAGGTACATTTTCATGTACTAGTGTACCAGGAAAGTTTATATGGTTGCCAGGACTTTTGACTGAGGTACATGTTGTGAGACAGTGGTTTTATTATTGTTATTGTAACACTTTGTAGGCTGTGATGAAAGGGAGATGGGTTGTTTTGGAAGATCTGGATCACTCCCCTCCTGATGTGGTATGTTGTGATGAATTGTTGTATCAATTAACATTTCTTTGTTCTAATTACTTGTTGTGGTACTCTATAATTTGTAGATATCACTCCTCTTACCATTAATTAAAACTAATCAACTGGTTTTACCCGGTTATATTGAACCAGTCAAACCTGTTGATGGATTCAGATTGTTTGCAACAAGAAGGTGTGACATTGGTTGCTATTAGCAACGTATGATATATTGTCTAGGTTAGGTAAAGATGGAGTTAAGGTGATGTGTCAAAATAGCGGGTTATTTAATGTATTAGAGGGTCATGTACACAAGTTACTAATATCACAACATTCTAGGAATGAAATTATAGATGTAAGGAAAATAATTAAATGTTATTTTATTATTTTTATTGGTGTTTTCAGATACTCAATACACTTCATCCTCATCTAATATCATTTGTTCCCAATTTGATATCAATTGTTGTTAGATTACTAAATGGAGAGATAGACTTGAGAAAATTGATAAAACTTTGTAATCGGATAACACCTTATGTTCATAATGGTCATGTAACATCAACAGATGATATGATGTTAGAAGTTAGTAGTAGTATATAATAGTAAATTACTGGAATACTTCATTGTAATATAGTTATATGATGTTTTATTGGGTCATCTTGAGATGGAGAAAAGATATAAAGCTGCTTTAGAATTGAGGTCACTATGTGGAGGGATTTCTTGTGAAAAGGTATTCAATTTAACTGTATTTTGCATGATGTCATTATGATATCATCAGGTGCAATATTTATGTCTGCAGTATAAGCCATCAGTTCAGGTTGCTATGACAACCTTTACTGTAGGACGAGCATTTCTTCCTCGATCCCAGACCAGCAGCACATTAAAGTACTAAACCAGTTTGACTTGTTTTAAAATCTAGTTTGTTTGTAGTCGGTGCTTTGCTTATACTCGATCATCTCTCACTTTACTGGAATGGGTAGGTCGATGTGTCCAATTTGAAGAACCAGTTTTACTAGTTGGTGAAACTGGAGTAGGTAAAACAGCAACCATCAGTTATCTAGCTGATATGACAGGAAATAAATTAGTTAGTATTAATCTTAGTCAACAAACTGACTCATCAGATCTTCTTGGAGGGTAAGTCTCTTTATTTGATGTCTGTTTGCTTTAAAATATTTTATTTAGATTTAAACCAGTTCCATTATCTCAATTTATATTTCCACTGAGACAAGAATTTGAAGGACTTTTTCGTAAAACATTTGATATTAAGAAGAACAATCAATTTCTTGCCAATTTACAAGTAAACCACACCCACTATAAGTATACACATTAAACCACACCCACTATTTGACGTACATATAGGCTGTTATAATTGATAAAGACTGGAAGAAATTAATAAACGTTATACTTCATTCTGTCAAAATAGCCAAGAAAAAACTAAGAGGTATTGTATATATACCCACTAACAACTAATACCAACTATTATTATTATAGGTACATCAAATACATTATTATATCAACAATGGGAGGATCTTCAATTAAAAACTGTCCAACTTCAGAAACAATTAAATCGACCACAAGCTAATTTTGCTTTTGCATTTATTGAGGTAACCATAGCAACCACATAATATAATATTTTTATGTATGTGTGTATATAGGGAGCTCTAGTTGAAGCTGTTCGAAATGGTTGGTGGGTATTGTTAGATGAAGTCAATTTGGCATCTCCTGAAGCTCTTCAATGTCTTAATAGTCTTATTGAAGGAAAAAATGGAAGCTTCCTTTTGACAGAGAAAGTGTATGAAAATAACTTACTAATAATAACATGATACTGCTCTCTCTTTTTCTCCCCTTCAGAGATAGCAAGCCAGTTGAACGCCATTTAAATTTTCGTCTCTTTTGTTGCATGAACCCTGCCACTGATATTGGTAAACGCTCATTACCATCGAGCATGCGTAACCGGTTTAGCGAGTTTTATGTTGATGAGTTAAAAGATCCTGCTGACTTACGTATGTTAGTCATAGGTTACCTGACAAAATACAATGTGACTCCGCCCCTAATTGATGGAATTATTAAGTAATAATTAAGGAGTTTATTACATTTCAATTAATTAATTTTTATAGGTTTTATCAAACTATGAGAGAGTTGTCTGAAACTAGACTACAAGATGGTACAGGTCGTAGACCACATTACAGGTATATAAAACCTGTTTGAAAAGCTTGATCTGTATTTTTAGTTTGAGAACACTCTGTCGCTCACTTCAATATGCCTCTGATAATGGTCGTCATAGTAACATAGTTCGCTCACTCTATGAGGTCAGTATATACTAACTGATATTGGTGTTTATTCATGATCTTCAGGGATTTCTAATGAGTTTTTATACTCAACTTCATCAAAATCATCACAATATTGTATCAGTTCTAGCTCAACAATGTCTTTGTATATCAGATAGTCAGATCTCTGTTCCTCTTAATAAACCACAAGATTATAAAGTTGTACAAGTTGAAGGATTTTGGATACCACAAGGCTTAGAGACACCAGTTATACCAGCTGGTTATATAATCACTCCCAGTATACGTCGGAACTTAACCAATTTGGCTCGTATTGTGTCTGGGGGGTAGGTCCTGTACTAGATAATGCTCCACTTATCTCTCTCTCTCTCTCTCTCATGCACATGCACGCACACACACACATACACACACACAGTCGATACCCAGTTCTTTTACAAGGCCCAACATCAGCTGGTAAGACTAGTTTAGTACAATATTTGGCAAAGGTCACAGGTCATCGTTGTGTGAGGGTTAATAATCATGAACATACTGACTTACAAGAGTACATTGGTATGTATTCAACTAATATTGAAGGAAAACTAGAGTTTCAAGAAGGTACTAATATTATATTACATTAATTGATCAGAAATATTGAATGTTGGTTTTCTAATTAGGTGTATTGATACAAGCTATGAGACAAGGTCATTGGATAATATTAGATGAACTCAACTTAGCACCTACTGATGTATTGGAAGCTTTGAATAGGGTATGTATTACTATAATCTGATTGGTCACTTTTCCCATCACAGGTACTTGATGATAACCGAGAGCTCTTCATACCAGAGACTCAACAGCTGGTCAAAGCTCATTCTCATTTTATGTTATTTGGGACGCAGAATCCTCCAGGTATTTACGGAGGTAGAAAATTACTTTCTCGTGCATTTAGAAATCGATTTATTGAGTTACATTATGATGACATACCAAGTAATGAATTAGTACAAATATTACATCATAAATGTGCTCTACCTGAGACATATGCTAAGAAAATGGTGGCTGTAATGAAAGAGCTTCAAGTAATAACAATTAATAAGAATTAATAAATTTATTATCTCTCTATTAGCAAAGACGCTCTTTATCTGGGATCTTTGAAGGCAAGTATGGATTGATAACTTTAAGAGACTTATTTTGGTGGGCGGAGCGCTATCGTAGATCACCAAATAAGAAACAGTTCTTTGATTGGGAACAATTATTAGCTGAAGATGGTAAGAGGTTAAAGGTCAAAGAATTTTTAAAGTTATTTGTTATAAGGGTTTATGTTATTGGCGGGAAAATTAAGGACATCTCAAGAAGAACAAGTGATTATTGAAGTGATTGAGAAACATTTTAAGAAAATAGTTGATCCCAAAATGTTATTTGGAATTAATGGAGGACTAGCAACTAAAGAATGTTTGAAAATATTAAATGGAACCCTTCCTGATGAATTTCAGCACCTTGTCTGGACCCCCGAACTTCTTAGGATGGGAGTTCTGGTACACAGGGCAATCTTGTTTGATGAACCAGTTTTACTAGTAGGAAATACTGGGTATGATATTAATGGATGTGGTTAATTTATTATATTCCAAATGTTATCACAGCTGTGGTAAGACAACACTCTGTCAGCTGTTGTCAAAGTTACTAAACAGAACATTTTATTCCATTAACTGTCATATACATACTGAAGCTGCTGACTTCCTTGGAGGACTCAGACCTATACGGAACAGGACTGAGACTGAAGAGGTATGTTAATTATAATTTGTCATTTTATTATTTGGTTTGTTTCAGTCTAATGATGCGTGGGCGTTGTTTGAATGGAGTGATGGCATTTTAGTGAAAGCAATGCAAGATGGTGGATGTTTACTTGTTGATGAAATCTCTCTTGCTGATGATGCTGTTTTAGAAAGACTCAATTCTGTTTTAGAACCAGAGAGATGTTTATTAATAGCAGAGAAAGGGGGTCGTATGGAACAAGTAAAACATGTTTGACCAGTTTGATGATCATGTGATATCATAGGTATATGAAGTAACAGCACGAGATGGTTTTCTCCTCCTAGCTACAATGAACCCTGGAGGTGACTATGGCAAAAAAGAGGCATGTGACTCTCGTATGACAGTCACATGATCATAGATTGTTTTTATTATAGCTATCACCAGCCTTGCGAAACCGGTTTGTTGAGATTTGGTGTCCAGATATGTCCAGTTTAGATGGATACAAGTTAATAATTGACCACAATCTTAATTCTAATTTTAAAGGTTATTATCAAGACACACCCCCTGTTAATTATATAGAAACAACCCCTATAGGTTTGTTGTCATGGAGTGATAAAATGCTCTATTTTATTAACTGGTTGAAGAAACAGGTTTTGCTAATTAGGTATGTTACATAAGACTTGTCAAACCTGTTAAACTTGTTTCTTTAGATATACAGTAACAACTAGGGATATATTAATGTGGGTGGAATTTATGAACAAGACATCTCCGCCCCTTTCACCATCCCAAAGTTTTATTCATGGAGCTGAAATGGTATTTGTAGACTCATTAGGTTGTGGGGGTGTTGGATTAGCTAGCGATAGTCAAGAACTAAGACAACGTTGTATCAGTGTATTAAGGGAGTTATGTGAGAGATGTGAGGCTGATGGTGAACATGAAATGGATGATGAAATTAAATATGGTGTATATCCATTCTTTATTGATAGAGGTATCTATTTAATTAAGTAACATTAATTTATTTATTAATTATAGGGTCACAAATTACAGCTGCTGTTAATAAATATTGCCTCACTGCAAAGGGACCATCTAATAATTTGCTCCGCCTACTTAGAGCCTTACAATTGGGTCGTCCTCTGATGTTAGAAGGAGACCCAGGTGTTGGTAAGACAAGTTTAGTATCTGCTCTTGCATCTGCTAGTGGACACGCCCTCACTCGTATCAATTTATCAGAACATACTGTAAGATATATACAACGATGTGTTCAAATTTATTTTCTAACTATTAGGACATAAGTGATTTATTTGGCTCAGATTTACCAGTGGAAAATGTTAGTGGAATTAAGTTTGAATGGAGGGATGGACCATTTTTGAAAGCTCTCTGTAATTCAGAATGGATCCTACTAGATGAGGTATTAAATATCATATGACAACATGTTCTATAATATATATATATATATATATATATGTCTATCTATGTATGTATGTGTGTGTATGTCTATATTAGATGAACTTAGCATCGCAGTCTGTTCTGGAAGGTTTAAATGCTTGTTTAGATCACAGAGGAGAGGTACATATACCCTCATCATTTATATCATATTATATATTGTATCTACAGATTTACATACCAGAACTTAATAAACTCTTTAGGGTGCCTCTAGGTACACGTCTCTTTGCCTGTCAAAATCCTCTTCATCAAGGAGGTGGGCGGAAAGGTCTCCCTCGTTCTTTTGTCAATCGATTTACACAAGTTAGTAGTTGATAATTGTGTCATGTGACTGTCATGTGTCTATCAGGTGTATATGGAGCCCATGTCCTGTGAAGATCTTGTGTTTATCACATGTTCTCTTTATCCTGAACTGACTAGAGATACTGTAGAGAGAATGATAGGATTCAACAATAAGGTATGATGTCATATGATGTCATGAATGTTATAGGACCATACTTTAGGTGCAGCAACTTTATGGTTGTCATGGAAACAATACATCAATGCTGTGGGAATTTAATTTAAGAGACATTTTGAGATGGTGTCAAATTATGAAAGAGAACAAAGACTATGATCCTAGTCACTGGATACAACTAATTTATTGTTGTCGTCTACGTAATCAAGACATGAGAAACAAAGTTAGTTTTATAATTGTTCATTATTACTTTAGTATTGTGTTTTGGACAGGTTTTGGATCTTTATAGAGACTCGTTCCAATGTACGTTGGAGTCTGGGTCTCAGTCTATAGGAGGATTATTTCATATATCACAAAACATATTACAAGTAATACAAAATGATAATAACTAGTAATAACTATTAATAACTACATTAGATTGGTGTCACAAGATATGACAGAGGATTATATAATGAAGACTTTTGTCATAATGACATTAATACTTTGGGAATGTCCCCTTTCCTTCTCCCTTGTCAACTACCTCTGTTGGAAATGATGTTACAAAATGTAAAGATGAATTGGATGACAATTTTAGTGAGTTAAAAAAACCATGGTAACAGTTACCAGGTAACCAATAAAACATTAGGTTGGTGGCAGTAACAGTGGTAAGTTAACGTTAGTACATACCCTCTCTGCTTTATGTGGTCACAAACTATTGGAGTTCCCAATGAACAGTGATACTGATACTATGGAGTTACTGGGTGGATTTGAACAAGTACATGTCACATGATATCACATGATTGTCATATGGCATCTTAACAGGTTAATCCTGAGAGACAACTTAGTAATATAGTGAGCAGAATATTATATATTGTGAAATGTTTAGAGACTGAACATAAAAGACAAAATATTACAAACAAATTAAATGAAATTATGTCATTTTTAAAGAGTGTTGACATTCCAAAAGGTATTTTATAAGTTTGTATATTTATATTATAAATTGACAATATTTAGATAATGAAGAATTAATAATTCTATGTACTACTCTACAACATTATATAACTGATATCCTCTTAATAGCTCAATATATTAATTCCAGTCTTCAACATGGTTAGTTGTACTAACAAATCATTTGATATCTTATTCCTCTAATATTGTAGATGTTCATTCTCTCATTCTGGAATGTCAGTCTTTACATACTAAATTAACAAAAAACAAATATACTGGACAATTTGAGTGGGTAGAGAGTTTATTAGTATCTGCATTGACTAATGGTTACTGGTTACTTATTTCAAATGCTAATTTCTGCAGGTATAGTGACAAACTCTCTCTCTCTCTATTGTCTTGTAGTCCGTCTGTTTTAGATCGCCTCAATCCTTTATTAGAACCTAATGGAATGCTTACTATTGACGAAAGAGGTATTGTAGGAGGGGATGTTCCTGTCGTTAAACCTCATCCTGAGTTTAGGTATTGTCACACATCACTTTATTTAATAGATGTTGTTTTATTAGATTATTTTTAACAATGGATCCATCTCATGGTGAAATATCTCGAGCTATGAGGAATAGAGGCATAGAAATAGCAATCCTACCTGAAGTAAGAACAGATTTTAGCTTGTATTCAACTAACATGAACTTATTTAGAATGTAAATGTACTTCATTCTCAATTACATGGAGCTACTCATGATTATCTGACATTATCACTCAAAGTATCAGAACTTGTTAGTGATCCTGTAAGAAATCAAGTGAAGAGAGATCTTTATCCATTATTGACATCATTAAATGACCTTATTAATGAGAGGTACATGTCCCTATTAATTAGATCAAATAATTTATTGTTTGTTTCCTTTAGTGCTTCCTCTAATATAAAGGTTAGTTAGTCATGTGATAGTCATATATTTATCATGTGATAATGATACAGGTAATATTAAGACTTGAATCTCAATTGAGAGTATTTCATGATCTCACAACTATTAATGATATATCAATACGATATGATGTATTATGCCAACTGGCTGAAAAGCTAAGTGATCAGCCAGTATTGTCCTCTGTTGTCATGGCAACATCAGATGTATTATCTGATGAAAAATATAAACAGATTGCTCAAGAAATTATTAACATGATGGAGTCTATATTAGGTGAATAGTGTAATAATGACATCATTAATTTGTTACTATATATAGGTACTTGTTATGAGTCTCATATTAACTTACTAATAAATCCAGCGCTATATTATATTATATCTGGAAATAAAGATATCACTGATAAAGTAAATTAGTAAGTTATATCATGTGACTTCATATTTTTAATATAACAATAGTTTACAGGTATTGAGTAATATTCAAAGACTTTATTATCTCAATAAGAGATTGAGTTCCTGTAAAACTGGTTGGACCAGTCAACCCAGTTTATTTCAGATGACTAATATTTCACAAACAAGTTAGTTTAAATTTGTTAATTTTGATATAATTTATAATATATTTTTATCAGCTGGTTTATTAACAAAAAGTATAATTGTTAAACTTGATTTATTGATAACAACGCTTTTGTCATCAATTAGTGATATTGCTGATGTTTTATTAAGAGAGCTACCTTCATCATTGGTAAGATTATTATCAATATATTTGATATATTCTCTATATGTTGCTTAGTTATGGAGGACAATAGATACATTAAAGTTATTTATTATATATTGTCATGTTCATGGTGGGTCGTTATCGTCTGTTGCTATGGGATGGTCTTTGTTAAAGAATTATTGTATTGATCCTCTTATATCACAACTACAAACAAAAACAGAGTTAGTATCTATCTAATTGATTTATTTATTATTTTATTATATAATAGTCTTCAATCTTTGTTAATGTCTCTATCAGTAATGGATGAACTCAACTCTTTCGAAGATCAAGTTTTAAATGCATTCAGGAAGACATTAGGTGCTCCATTACCACCTGGTACAGATCTACAACTCAATGTTATAGTTAGTACTCAAGTAATTATAATCTATTATTAACTTTTATTTTTATAGAATTTACTTCAACATTATGATAATAAACTAGTTAATGTCCCCACTGCCCCTCCTTTTTATCTCCTGGATAGTCCTACAGCTAGTAAAAGAAGTGATGTTCTTTTGATGATCTCAGCTCGTCTCCATGACAACCAGGAGGAAACTCTCCAAAAGATGATCAATGATTTTAATGTCACGATTCCTCCATTGTCCTCGTATCTTGTATCCAATATTGCTGAGTCAGCTTTAAATTGTCTAACTGATATCTACTTATCTGGTCACTGTCAGCAAATAGAAATGATTTTTTCATTTACTAACTACTGTCTCCAGATACCACAATGGCCACTGACTGCATTAGTATGTACCACTAACCAGCTAAACAAACAGGTTAGTTTGGATTAACCAGTTTTTATTATGATAAAGAAAATATTTATTTATTAAGATTTTATTTATTTATTTGGTTGAACTGTTGTTTGTTGTTCTGTTTGTGTAAACATTGATTACTAGTTAGTATATAAGTTACCTCTAACTTAAAAGCAGTCAATTCATCTTTCTCTCTCTTCTGCTGGTATTATTGTCAACTATTATTTTTATTAACTCTTTATAATACAGGTGTCTGGAGAAGACAGTCCACACTTTATCCAGCTACTAGAGTTAATCTCAACCGATCCTCATCTTCGTTTACTAAATAATTCATCTGTTACAACTTGTATCAACTCCATCTCTGATGTTTGTTTCTCTCTATGTTCTCCTCCTCAAACAGGACCTGCTACAATAGAGAATTATGGCCAAAAATTAAATGAACTAAGAAGTCTTCTTCAATTCTTATTCCTTCAAGGATTGTCATCATCATCTCCAATGTTATCTTTGTGAGTACCTTTTGATTAACTGACAAGAACATTTGTTGTTGCTATAGTAACCAAGATGTTCAACTAATGAAACATGTTATGGAATCAATCTTGAGAGCATTGTCTCTATCTCTCACGTCTGGAGATGATAACTGTGAGGATGAAGTACTTTTGACAAGAAAGGTTGCAGTGGTAACTGAGTTGATATCATCTCAGCTTGTAAACAGAGGGAAGAGATCACAATTACTTCCAAATTACTGGACCTATGTCCTTCAATGTTTGGACTCGTCATCAGATATCCTCAGTAAATATTTAGATGTAACTAACATTACTGAAGTAATGATAAGAGAGATAGCAACAGTCAGAGTCCATCTTGGACTTGTACTTGTCCTCCTCCTCTGTCCAGTGAGTCCACTGGATCCCCTCATTGTAGAAGGAACTCATAATGAAGTCTTAAATCAATTGGTTAGTTCATTCTGTACAAGGGCAGTGGTATGTGGTATCATCTCTTGTATAGGTCAGTAGTAACCAGTTATTGTTGGAATCTTATCAACATCACTTACAATTGAGTTCTGGAGGTGGTGACTGGAATATTCACCAACATCAGACCCTATATACAGGGTCTAGTGTTGAGGGTATGCTGCATTGGACCTCTCAGTTAAAGGAAATAGAGAGGGATGTCCCACGTAGATTACAACCTGATAAGGTATGTATTACTATAATTAAATTGATAGGTAAATCTTGTTATAGTATGGGATGTTAGTCGAGGGTAGTACCCATGTATTACAGACTCTCTGTCATCCGAACAAAATATTCTATTTAATGAGCAGAGATTGCAATGAAATAAACAACTGGTTTGATAGTGTAGTTGCTGCTGTTCATCAACTTAGACAGAAGTTTCCATCATATAATGATCTTGTACAACCTTTTACAGCTGCTCTCAGTCTGGTAAGCTTCATATTATATCCATACACTTATTTTGAGATATCCTTTCTAGTTAACTAGTGGTTTGAGAGTATTGTCAAAGTTTACTACAACGACAAAAGTATGTTTATTAATTTCTATGATATATAATATTTAAATTTGTGTGATAGGACTGGTTTCAGGACTGTATTGTCTGTCTAGTCCAGTTCCCATACTGGAATGGAAATGAATCTAGTAGTGTTGGTGAACTAGCTCGTGTGAAACAGCTGTTAAATTTATGTCAAAATTATGATATCAAAAAAAATTGGAAGATTTGTTTGAAGTATGTGTGAAATAAAATGTTATCTTTGACTTTTTGTTTTTAGATTAGTGTCAGTTGCCGTGGAAACAGCACTACATGTACTAAATTGTTTTCCTCATGATCATCCTCCCACTGTCATTAATATTATCTCACAATTACTAGATGTATGCTATCATATTTGGGAAGTTGGTGATCAACAAGAGAGAGAGAAGAAACAAGAAGAAGAGAGTTTGTATTGTTATAAACCCAAAACAATTAATATCACTATTGACGAGGAAGAAGAAAAAGATAAACATTTGTTGAGATTGTTTCCAAACTTTGACAATTTCTTTAAAGAGAACACAGATGATGAAACATCACAAGACCCTCTACCAGACTCTGTACCAGACCCTTTACCAGATGTGGTAGACATGGACTCATCTTCACAAATCCAGTTCAGCGAACATGAGATGGCAATGATAAGAGAACTTCATTTCAGATTATTTAATTCTTCAAACATTACTTCTCCTACATTGTTACCACATTTAACTCGCTATAGAATAGCTCATCAACTAACAGAAGATCATCAATGCACTAAGGAGATCAGTTTAAGTGGACATCTTAAAGCTTGTTATTCTCTCTTGACAACCATACAGGATGATAAAGTGGAAAACACAAGGTTTGTTTGTTGTCATGGCAACAGATAATATTTTTCTACCATAGACCATTTATAATTTATCGAGACCCTTCAATTCAAGAGGCAAAACGAGTTCTACCTATTTTGAGAGCATTGATGTCTCAAGTTGAAGAAATCTTACTTGAATGGCCTGATTATCCTGTTCTAAAACAGGTCAGACCTGTTACAAAAACTAGTTTATAGTAGTATTGTTTATCTCTTTAGATATTAAAATCATGTGAGTCTGTTCTCTCACTTGATGTGGACAGTCCACTTATGATGATATTATCAGGTCTGGAGAATGTCTTAAAGAAGTCACAAGTACATAAACTGATGCTAACATTATAATATTGTATCTTTTAGGATTGGGAAAGTTATGCTAGTTCTAGACTGTCTTTATCAAAGCATTTGTCATCATTAACTGAACTAATAATACAATGGAGAATATTAGAATTAAGGTTAGTGTATAATATATGACAGCTGATATTATTATTACTTACAGCTGCTGGGATCATCTTCTAGAGATGTGTAAAGATGACATAGTAACGTCTAGTAGTACTTGGTGGTTTTATCTCTATGGTTTGTATTCTGAGAGTAGTTCATCTTGTGTAACAAAGACAAAGGAGGAGTTAGTGGAGTCTTTGCAGCTGTTTATGGAGACCAGTTCATTGGGAGAGTATCGCTCAAGATTGGATATGATTATTGCTTTTAGTCAACAACTAGCTAGTAATACTGGTAAATCTGGTTTGTTAAACTTGTTTTACATGTTTATTAGATGAACAGTTGCTAAGTGACATTTTTATGAATATCTACAATTATTACAACCAATTTTTACCAGCTATTGAGAGTACTCTGGACAAACAGGTTGAACCTGTTCAAAAAGAGTTTAAGGTGCAATAGTCAATTATGACTGTATTAAATTACTTTCAAATTTTTGTAGGAATATCTGACTATTTTAAGATGGAAAGATGGTAACTATTGGTCTATCAAACAATCTAGCGAAAAAAGTCATCGTACATTATTACGTCACATGACAAAATATAAAGTAATAAAATAATAATTAATATTATTTTTATTGTTGTCAAGGATATCCTGACACAACCTGTTAAACCAGTTATGTCAACCAGTAATATTGATACAACTGATAAACAAACATCCATTCTTCAATTACTTATAAATTCTCTAAATAATTCAGACCATACATCATTGCAGGTAAATATTGACTGTAATAAACACTTGTTGTATGTTGTCATAGTTACCTGATGACCACACCTCTTTGTTAAACATCAAACTTGACGATCAAGTTACATTGACTGCTCATGATTGTTACAATCGTATGCATACACTTATAACTCGTTATACTAGTTATCATATCTTGTTGGACTGGTGTCAAAAACTGGATATGTTTACTGGTGATGTTATCATGGAGTATCATGAACTTCAACAAAACAATATACCATGTGGAGTGAGTGTACCATCTCTAACACAGTTAGTATGTCTGTGTGTTACAGGTAACAATGGAACAAAGACGTTCTGCTGTTAAACTTATTTTAATGAAAAGAAGAAAAGCTTTAAATGATCTTTTTAAAACTCTAAAACAATTTGGTAGGATACAATACAAGTCTAGATACTTCACTATATTTTATAGGTCTCTCCCATCGGAAGGGAGAAGAATTAACTGATGATATCCACTTACTCACTTTGACACATCCTTCTCTCCCTAATATGATCCCTCTCATTGAAGATTGTAATATTTATTTCTTTCGGTGTGTCCTGAGAACAGCTGCTCTTAATACTGCAATGACTTCACCATCAAAAGTATGATATAGATCATGTGATAGTCATATGATAATCATGTCATTTAGGAGCTTACAATGAGTCATATTGTATGGATTAGAGGATATTCACGTCAATTAATGGCAATACTTTGTGAACAAAAACAAACATTAGCTGAAGGATTGAAAAATATGAATATATTTGAGTATATTTTATCATTGTCTTCATTTTAATTACTTCTCTTTAATTGTAGGGGTCTAGTAGACCGTTTGACGGCTGCCACAAGAGAACCTGTTATGAGAACTTGTTCAGTAAACCAGTATCAATCATGGCAGGTAACATTAGTTGATAAATTAGACTATCATTTAGTTTCTCTTTAAGTTGAAATTGTTATCACTTCTACAACAATGTCTGGAAATCATACACAGTTCTCAGGATCTACTTGATACTTGTCCAGACATATTTGATCTTTCTTTGACTCCATATTGCACCTCTGTTTTGCCTCCTGTATTGTCATGTGGTAATAAACATTGTTTACAAGATGCTGTGGGTCAGTTATCATTGTGGGAAACTAAATTAAATGAAACAATGAAAATATCAATTAAATTGAACAAGAAAATGACGTCCAATAAATTTTATTTTATGACCAAGTCAGCTCAATTTTTAACTAATTTGATTTTATTAATTATAACAGATCTGAATTGGAACTTCTGATGGAGGGATATGAAATGATCAATGATTTTGTAACAGCTGGTATTGTTCAATGTCTGAAATCTTTATTAGGAGAGAGTGATCATTGGTAAGTTTAATACCAAACTCCATTGATTTCTCTATCTGTTCAGTCCTGACATGTTCGAGTATATGGTTCACTTAAAAAACAAGATTATAGTCAAATATACTGAATTTAAATCATGGTTTGCAAACATCAAAGAAGACTGTGTAACCGAGCAATCAAATGAATTGACCAATCAAAATGTTTCAGTCACATGGCAACTGGAGGAGCTAGTTAGATCAATAATGTTAGGTATTCAACATGTCATAGAGAAGGAGAGAGAAATTGTAAAACTAGAAAAGGAGGAAGATGGTTAGTATATAAATTGTCAAAGCTATTTGAAATAAATAATACCATTTATAGATGATAATATTCCTTTGTGTAAAACTTTACACGAGTTCTCATTATACAATATTCATAATATTGACTGTCATGAGGTAATATATATCTATATAATATATGTATGATTATTATTATATTATATATAGGTTACTGAACATTTGACAAAGTTATTGGTAATCATAGCAACCACCTCTTACATTAATCTCGATGAAGTGTGTGGTCTTTTGCATCAGTATCAGTTGCTATTGAAGAGGGTGTGGCTTGAAATGGGACTTGTGTATAGAACATTTAGTAAAATGACCTCCATTTTGTTGGAGATTTACGCAAATCTGATATCCAAGGTTTATATTCTAGATAATTATTTTAATATTTGATCCTTAATACAGGGGTTTTGTGTTCCATCTGAGTTCTCTGAAAATGCTGAAAGTACTGATGGTGAAGAGTTTCTAGATATTGATGCTGGTGGATTTGATGAGGGAGAAGGAACAAAGAATGTCAGTGACAAAGTTGAGAAAGATAATTTAGTAAGTCATTTCTTAACCATTTGTGTAATTATTATCAATTATCAGGATACAGGAGGTACTCCTGATGAGGGAGGAGGGGAAAAGAAAGAGGGAGATGAGAATGGTGTAGAAATGGATAATGACTTTGAGGGTGACATGGAGGATGTTCCTCAACAAGAAGAAGAAAGAGAGGAGAGGTATGAGACATTTTAAAAATGTTGTTTAGTGATGTCAATGTAGTTTTAACAACGAGGAAGATGATGAGTTAGATAAGAAAATGGGACAATTTGGAAATGATGGTAACACTGAAGATAAAGAACAACTTGACAGGAACATGTGGGCACCTGAAGATGATAAACATGAAGAAAATGATGTTAGAGATAAATATAATAACTTCTAATATGTTCGTTTGTTGTAGATTAACAAAGAGTCTGGAGGTGGTACTACACTGGAAGAAGAGAGTCAACTTGCAGCTAAAGAAGGTACTAACAATAAGCTAATATTAATAATTATTAATAATTATTAATAATTATTAATAATTATTATAGATGGTAAAAGAGAAGGTGATGGTAGTAGACAACATGAGGATTTAGGACAATCTGATAATGATGAAGTCATTAATGATCAAGATGACTATTTTGATAGTGGTGGTGGTAGTAAAGAAAAACAAGTAACATTATGTTTGTCAATAAAATAAAATATTAATATAATTTATTAGCTGCAAGAGGAAGAAGAGATAGATTTTGGTGACCTTAATATTGATGAGGGTATCGAAGAGGATAAAACTGAACAAGACAATGAATTATCAGGAGATGAGGAGGAGATGGAGACTGACAAGAAAAACCAGTCTGACCACCTTGATGTTGACAAAGAAGAAGAGATGGATGAAGATAAGTGTGAAGGTGAGGGTGACAATGAATGTGAGGGTGAGGGACAAGCTCAAGCTGTTGAGGATATTGAAGAAGTAAGTTTTTTTGTACAAGTTTCATAATTATTGTCTCTGTTGTTTGTAGTCTTTAGATCCATCAGATAGTAAAACTTATACCAGTAGTGATATGATGTATGGTGTCCCACAGTCACAGATAACACCATCACAGGTCACTCATCACACATTACAGCACTATCATATCACTACCAATTTTATTATTTTAGGAGCAGAACTATTCCAATACAGAGACAATAGATCCTCAGGTTAACAATTAATTACAAACATTAAATATATTACAATATCCTAATAGGATGTACCCTCGTCAGATCAACAATCTACTGATCAATCCAACAGTGCCTCAGGAAATGTTACTACTAGTAAGATAATATTTATAGTATTGTTTATAATGACCACGCCCATTAGAAGTTGAGACCACAGGAGATACGGTCATACCATTATCACACACTGCTACTGTACAAGTATGAAATATAATTAAATTAATTAATTAATTACTAACTCATTTAGAAATATAATTTAATTAATTAATTAATTACTAATTTATTTAGTCTAGACCCACAAGACGAAAACATTCTCAGACTTCCACTCCTCGTAGTTTAGCAGACATGTTAGATAGACCTATAAAACGACCTCGTCTCATGGACAGGTCTTTCTCACTAGACTCAAGACCCCCTAACGAAGGGTCTGATAATAATCCACTAGAAGATAAGGTACTTTAATTGACTATGATATGACATCATTATATTATTGTATTAGGACTCAGACTGGTACCAACATGTGGCTGAGAATGAGTCCAGTGATACTATAGTCTGGGATTGTTTAAATGGAACTGATGATGTTGGTACTGGTAAACAACCACTTGGAGAGGAACCTAATGATAACAATCATAATAATGATATTGAAAGTGAAATTGACAAAGTAATAAATGATGAGGTAATAAAAAGTTTGTTTTTAATAATTTTGTTACAAATAATTTATCTTAAAGATATCACTGACTACCACTGACTGTCAACTAGTTGAAGTTGATGATGACAACATTGTTCCTACAATTGACGATGAAAATTGTCAAGAAATGGAGACTGATGTTATCAGAGATAATGTTAATGAGAGAGTGATACCAACTGATAGTTTTTTTGCTAGTGGTATTAGTAATACTATAACTAGTGATATTGTGAGTATAAATGTTAACATGATAACAATGACTACACACTACAATAGGATGAGAAAAGATTGAGAGAGTCTTTACAAACTGCTGTACAAGTCCTTCATTATAACAACAAAGTATATTTTATATTAGTTAATTGTTATGACATCTCTCTCTGTCTCTGTCTCTCTCTCTCTCTCTCTCTTTCTCTCTCTCTCTCTTTCTCTCTCTAGTGTGAAGATTCTACAATGTTATGGATACAATATGAACTATTGACAAAAACCTTATCACATTCTCTCTGTGAAGAACTCCGACTAATACTTCAACCTACTGAAACTGCTCAACTCAAGTAAGAGATATTACTTTAATGTATTATTTATATATTATTATTATTATTAGAGGTGACTATCGCACTGGAAAGAGACTTAATATGCGTAGGATTATACCTTATATTGCTAGCAACTTTCAAAATGATCGTATCTGGTTAAAGAGAAATAAACCTAGTAAAAGAGATTATCAAATATTGTTAGCTGTTGATGATTCTGCTAGTATGAAAGAGAACGATTGTAATCAAGTAAGACAATCTAGTGGAGGAACTACTAGTAATGTACATTTAATGGATGACATTTTATTGTAGATGGCATATGAATCATTAGCTTTGATCAGTACAGCTTTACAGAAACTTGATTGTGGACAGTTAGGTGTGTTGAGGTTAGTTGAAGAAATGGATTGGACAGACAGACAGACAGACAGAAAAACAATAGACAGACGGACAGACAGACAGACAGATGTATTACAAACATATTATACTTATGTTAGGTTTGGTGAAAGTGTTGAAATATTACATCCATTGGACCAGCCATTCTCACCAAATCAAGGTGGTCATATTTTACAACATTTAACTTTCTCTCAATCCAAGACAAACTTCATACAAGTACATGAATATAATACATGCCCTCACTCTATATAATTCATTGTAGTTACTTCAAAGTACTGAGACACTTTTTAGTAAGTCATTACTCCAAGGAAGAAAGATATCAGTAGATGTCAGTCAACTACTGGTGATATTATCAGATGGGCGGGGTGTATTCGCAGATGGCACATTAGTACGTACTTAATGTTAAGTTGTGATATCATGTGATAATATGTTGAATTTAATAGGCAGTAGAGACTACTGTACACAAACTTAATGAAATGGGAATTTTCATGGTCTTCATTATATTAGATGGTTTAGCTAAGGTATTAAATATTATATTATAAACAATGTCTAAATGATATGTACAGGATTCTATTGTTGATATCAAAGTACCTACCTTCATTCCGGGACAGGTATTAATTGTTACCATAGTTACAATAACTCAATCTTTTCTGCTAGCCTCCTTTAATTCGGACATATCTAGAGACGTTCCCATTTCCTTATTACATTGTCTTACGAGAAATATCAGCCCTTCCCACGGTACTTAGTCAGGCTTTGAGGCAATGGTTTGAATTGGTTACTATGGCAACATAAAAGGAGATAATCTAAAGTATTTTTATTGAAATAATATTAATCATAAAATAATAAAGTCATTTGATTTGATTTGAAATATAAATTATTTATAGACTTTGAACAAATAAGGAGCTAGAATTAATGCTTCCAATAAAGATGACTCCTCAATCATTTCCTACAGAATAATATATTGAAGAGTTACTGCCATTACTATTACGATACCTTGAGTAGAACTGTAGTTTTAACTTGGACTGTTTTATTAGTAACATTAAACTTCATGACAGCGTCCTATAATAAATTATAATATGTCATTAATAATTACTGCCTTACCTCAATGGTTGTCACAGATACTCTATCCACGATCATCTCAGACTCCACAGTGCTCTACATATACATTTACTATATCATTATAATAACATAGCATTCTTACTAATAAAGGCTTTACTATATTGTGATAAAATGCAGGCTTTATATCATTAGATAACTGAGGTATACTGCCACTATAATTAAAAAAACATATAATAATTATAGTGATATAATATAAAGTGATTACCTCTTCTTTTCAATGAGTTTAGTCATATAGTAGCACAGTATAAAATCTCTCTTACTAAAGTAAGTATCATCACCTAACACATGATATAACTATATACATATTATTATAATGATGTGTTGATATTGGGAGGAGAATATCTTACTGGTTTTAAAAGTGGCTCTATTTTAGAACAAGTAACAGGATCATTTCCTGTCAATCCAGACAATACTTCAGAAAATAACAGATGTCTATAACAGCAGGTGAGAAAGAGTGAGCAGATATATGATATATCTTACCCATCACCATTTTGATCTAGACTATCAAATAATTGAGCACCTTCTAATTTGTCATGATTTGGGACATATTTGATCAAATTTACAAACTACAGAGATAGAGATAAACTGAACAATAAGTGATAATCATGACAAACCTCAAAGTGTGATTTATGATATGATTGTCCTTCAAATATATGTTCTCTCTGTTCCAAACTACCTTGTTGTGTCTTATCTGGTATAGTTTGCAACAGAGATATACTGAAGAGAGTGATAGAGAGGAAGATACATTATTATATATAGTTGGTACATATTAGTCTTACTTTGTTATTTGAGGTAATTTAGGTATTGATGAACCTACAGATGAAAACTGACTGCTAACATTAGTAATAACAGGATCTCTTTTTGGACTTGATTTAATTTGGACAGATTTATTGGAATGAGATGACAACAATTGTTGTAGTCCTCCTTGTTTCTGTTGTTGTTGTTGTTGTTGTTTCTGTTGTTGTTGTTGTTGTTGTTGCTGTTGTTGTTGTTGTCGTTGCCATGGTTTTTGCTGCTGTTTTTGTTGTTGTGGTAAAGAAATAGTAGAAGTCAGATGACATGGAGTAGTTTTTACTGATAAATCTCTTTTGGGACTTCTTGTAGTTGTCTCATGTGTTGAAGAGTTAGAGGACTTCATTTTTATATCACTGTTATCCATTGATATAGTTTTGGTACATTGTGTGCTGATATTATCAGAAAGAGGTGGTAAATGATTAGGTTTCTTTGTCATATGATATCGCTTTATTAAAGTAGCAGCTGGTACTGAGGCTGGTTTGACAGGATTAGGGAACAGGTTTGATTGTTTCATACGTGATCTAATGGTATGTACAGCTGCACTGTAGCATCTGTTTCTGGTTGGTATCTCTTCTGGCATGGAGTATTTCCACGTTCTATGACATCTACAACGACTGTAAGCTAGTGTTGAGTGAATAGAGTCATTTTTAACAAGATGTTCACACTTTGAACAGGTCTTCACTGGAATGATCAGCATAGGTAGACCACTTTGATTGGGAGTAGGAGAAGAGGTACTTTCGTGGCCAGCCATTGATCCTCTTTCTTTTCCTGCAGCAGGCATACTGGAATTTTCAACTGTAAAGAGAAAACAAGGGATTGGTTGGAGCAAATAAGCTCCACCTGGGCGTGGCTTTCCTGTGAAACAACATTCTGGGTCTGGTAATATTCAGATTGTAATCTTCTCGGATATTTTAGTGTCCGGACTACATGTGGCTTTCATCATGGCTGGTACAAATGTGAGTGAATTCCTTCAGAGTAAAGTTAAAACTGCAGATGATATCGATGTAGCTCAGATATGGGCTCAGCTTGATGATCTACACTCAAAGAAGTAAGCAATTAATCATTAATTACCAGGGGTACTGGATATTTTCCTCCATATAGACTCTGGCATCAGCTGACAGAAAATTTGATAACATTTGTAAGTCACCCCAGCTTTAAAAATGGAGGACTAGTTGAGGTATGTTGATCACATGACTGTCACATGATAGCATTTATTTTATCTTCAGCTTTATCACAAGTTTATAACAGATTTTGAACACAAGTACAATCAACCATTATTAATGCACTGTACATACTTGTTGTTAAAACAGGATTAACCCGTTATCTTTGGTTGAAATATCACTAGTGGTTGTCAAGGAAATATCAAGTTTGTTGTTGCTATGGTAACACATTATAATATACATATTTTTATAACAGACATTGATGAAGCTCTCTTATTTATTGAGAGTATCAAAGAGAAGGTAACCATAGTAACTAAAAAAAGACATCTTGACATGTGCGTGTGTGTTATAGGTAAAGAACGATCTGGAATCTAAAGTACTATGTATGGTCAGTATTGGCAGTACAAAATTATTAGCACATCAATTAGAGGATGTTAAGGTGACCCCTATAATTATAATATTATTAATATTATGGAGATTATTATAGTTGATAATGGAGGAGGCAGGGACACTGTTGGATACAACAGACGGTGTTACTTCAGTTCATGCCCGATATTATGACTTGTGTAGTGAATATAATAAAGTTAGTACTAACTAGTTATTAATAGTTATTAATGTTGTTTACTAGGTGATAGGAGATCATGCTGAATATTATCATAATGCTCTCAAATTTTTAGGATGTGTTGATTCAAAATTAATGCCTTGTAAGTATTCTCCATTATATCATCTCTTTATAGCACATTTTATTGCTCAGTGGAAGAGAAATCAAATAGAGCATTCTGTATTGCCATAGCAGCATTAGTTGGTGAAGGAATATATAATTTTGGAGAATTGGTAAGTATTATCGTGTTCTCTTATAATAACTCTCTCTCTCTAGTTGTGTCAAGGGGTGTTGGAGGGGTTAAAATTAAGTGAGAAAGCATGGTTGATTGAGATGTTACAAGCATTCAATGAAGGAGATTTGGCAAAGTTTGATCGTCTCAAACCATTGTGGTCACAACAAGCTGACCTTGTTGCTAACCAAGATAAATTAGAGTCTAAGATTCGTCTACTATGTCTAATGGAGGTATGGTTGTCATGGCAACAATAAATCATCCTACTTACTATTGTCGTTATTCATTAACAGTTGGTATTTCGACGTCATGCTCATGAGAGAACTATTGATTTTATAACTATAGCAGAAACAGCTAAAGTTGATATCAAAGAGGTTAGTATTAAAGTGTTATGGTTTAAAATGTCACTTGCAACAATACATAGGTTGAATTCTTAGTTATGAAGGCCCTGTCTCTTGGTTTGTTAAAAGGTATTATCATATATATGAGGCATGTCTGATTGGACACCATTGGAGCCTTTTATTGTCTTAATTGAAGAGATTTCCTCTTTACATGAGGCAATTATAAGAGATAAAAATGGTGTCCTTTAGAGAAGACCCATTGTAGTATTGTTATAATACTGAATTCTAGGTACTATTGATGAAGTGGATCAACAGGTCAACATGACGTGGGTGCAACCTCGTGTACTGGACTATACTCAGGTAATGATTTCATTACAATGTGTGGGTGTCATCCTTCTCCCTAGGTTGCTAGTGTTAAAGATCGTGTTAGTGAGTGGTGCTCTCAAATAAAAGTTATAAGACAAATGATGGAAGAAACTGCACCAGAAATAGTGACACATTCTTAATCTATTTATTTTCTTCATCACTTTCTCTCTCTCACTCAACTAATGGCATTGTTAATACAATATGTGTGTGAAATTATCATTTATATGAGTAATAAAAAAATAATTAATAATTGAAATCATTAAAAATATTGTTGCTGAATAATACTCATTTTTATTGCCACACCTAAGCACAGAAAAGAGAGTTGTAAGATGTGGAATGTGTAAAGTAATTAATACCTTAATAGTACTGTCTACTGATCCGGAGATAATCCTTCCTTGACACATTGTTAAACATGTAACACTACCTTCATGTCGAGACATTGTCTGAGAACATGTCAGGAGATCCATATTCCATACCTGAAATGGTATAAAGATCAAAGTATCAGTCTACTAGTATGGAATAGAATATCAGGACTCTGTCTACTAGCATGGAATATCTAGTCTCAGTCTAGTGGTACTCACTCTTATAGTTTTATCATATGAAGCACTAAAGATTCGGACTTGTCGAGATGTTGGGAGAACAGTTAAATCATAAACAGTACCAACATGACCTGTACCATGTTGTGACGATAACATTAATATAACCACACCCCTTACCTGAGAGAGTAGCTACCTCCGATAATGTCTGTACGTCCCAAACATGTATACTGTTCTCATACATACCACAGACAATATGTCTGTTAGTAATAGCTAAAGAATAGACACTACCACCTCTACATTGTAAGACGTGAGCAACTTCTAATGTCTCCAAGTTCCATATCTAAATGAAACAGTTATCTGCAAAACCTGTTAAACTGGTTTACCTACCTTGACAGACTGGTATGAACCTGAGTAGAGATAGCGACCTGACGCTATTAGAGCTCGTACCCAGTGGTTTTGTGTCGGCAGAGTCTTTAAGAGATTGTTATTGTCGGATAAGTCCCAGACCTAGAAAATGTGATAAAGGTATGAGTCTTAGACTGGCTTGACTCCTCAGTTGAGTATATAGGTATGAGTGTATAGGTCTGAGTATATACAAATATGAGTGTATAAAGTATAAGTGTATAGAATGAGTGTATGAGTATATAGGTATGAGTGTATTAGTATATAGGTATGAGTGTATGAGTATATAGGTATGAGGGTTTGAGTATATAGGTATGAGGGTTTGAGTATATAGGTATGAGTGTATGAGTATATAGGTATGAGTGTGTTAGTATATAGGTATGAGTGTATGAGTATATAGGTATGAGTGTATTAGTATATAGGTATGAGTGTATGAGTATATAGGTATGAGTGTATTAGTATATAGGTATGAGTGTATGAGTATATAGGTATGAGGGTTTGAGTATATAGGTATGAGTGTATGAGTATATAGGTATGAGGGTTTGAGTCTGTTCCAAACTACCTTGTTGTGTCTTATCTGGTATAGTTTGCAACAGAGATATACTGAAGAGAGTGATAGAGAGGAAGATACATTATTATATATAGTTGGTACATATTAGTCTTACTTTGTTATTTGAGGTAATTTAGGTATTGATGAACCTACAGATGAAAACTGACTGCTAACATTAGTAATAACAGGATCTCTTTTTGGACTTGATTTAATTTGGACAGATTTATTGGAATGAGATGACAACAATTGTTGTAGTCCTCCTTGTTTCTGTTGTTGTTGTTGTTGTTGTTTCTGTTGTTGTTGTTGTTGTTGTTGCTGTTGTTGTTGTTGCTGTTGTTGTTGTCGTTGCCATGGTTTTTGCTGCTGTTTTTGTTGTTGTGGTAAAGAAATAGTAGAAGTCAGATGACATGGAGTAGTTTTTACTGATAAATCTCTTTTGGGACTTCTTGTAGTTGTCTCATGTGTTGAAGAGTTAGAGGACTTCATTTTTATATCACTGTTATCCATTGATATAGTTTTGGTACATTGTGTGCTGATATTATCAGAAAGAGGTGGTAAATGATTAGGTTTCTTTGTCATATGATATCGCTTTATTAAAGTAGCAGCTGGTACTGAGGCTGGTTTGACAGGATTAGGGAACAGGTTTGATTGTTTCATACGTGATCTAATGGTATGTACAGCTGCACTGTAGCATCTGTTTCTGGTTGGTATCTCTTCTGGCATGGAGTATTTCCACGTTCTATGACATCTACAACGACTGTAAGCTAGTGTTGAGTGAATAGAGTCATTTTTAACAAGATGTTCACACTTTGAACAGGTCTTCACTGGAATGATCAGCATAGGTAGACCACTTTGATTGGGAGTAGGAGAAGAGGTACTTTCGTGGCCAGCCATTGATCCTCTTTCTTTTCCTGCAGCAGGCATACTGGAATTTTCAACTGTAAAGAGAAAACAAGGGATTGGTTGGAGCAAATAAGCTCCACCTGGGCGTGGCTTTCCTGTGAAACAACATTCTGGGTCTGGTAATATTCAGATTGTAATCTTCTCGGATATTTTAGTGTCCGGACTACATGTGGCTTTCATCATGGCTGGTACAAATGTGAGTGAATTCCTTCAGAGTAAAGTTAAAACTGCAGATGATATCGATGTAGCTCAGATATGGGCTCAGCTTGATGATCTACACTCAAAGAAGTAAGCAATTAATCATTAATTACCAGGGGTACTGGATATTTTCCTCCATATAGACTCTGGCATCAGCTGACAGAAAATTTGATAACATTTGTAAGTCACCCCAGCTTTAAAAATGGAGGACTAGTTGAGGTATGTTGATCACATGACTGTCACATGATAGCATTTATTTTATCTTCAGCTTTATCACAAGTTTATAACAGATTTTGAACACAAGTACAATCAACCATTATTAATGCACTGTACATACTTGTTGTTAAAACAGGATTAACCCGTTATCTTTGGTTGAAATATCACTAGTGGTTGTCAAGGAAATATCAAGTTTGTTGTTGCTATGGTAACACATTATAATATACATATTTTTATAACAGACATTGATGAAGCTCTCTTATTTATTGAGAGTATCAAAGAGAAGGTAACCATAGTAACTAAAAAAAGACATCTTGACATGTGCGTGTGTGTTATAGGTAAAGAACGATCTGGAATCTAAAGTACTATGTATGGTCAGTATTGGCAGTACAAAATTATTAGCACATCAATTAGAGGATGTTAAGGTGACCCCTATAATTATAATATTATTAATATTATGGAGATTATTATAGTTGATAATGGAGGAGGCAGGGACACTGTTGGATACAACAGACGGTGTTACTTCAGTTCATGCCCGATATTATGACTTGTGTAGTGAATATAATAAAGTTAGTACTAACTAGTTATTAATAGTTATTAATGTTGTTTACTAGGTGATAGGAGATCATGCTGAATATTATCATAATGCTCTCAAATTTTTAGGATGTGTTGATTCAAAATTAATGCCTTGTAAGTATTCTCCATTATATCATCTCTTTATAGCACATTTTATTGCTCAGTGGAAGAGAAATCAAATAGAGCATTCTGTATTGCCATAGCAGCATTAGTTGGTGAAGGAATATATAATTTTGGAGAATTGGTAAGTATTATCGTGTTCTCTTATAATAACTCTCTCTCTCTAGTTGTGTCAAGGGGTGTTGGAGGGGTTAAAATTAAGTGAGAAAGCATGGTTGATTGAGATGTTACAAGCATTCAATGAAGGAGATTTGGCAAAGTTTGATCGTCTCAAACCATTGTGGTCACAACAAGCTGACCTTGTTGCTAACCAAGATAAATTAGAGTCTAAGATTCGTCTACTATGTCTAATGGAGGTATGGTTGTCATGGCAACAATAAATCATCCTACTTACTATTGTCGTTATTCATTAACAGTTGGTATTTCGACGTCATGCTCATGAGAGAACTATTGATTTTATAACTATAGCAGAAACAGCTAAAGTTGATATCAAAGAGGTTAGTATTAAAGTGTTATGGTTTAAAATGTCACTTGCAACAATACATAGGTTGAATTCTTAGTTATGAAGGCCCTGTCTCTTGGTTTGTTAAAAGGTATTATCATATATATGAGGCATGTCTGATTGGACACCATTGGAGCCTTTTATTGTCTTAATTGAAGAGATTTCCTCTTTACATGAGGCAATTATAAGAGATAAAAATGGTGTCCTTTAGAGAAGACCCATTGTAGTATTGTTATAATACTGAATTCTAGGTACTATTGATGAAGTGGATCAACAGGTCAACATGACGTGGGTGCAACCTCGTGTACTGGACTATACTCAGGTAATGATTTCATTACAATGTGTGGGTGTCATCCTTCTCCCTAGGTTGCTAGTGTTAAAGATCGTGTTAGTGAGTGGTGCTCTCAAATAAAAGTTATAAGACAAATGATGGAAGAAACTGCACCAGAAATAGTGACACATTCTTAATCTATTTATTTTCTTCATCACTTTCTCTCTCTCACTCAACTAATGGCATTGTTAATACAATATGTGTGTGAAATTATCATTTATATGAGTAATAAAAAAATAATTAATAATTGAAATCATTAAAAATATTGTTGCTGAATAATACTCATTTTTATTGCCACACCTAAGCACAGAAAAGAGAGTTGTAAGATGTGGAATGTGTAAAGTAATTAATACCTTAATAGTACTGTCTACTGATCCGGAGATAATCCTTCCTTGACACATTGTTAAACATGTAACACTACCTTCATGTCGAGACATTGTCTGAGAACATGTCAGGAGATCCATATTCCATACCTGAAATGGTATAAAGATCAAAGTATCAGTCTACTAGTATGGAATAGAATATCAGGACTCTGTCTACTAGCATGGAATATCTAGTCTCAGTCTAGTGGTACTCACTCTTATAGTTTTATCATATGAAGCACTAAAGATTCGGACTTGTCGAGATGTTGGGAGAACAGTTAAATCATAAACAGTACCAACATGACCTGTACCATGTTGTGACGATAACATTAATATAACCACACCCCTTACCTGAGAGAGTAGCTACCTCCGATAATGTCTGTACGTCCCAAACATGTATACTGTTCTCATACATACCACAGACAATATGTCTGTTAGTAATAGCTAAAGAATAGACACTACCACCTCTACATTGTAAGACGTGAGCAACTTCTAATGTCTCCAAGTTCCATATCTAAATGAAACAGTTATCTGCAAAACCTGTTAAACTGGTTTACCTACCTTGACAGACTGGTATGAACCTGAGTAGAGATAGCGACCTGACGCTATTAGAGCTCGTACCCAGTGGTTTTGTGTCGGCAGAGTCTTTAAGAGATTGTTATTGTCGGATAAGTCCCAGACCTAGAAAATGTGATAAAGGTATGAGTCTTAGACTGGCTTGACTCCTCAGTTGAGTATATAGGTATGAGTGTATAGGTCTGAGTATATACAAATATGAGTGTATAAAGTATAAGTGTATAGAATGAGTGTATGAGTATATAGGTATGAGTGTATTAGTATATAGGTATGAGTGTATGAGTATATAGGTATGAGGGTTTGAGTATATAGGTATGAGGGTTTGAGTATATAGGTATGAGTGTATGAGTATATAGGTATGAGTGTGTTAGTATATAGGTATGAGTGTATGAGTATATAGGTATGAGTGTATTAGTATATAGGTATGAGTGTATGAGTATATAGGTATGAGTGTATTAGTATATAGGTATGAGTGTATGAGTATATAGGTATGAGGGTTTGAGTATATAGGTATGAGTGTATGAGTATATAGGTATGAGGGTTTGAGTATATAGGTATGAGTCTAACTTTGATACTCCTCATTGATCCACTAAACAATCTGTTATCTGATGTTGTTAAAGTACAGACTGGATCATCATGAGCATTAAAACTGGTCTCTAGTTTTAAAGTCTTTACACTCCAAACTTTAATAGTCTTATCAGATGCTCCACTATAGAGATAATAACTGCAGAGAGAGAGAGAGAGAGAGATACAAATTAGATGAACATTGACTTACTCTTTAGCACAAACAGTTAATACAATACCATCATGTCCAGTCAATGTTCTAGGACCCTCATATATAGCACTGAGATTCCATACCTATAATGTAATAATCATTACTCCTCTCTCTGTGTGTGTTTTATTTACTGACTTTAATAGTATTATCTGATGAAGCACTAAACAATAGGTCACCTTCAGTACATACAGACCACACAGGACCCTAATATAAAGACGTGGGATGTACCAATGCCACACCCAGTAAATGTGCTTACTTTATGACCAACAAATGTTCCTTGACATTTAAAAAGATGCTGAGGTTCAAGAGCTAAATAATAAAGAAAATAATACCATGTATCCATCCAGTCATCCATCTGTCCATCCAGTCATCCATCTGTCCATCCAGTCATCCATTTGTCCATCTAGTCATCCATCTGTCCATCCAGTCATCCTTACGATTTAAACCTAGTTGTTGTTCCACATGAGTCAATTTACTCTGAGAGAACAAAGTGGGTGCGGTTATATTATCAATTGTAAACTAACCATAAAAACATCAAAACTATTATTTGTCTGAGAAATCTCTTTAACAATTGCCCCATACTGCTCCTCCAAATGTTCTACATCATATGACATGTCATGTGATATATCATGTGACCTAAAAGTATTACCTAGTCTTAAAGTAGAGACGCTCTCTTGTTTTTCTACTTTATCTAGTCTATCTTGTAATTCATTGACTTGAGAGGTAAGATCTGCTATTGTTATTGTTTTTTCTTTTGTTTCTTTTTTTAATGTATTTAATGTAACATCTAATGATTTCAAATATCCCTATTAAAATATATTATATAATATTACTTAGTAATAATTTAATACTTTGATGCCTTCAAATTTGCATTCCTTCAAATGATCAGATAACAAATCTCCATTACCTTGAAATGGGCACCTTTGAAAATGAAATAAAATATATTATTACTTCAATTAGTATTGTTCTCTATGTAGGTAGCTATATTATCTCCTCCCTCCCCACACACACACTCACACACACATCATACCCATATCTATGATGTGGACATCTCATATATTGACAGATCTTTAAATGGTCTTCTAACTCCTGTAATTATTAATGAAATACCAATTTCTATAACATTGACTTACTTTCTTAATCATAGTTGAACAATAAGTACTATTAGGACATTCTACAGGACAATAGTCACATTCTGACTCATGACTCCTTTATATTGAAAGAGAAGAGATAGAGAGGAAGATATTATAAACTTACTCTTGATCATTTATTTTGATAATTGCTGGACAACCTGATAGTAAATATATTAACATAAGAGAAAGTGAGGTCTGATATAATACCTTGTGGATCTATTTCATATTCTAAAGGATTATCAGTTTTAACTTTACAGCCATAACGACAATGTATTAACAGCTCACCAACTTGATCAAATACCTATTCCAGAATATATATATATATATATATATATATATATAATGTAATGTAAATAAATGTGATTTCTTACAGCAATATTTCTAACAACTGGTGAAAGAGTTATCTTGTCAACTGGACAAACCTCTCCGCTATTTTGTTTAATACATTTTAGACAAAATGTGTGCTGCAGGAGATGATTAGAATGAGATCATTATAGTTATAACTCACTCCACATGTAGTGATGTAGGGATCATTAAATAAACAATGACATAATGGACAAAATATTCTAAGTTCACGAGCTTTATCGTCAGCAAAAAGTAACACTTCTCTTTTGTTGTTAGATAGAGAAGACTAGTGGAAAGAAAAGTAATAAAACAATTAATGCACATATAATAGGGGCTAGTCATCAATTACTTTCGAGATAATGATCTTACCAAAGTAGTCTCCATTCACACTTAAGAATTAACTGAATAATTCATTAGTCAGTTGCTAATGGGTGGGGACATTTGAAGTAGGCGTGTCATCCCTCGTGGAATTTTAATACTAACCTAGTCTGGAACATTCTTGGAGAGAATATACTCAGAGAGAGCACCATGGCTACTCAAGAAGATATGGAAGTGCCTTTGGTAAGTGAGGACAGTCTATTATATTATATTTATTTACTAAAATAAAATTTCTAGAGTCATCTCGAGGAATTACGTCATCTATTAACTCAAGCACAACATCCTCAAACTATTGCTCTGTTAGAGAGAGGTATTCAAAATGCATTGTCATCAACTACCACCCCAGTTCAAAATGGCTCCAGTGACCATACAACAATTAAACCATTAGCTACAACAACAGCAGATAAGACTACAGCAAGTCTATCCAAGATCAGTTCTTATGGTGAGTTATTTACATTATAGTAGCAGGTGACTTTGTTATCTAGGATGGGATCAATCTGATAAATTTGTCAAAATTTACATCAGTGATCTACCTGGACTGGATAAACTAAAGTCAGAGGATATTAAAAGTAAATTCTCTGAAAAGTAAGTTATAATTAATTAATATTCAATATAATCATTTTCTTACCTTTTTAGATCAATGGATATTGAAATATTAGGTCCAAGTGGAAAGAATTATTCATTAATTATTAATGATTTATTCAATCCAATATCACCAGATCAATCTTCTGTAAAGGTAGTATCTTGTATTATAAATACATGTTATTAAGAGTATTATATAATAGTTGAAAAGTGGTATGGTGATAATTTCGCTGAAAAAAGTCTCAAAAGAAGATTGGAAATATCTCACAGGACGAGAGAAAAGACTGAAAGATGCTAGAGAGTAAGTTATTATTATTATTATTATTATTATTATTATTATTATATATATATATATATACCTGTTATATATATTATAATATGATGTTTAGATTGAAACCCAGTAAACCTGATAAAGATGAAGATCCTGGTGTAGGTCTTATGAAATTGATGCAGAAGATGTACGATGATGGAGATGATGAAATGAAAAGAACTATCAAGAAAGCTTGGCATGAGTCCCAAGAAAAGAGAATGAAAGGAGAAGATTTGTAAATTTGAACTAACGACTGCAATAATTTGGGAGCTAATAATAATAATAATTATTATTATTATTATTGTGTTAATTATAATTAATTGAAATTTGCTATGGTGATAATAGTCTATAATATAATGCGAGCTGTCGTCACTTTGCAAAGATGCCTCGTTTTAGATTTGGAGCACGTTTCTGGCTGAACAGTAATCGACAGAGAAGTTCTAACGATACAAATACGACAGAACAGTCCACTACATCATCTGCTGCAGTAATAGTAACACAAGATTCAGTCGAAGAGAACTCAGACACAAGAACAGTTAGTACATCCACCTCAACAGAGCCTCCTTCCTCTGTCAATCCTCCTCCTATTCCATTGTATTCTCGAAGAAGTAGTATTGGCTCATTTTTTGAAGCTGCATTAATCAATTCTCGATCAGTTACTGTTCTGTTAAGAGAAAGTGATGGTTCAGCTGTTTACTCCAGACTTCTAGGTAGGAACACTCAACCACATCTCGTCCATCAACCTAGACAATATCATTTTATATGGAGTAGTGATGGTTCTGACCACAACCTCTGGTCTAGCCCCATAAGACTTCGTAGCTACCTCAGTCAATTCTGTACTGCAGTATCTAGACGAGTTATACCTCATGGAGCTAGCATTGAAGTTATAATTTATCCAGAATTAACTGCAG
Organism: Xestospongia bergquistia; assembly: GCA_963965975.1. Lineage (NCBI taxonomy): Eukaryota > Metazoa > Porifera > Demospongiae > Haplosclerida > Petrosiidae > Xestospongia > Xestospongia bergquistia. Next base: position 6,977,089 of record OZ014421.1, on the reverse strand, counting down.
CTACTCCACCTGAATTTACTCCAATGAGTATTACAAGATTATATTGTATGATTCATCCACTACATCCACCCACTACTTGGCAGTCCCATTTCCCTTCTGATTTTGCTGGTGCTTGGTCGAGTATGTCTGCTGATCTAGGCATAAATGCATTGTCTGGTCCATTACTGGATAATCCTATTCCAATGTCACTCCCTGATACATTACATCGACCACCCGCTCCTTTGAGTACAGCTGAAAGACCTAGCTCCACTACCTCTGACGTTAATTCAATTGTACCACGCTACAACGAGTATGCTGCATCTCCTCCTCTGGTCTCGTCTACAACAGCATCTAGCACTGGATTAACTGGTTCTACTATTGACTCTTCAAGCTCTTTATCAGAGGATGTTGAGTCACAAATCGCTGATGATGTTAATGATGTCTCAGACACTGGTAATGATGCTAGTGATCTACCTGCTCATTCTAGTACTACTGATAATGATAGTACAATTACTGAGAGTAATTATCAATTCCCTCCTCTTCCAAATCGAGGTAATCATGATTTTAATCTATTTATACCTCCATCTTATGTTATGGGACCATTACTTGGTGAAGGTGAGTTTGCTAAAGTTAGAATGGCTTGTAATTTAGCAACTAACGGAGCTGTTGCCATCAAAATTTATCGTCGTCGCTCTGGCAACCGACACTCATCCATTGATGAGCATATTCTGCGTGAGATGGAAGTCTTGAAAGGTATAAGATGTCGTAATATTGTTAAAATATTTGAAACACTTGTTCATGGTGATCGTGTCTTCATGATTATGGAAATAATGCCAAAAGGTGATTTGAGGAAATATGTCAATAAAGTTGGAGCTCTCCGTGAACCCAATGCTCGTAAAATGTTTGCTGATATCCTTAATGGAGTGTCGTATCTTCACGAACGCAGTATTGTTCATCTTGATTTAAAACTAGAAAATTTATTGTTGAATCAAGACTTGATGGTCAAAATTACTGACTTTGGTTGCGCTCGCCTTCAAATTGGTCGCAAACGGTTCAACATACCTTGTGGAAGCTATGCCTATGGAGCACCTGAAGTGATAAGTGGACGGACTTATAACGGAATAACAGCTGATATATGGAGTATTGGTATCATCCTCTATTGTATGGTCTCAGCTCGTCTACCATATGCCGATAACGGTCAGTTACCTGACTTGATGTGGGAGAGACATTGTCCACCAGAAATGCCGAATTGGATCTCATCAGAATGTAAAGATTTGATACATCACATTTTAAAGTATCGTCCAGAACAGAGATTAAAAGAGAGAGATATAATGAGTCATTTGTGGATGAGACTAGAGACTAGACGACTGCCGTGGTTGAAACCTCTAAAAACTAACAATTAATAGTACATTTTGTCAAATGTTTGTAATAATAATACAATAATAACAATAATAATTATTATTATTATTTTGACAAATTTAATTTAATGGAATAATACAAAGAAAATGAATAAGTTAAAACGGCCAATACCAGTATTAGTAGTAGCAGTAGTCCTTTGAATAAAGCTCATCAGCTGAAATAGTAATAAAAACAGTTTACGGTGTTGCCATATGAAATATGTTGGAATCAATAACTTGACAGTCTATCTGTAACATGGACATGTACCCTGGAGGAGGTGTGTGTGTACCTAGAAAGAAAAAAATGGATGATAAAAGAGTATAGTAGATAGGATCATTGTCCACTTACCATTATGAGCTGGTATGATCACTGAGAGAAATGGGTTTGTAGTTGACTTGCGTAATGGTGCATTTAATAATAAGTGATCCTATGAAAAGACATTGTTTGATAATCACATGACTACACAATAGGATCACATGACTTCTACCTTAAAAGATATGAGGTAGAACTGATTCAAATCTCGAGTCATGGACTTTTTCAAACTCTTGTACAATCTGTAAGTGATAGGTTTCCATAGTAACAGGATAATCATAACAACTTACGTAGCTATTCTATCATTTGAATGGCAATGACATCCAGAGCTAATGAATATTAATAAATAATGAATATTTAATTAGTTGTGTTCCACTTACCGCTGATGTCTTGATGTGTCCTTATTTACTATCACTAATGATTTCTGAAATGAAATGTGGTCGGTCTTTTAAATATAAAGTATGATGATGTCATACTTACATCATTGTTTGTTAACATTGATTGTGACATTAACTCATTAGAACTAATTGACAATTGTGTGTTTAATCTGGAGGAGGAGGAGACAGTACTAACACACACACAATATTATGTAGTTACATTAAAGCTCTTGTTATGTTATGTTTATCTTGAGAAGTGGGTGTGGCAGAAGGGCAGGTACATACTGTATTATCTCCGGGTATCTCTTTAGATCGTGATCTCAAGACACGTTTACGATAATTCCCACGTTCTTGTTTAATAGGATGTGATGATATCACACTGTACATATCACCATTGTTATCATGTAGACTGGGACTATCAACTGACATTAAGGCACGACCAGCTGGATTAATGGTAGCAAGTGAAGTTACTGGTTTAGCAGACAGTGGTATATAACTCCTATAAAATGATGATATTAATGAAGTGGGTGGAGCTATAAGTACCTCAATGGGAACAGGGCTAGAGTAAAGCATAGCGCTACCATTAAGATGATGGCTGGTCGTGGGACAGTACTCACTGGACTACCAGGAGGATGACTAAAACTGCTACGTAATTTCTGGTTCTGAGAAGTATTATTTTTAGGGCAGGTTCAGACACAGAATGCAAATTTACCTCTTTTTGTAATTGCACAACTTTGTCTCTTAACAATTCGTTCTCTTTAATAAGTGCAATGTTCTTTGCGGCTGCTTCTTTGAGTCGAGTCTCTAAAGTTTGTACATACTAAAAGAATATAATATCATTACTGCTCAATACAAAATATAGAGACTAACTTCTTTTTTCTTTTGACGAGAGAGACTAGCAGATTCTCTGTTTTTGATCAATCTTTGTTGCCTCTTGGAAAGTTTAGGCTAAAGAATTTTTAGAGAGTGAGACAGAGTTCAAATTAATGTACTTACATCAGCAGATAAATTGCTTTCAGGGTGAGGTCTCTTTCTGTTAACATTCACAATCTCTTCTGACTTTATTGAATTCACATGCACCTATAATGAAGTGGGTGTGGTTTTAAAAACAAATCACACCCATTAATTTACTTACTGGGAGTCCCATCGTAAAGTTTCCAAGAGATGGCAATAAATTTGCCACAGGTACTGACTCACCACTTTTAAGTACTTGGACTAGTTCACCGTTGCTATTGGTAACCACACCATTTGTATGAGGAGATGTTACGGGTTGAGAGGAGGTCTGAATGAGATGAGTAGGCAATGGAACTGTTCCCACAGAAAGATTTTTTACAGAACTAGGAGGAGGAGTTGTTCCCATAGGAACACAAATGGGAGGAGGAGGGGTCCCTGCAGCAAGATTTGTTATATTACAAGGAGGAGGGGTGGTCCCCACGGCAGGACTTGTTACAGAACTAGGAGAACATAAACTTGAAGCATCTTCAGAATCAGGAGGAGAGAGAGGAGGTGTGACTAGACAAGATAGATCATCACTACTATTAGTATACAAGTTAAAGAGATCTATAATATAAAGAGAATGTAAGGAGATAAAGAGGAAATAGAGAAACCATATTATGTATATGTGTGTATATACATACCATCTGTGATTTCTGGGAACTGTATGTCTTGCCATAACTCTTCACTACAAAGTTGTTCTAAGAGATCACCAGGTTGATTCTAATGTTACATAATAATATTATATTATTATTGTTGTTTTCAGTTTCAATAATTATCCTGTTATTTTTAGTGTCTATGTTGCTAGTAACAGTTTACAATACTTTAACAATACTTCAATGGGAAAGTTAACATTTAAGATCAAAGTTATAAAATCAAGTACAACTATTAGGACTTAGTAATTGATCATATCTGATCAGCTAAATGTATTTTTATCGTCATAACAACCACTATTGAGGGAAAGGCTGGCTACATGAGACTCCAATCACAGTACATATATATATATATAATAACAATAAAACATTAATATCTCTTACATTCAAGTCAGGACAGTCTTGTAAACATTTTAGTAACTCAACATCCGCTAATTGTTGAGGAATAGTCTGTACACTATCCATACGTATGCTTTGAAGAGTTATATTAGAGACACGATGACCAGATCTATTGTACTCAGTTAGTTCTCGTATTTGAGAGAATCAAACAAAGGAGGATGTAACAAATCAAATGACCTCTTGACCACGCCCACAAACATTGAATATTCTGTAAACTTCTCGAAAATGGACAAGGCAAGCAGGAGGTGTGGTAATCATGAAGATGGTGCTGCTGGAGAAACTAAAGGAAAAACCCCTGTCAAAATTAAAGGAAAACAGCAAAAATTAACAAGTTCATTAAATTATTAATAAAATAGTTTATATTTTCTCCAGAACACAATGTTTCTGCAGAGAAGACAAGACCTGCTCAAAATGATATTTTTACAAAAAAGCAGGAACCAGTAGGCAACTTATGATAATATATTGATAATTATAGTCTGTTTATTATAGCCATTTGAAAACTATTGGAGTAAAGAAGATGTGTCAGCTGGATTAAAATCAGGGTCTTTATTGCAGGTAATTGTAATACTCCTCATGATTAATATTAATAATTAATGTTAATAATATAATTATATTATAGGGTGTGATACGTATCAATCAACGAGACTATAATGAAGCATTTATTAATGATCCAGTATGTTGATAGTTATATTGTAGTATTTAGTGTGTGTGTGTGTTGTAGAATGATAGTCCAGATTATTTTATATCTGGAGTGTGGGCAAGAAATCGAGCACTTGAAGGTGATACTGTTGCATTTGAGGTGTTACCCTCGGATAAATGGGAGGTATCCTAGTAGTGACATAATGATTTGTAATAATAAACACATATTATTATTATTATTATTATTATTATTATTATTATTATTATTATTATTATTATTATAGCCTATTAAGGAGATAGAGACTCGTGAAGGAAAACTGTTTTATGATGTATTATCAACTTTAAAGGTAACATGTAATCTGTCTGTCCATTTACTTATCTGTCTGTCCATTTCTCCATCTATCTGTCCATTTGCCTTACTTCAGAGAGTTGAGATCAAAGGAAATGACATTGGTCCATCTGATACCAGATCTCTGGAACCTATTCAAGACACACCTCTTGTATCTCATGAAGCCACACCTCCAGAAGATATGCCTCAAAAACCCACTCTAATAGATGCATTATATAACACATTGTCATCAGTGGGTGTGGTTAAAAAAACCAAGACATCCCATCAGGATTACATATCTCATGGAAAAGATATCAGAAAATATCGTAGAACTGTTAAAGTAGGCGGGAACATTACTAATGTGACATGATGATTTATATATTAGGTAGTATATATCATTAGTAGAGGTCACAGTAGAGCTAGTGCTGGATTTGTTAGGATCTTTAACAAAGTCTGTCTGTAGTTAATTATTATTAATTATTATAATTATAGGATCTTAAATTAGCGTTATTTTCTTCTAAAGACAGTCGAGTTCCAAGAGTAATACTACCATTATCAGATCTCCCTGATGACTTCTGTCAAAATTGTCGTAAATACGACAATACATTATTTATATGTAGATTAATTGACTGGACAAATTTATCTCCTTTTCCACATGGGTAAGTCTATTATTCTCTATAACACTCTTTATTATTATAATAATAGACAATTAATGCGTAGTCTTGGAGAAGCTGGTGAGATTGAGCCAGAAACTGCTAGTATATTAGCAGAATATGAAATTGATGATGAAGAATTTCCTAAAGAAATTACTGATTCTCTTCCATCCACTTCAGGAAGTCAATGGGAAATACCAGAAGTAGGAGAACATTAATAGTTTAATAAAGTATTGTGTCATTATTATGCTATTTACTGGTTATATATATATATGCTATTACTTAAACTGTTTATTAATATACTAATGTTCTGTTGATTGTAGGAGGAGCTAAAAAAGAGGAGGGACTTTCGTAATGATTGTGTAATCAGTATTGACCCTTCTACTGCTAGAGTAGGTTCTAATGTAAGCCACACCCACTCAATTAATTGTATTATATGCAGGATCTTGATGATGCTTTACATTGTAAATTAATTGGTCCTGGTTAGTTAACTTTTATTTAATAACTACTATGTAGCTTATTAATTAATAACTAGGTATTTATGAAGTGGGCGTTCACATTGCTGATGTCAGCTATTTCTTGAGCCCCGGCTCACTACTTGATAAACAAGCATCAGATAGAGCTACTAGTGTATATTTAATACAAAAAGTAAATCTTTTTATTGGTATGTTACATTAAGTCCTCATTCTCAGGTGATACCTATGTTACCAAGGCAACTATGTGAAGAGTTATGTAGTTTAAATCCTCATGAAGTAAGTAATGTGAGTGTCTACCACTAACTATAGAGTTAACAGGACCGACTGACATTTTCTGTTGTGTGGAAACTAACGCTCAAAGGAGAGGTAAAGAGAGAGATTGGTATGAAATTATGACATTTATTTCTGTAGCTTCTTGACGAATGGATGGGACGAACTATTATATGTAGTCGAGCTAAACTTAGTTATGATGACGCTCAGGTATGTTCATTGGAATATTACAACTGACGTTATGCTAATTTAGCGAATGATAGAGGGTCCTCAGTTGCCATGGCAACACACTGATTTCCCTTGTACAATAGGTACTGTGTTTACATAGTTAATTAAGTAATAATTACAAGGTCTTCCCCTAAAGATCCAGCATCTATGTCAACAGTAGTTCAGTCTGTTGTTACATTAAATAAAGTCAGTAATAATGTATCTAGTAACTATACTATATTGTATTGTAGATTGCTAAACAGTTAAGGTTTTTACGACAATGTCATGGAACACTTAGATTGGATCAGGTAAGTAATATGATTCTTTTATAATATCTTTTGTTCTTTATTAGGCAAAATTAGTATATAGTTTAGATAATACAACTGGATTACCTAATGGTTGTAATATTTATCAACATCAAGATAGTAACAAGTATGAATAGCACAACCATCATCCATCTATTTGTTAATTCATTGATCCATTCATTCATTTATAGATTGATAGAGGAGTTCATGTTACTGACAAACATGGCAGTTGCTCGTCGTATATCAACAACCTTTCCAGACATTGCACTCCTACGACGACACCCTCCTCCAAAAGGGAGATCTATCGAATCCTTAGTAAGTTCATTTGATGTTCATCAAATATTTAGATTCACTATCATCACAGAGAGATCAACTTCGTAGTATTGGAGTTGTCTTAGATTTAACTACTGCAGGAGATCTACAAGTAAATAATATTATATACAATATACTTTATTTATATTGTATATACGAGTAGAGATCAATAGCTAGCTATCAAGGCAAGACTCCTAATACATCAATAATGGAGAAACAAGTTATTATCAATATGTGTTGTAAAGTCATGGAAGTGAGGAGATATTTGATATCTTGTAACACACACACACACTCTCTCTCTCTCATAGTTAGCTCAATATTTCTGTACTGGTTGTATTGAGGAGGAACATTATCACCATTATGCTCTCAATGTTCCTCAATACACTCACTTCACATCACCTATACGTCGCTATGCTGACGTAATTGTCCATCGTCTTTTAGCAGCTGCATTAGGAGAAGGTCCTCCTGTTACATTATCAACTGAAGATATAGAAGATCAAGCTAGTCATTGTAATAAAAAAAGGAAAAATGCAAAAATTGCACAAGTAAATTTGAGTAATAGAAATAAAATTTGAATTATTTGTGTATTTTTTAGGAACTTAGTTCAAATTTATTCTTAGGAGTATTTATTAGAGTAAGACATAATAATTATAATAATTATATTATATAATTTTAGGAGTGTGGTCCTATTGTACAACAAGGAATAGTAACTAGTATATTAAATAAATCATTTGATGTTATGATACCTGATTTAGCTCTAGTGAAGAGAGTATATTGTGAGGTTAGATAGAATGTATTTCAGAGGTATATATATATGTGTGTGTGTGTATAGAAATTATCTCTGTCAGAGTTTAACTATGATCTTCAAGGAGAATATAAAGAACCTCATCTATTGTTAGTATGGAAGGAAGATGTTGTGTCTGATAAGAAACATTTAGTTCAAGTATGTATCTCTTGTTATATAGTATATTATATTTGTTGTATTATTAGGATTTGACAGTATTTACAATTGTTGAAGTTGTGTTAACTAGCATAAAGAAGTCCCTACAGTTTGAGGTAATATTAATACAATGACTATAATTAGTTGTGTCCCTTTTATTTGCAGGCCACTATTAACCCGAACCCTCCGCAAAATAGTAAATTATAATAATAATAATTATTATTATTATTATAATTACCAAAAACTAATAATAATTAAATTTTATTAGTACGAGTGTTTATGAAGTGTTAATGATATTCATAGTTTATTGTTTAATCATTGCTATGGTAACTGGTACTTATATCCATGGCTAAGAGAGTTTTTGTGAGATCAAGAAGAAATGGCGACTGTTCTGATCGTGATCCTACTGCCAGTGATCAGTCATCAGAAGATTTCAATAAAATATCTCAACAAGTTAATTCTGAACGTAAACCAATGATCAGAGAACAACTAGGAAATCAATCAAATGAATTTAGCCATCATAGAAATAGATCTAGACGTACTCCAGATGCACTAACTCTTACTTTGAATTCCGTCCAACATCCAAATAACGTTTCATCTAAAGTTAAAGTTCATAAAAAACACGAAGACAGCAGTAGCACTGACTCTGAAGGAGATGAGACGTTATTTAGACCACCTCAATCAACTGTCCCAATACAATTATTACCTCTATCTCATTATATGACCCCATTACTTGATATAAGTACACAATATAGACATCATCAATTAGTACCATTGGATGGAACAATAAATATAACTCCATTACATAATTCTTTTAATACGCAACCAGTTTTAAGTAAAATACCCTCAAGATCTCCATCTGAAACACAATCAAGTCTTTCCTCTCCTCTTCCTCCACTTTCAACTCGTGCTCTTCGTAAAGGAGGTTCATCTCCTGGTAGTAACTGTGATTATGTAGCAATGTTAGAAAATATATTACCAGACCGTACATTACAAGTTTATGTGGGTACTTGGAACATGCATGAAGAAAAGGTATGAATATTTGGGAATGGAACAGAATGGATTTTAATTATCATAGAATGAGAATATGAGAATGGAATGGTCAGGAATGGAGTATTGACTTTTTCTATAGGACATTTCAATTTGTCTCGATGACTTTCTTCTACCTCTCTCTCAAGAGAGAGTATCAGATTTAATTATTGTAGGGACACAAGAATCTACTCCTGACAGGTCAGTACATGTCTCTCCATATCAATATCATATTCTATAAGATATTATAAAATAGATCAGAATGGGAGCTATCTCTTCAACAAACACTTGGTCCATCTCATGTCCTCATTCACTCATCATCTTTAGGTTGTTTGTATCTTTGTGTGTTCTTACGTCGTGACCTTATATGGTATTGTTCTGGTAGGATCTCTTCATTATACACATTATATATGATATCTTGTAATAGATATATTGTCTTGTAGTTTTGCTACACGTCCTGTCTCTACTATTAAAACTAAAGGAAGTGTTAGTATTCGTTTGAAATTATTTGGTTCAACTTTTGTATTCATCACATCTCATTTTACTGGTAAATGAATAATTGCCTAATGTTTAATATTCTCTCTCTCTCTCTCTCTCTCTCTCTCTAGCTGGTTTTTATAATACAATTGAAAGAAACTCTGATATGCAGAAAATAATGGCTAATATGACATTTACTGGACTCAAATCAAACAGTTAGTAATATAATAAATTAGTACTAGTTATTGTTGTTATTGTGTTTGTTATAGAACTAATACAAAATCATGACTTTATTTTTTGGTGTGGAGATTTCAATTATCGTGTTGAATTAGAGAGAAATGTAGTTGATGAAGCAATTAAAAACAAAAACTGGATAGTCAGTAAATTGAATTCTATTACAATAATTATTATATTCATAGTCTTTACTACTTCATGATCAACTAACACGAGAGATACTAGCAGGTATTAATGGACTATTAATATAATAACACATTATAATAATATTATAGGTAATGTATTTGAAGGATTCTCTGAACAGCCAATTAACTTTCCTCCAACTTACAAGTATGACTTAAACCAAGATGTCTATGACACATCTGAGTTAGCTCGTGTACCCTCTTGGACTGTAAGTATTAATAATCACATGAGAATCACATGATCACTGCAAACAGGATCGAATCTTGTTTCGTGCTTCATCACAAAATAAAGTAGTTGGATGTGATTATGATAGCAGTCCATCTATTAAAATATCAGATCACAGGTAAGGGACAACACTCAGTAATGATATCAAGACACACATATTTAACTCCAGACCTGTATATGCTGTATTTCAAACTACTCTAAAACCATGTAAAGAAGTTGATGGGTAAATATTAATAATACCTTATTGTATGTCATTATCTGTTTATTACAGGATACCTACCAATCCAGCTAGTTATAATAGAGACTTGTATATAAAAGGTATTATTAAATGATAAATATAATAATTATTTGGTATTCCTTTTTTCTTTCAAAGCTCTAAAAAAACGTAAATCTATTGCAAATATATCAACTACTAGGGAGATAGAGAAGATGAGAGTTGAGCCTCTACCTCAAATACAACAGAGTAGAACTAATAGTACCTCAAGTGTATTGTGTATATTGTTATAAATTAAATCTTTGTTATTTATTATACAAATTTATAAAAGGGATGATAAATAAAATCTAAGTGAATTATATTAATAATGTTCTCTCCTCCTTGACAAAGATAATTTTGGAGTTATGTTATATAAGTCATTTGTTCTCCATTTCTCTCCTTCAACATGCCATCCTTTAGTCATGAGATGAGGTCTGCTATTTGACTGGTTATAAATCTGTTCATTTTTCTTTCCTGTTGGAAGACTAACAGAGCGGCTAGGTGGACGAGATATAACTCCAGTCTTTCCTTTAGTACTTTGTTGTAATTTATTTGAATCAATTCTATTTAATTTAGTAGTAGCAGCTGATGATGAAACATGATGTCTTTTTGATCCATAAACTGTCTCTAATTGATGTAATTTGTCAGAACGAGACTGAGCCCCAGTACGAGACTTAGCTCCAGTACGAGATTGAGCCCCAGTTCTATCAGTATGAGAATCAGTCTGTGCCAAACCACCACTATGTTTAGTAGTCCTTGATGATACATTGTTATCTTTAGTAACTGTGCTCTGTTGACTTTCTTCATCTCTTGCATTATCTCTTGTCACAGGACGAGAGTAATCATAATACAATTTACGAGGGAGATACCCATTCATAAATCCTCTCTCTACAAAGTTTTTTGCCCATTTGTGTGAGAGGAGACCTAAAGAGTTAGCTTTTCTACGAATGAGCTCATTTTTATCTACACTGCCATCATTAGAATCTACTGCAAGAAATGTTGGCCAAGAAGAGTCATGCTTTGTTGTATCCTGTTCCCGTGTCTGATCCTCTACCAAATTACTGGATGAACTTGATAAATATGAACCAGAATCACATTCCAGAACCTCTAAATCATTTTGTTTATTATCTGCTCCATTTTTGTCTTGTTTCTTGGTGTTGATATGAAGATATTTTGTAAGAGATATTGTAGAAGTTCTTGGATGTGCTTTGGTTAGTGATGGAAAATGATGTGAGTCACTGCTTTGTTTAGACCGTCTTGTAGATTGCTTTGATTTCTAGAGTGAAATACAATATGATCTTGTATTAAAGAAGAAGACAGATACTAACCTGTGTTGTTGCATTAGAGGACTTGGCTTCTGGTCTATGTGCAAAGAAAAAGTAATTTTCATGTCAGCTTTTCAAATGATTTGTGTAAATCTCTTACCCTTTGGTTTGTTGTGGAGCTATTTCTAAACCTACAATCTTGTCATTTCTTCTCTTTGTGATAGAGGGAGGTGTTGGATGAGGAGACTGTAGAAGCTGAGGCTCTCGAATTGATTCTTGAATTCCTAAACGAAATGCTAAACTTTGAAGATGAGATTGTTCAACAAAGTAAGGTTTGGGTTCAGATGAAGCAGTAGATGTCCTTGGTACTAATGTAGGTCTCTCTCTGACTTTCTTAGTATGAAAGACACTTGTTAAAGGTAATGTTTCACAAGTGCTGTCTTGCTGTTCCTCTTCTTCTGTTGTTGAATTTTTCTTGAGGACTAAGTAGCTATAAGAACAATGAGTGTTGTATGACACAAGATAATCTTCAACATTATCTAAATGTTGAAAACAGTACTGATCTCTCTTGCGATTTAATCGAGAACTTAATCTGGAAGAGTAAAGTCGACTGGATATTTCTCGGCTTTGCAGATTATCTCTAACTGTTGAGAAAAAGCTTCCAATATCACCTTTAAATTTAGCATGTTCATTTTGTCTCCAACCACACAGTGCATTACTTGATGGCTTTGGTTGAATATGGTCATAAAGATCTAAATTATTATATGATACACTTTCAATTGTACTGTATCCATTGTCTTTCTTTTGATGATGAGGTTTTTCTGGCAGTGCACTGGTAACAGCTCTCCTTACATCGACTGTAGGCTCTTTTCTTCTCTCAATTTTGGCTGTTCTCCTTCTTGGATACGCTGATTGAACTGTACTGGTATCTTCACAGCTATCTTCAGGACTGGGGACGCTCTTTTTTGGACACCAGACTCGTTTTTTAGACATTATTTACAATTTGCGATAACCAATAACTGCACATCCAGCCCCACCCATAAAATTCCGAACGAAATCAGTATACGTCAGGATACTATAAACCCACGTGTGAATGGAGGAGCAGTTACAGCAGTTATTAGCTTCATTTCCAGAGCTGACACTGAACTATGGAACTAAAAGAGTGAGACTAATATACTATATCATATGTATAATATAATAATATATCTAGATATGTTGTCAGTTAAGTGGACATGAAATGCCCTGTCGTGTTGAGGTTGTTCAAAGTTATGTGAAAGGAAAAAAATTCCAGAAGTTGAAACAAGATTCATATTTCGACTACGAGTCATTCAGACCATTTATAGTACCCAGTGAAAAGAGAAAGTAATTATAAACAACACATTGATATAACATTATTATAATTATGGATATATATAACATTCATGTAATTGTAGGAATCAGTTGTTTTGTTGTTTAACTGGGAAATATATTAATCGTATTCCTAGTCATGTTGAGAAACACATTGCAGGTAGAAAATATATAAATGCAAAGGAAGACTGTAAGTATTTTTATTTTTAACTGAATATCAAGTATAATTTTTAGTTGAGGCTGGTAAGAAAGAACTGGTATCAGAAATTAATCCAAAAGTTAGACTTACAACAAATGAAGATGTCAGTGAAGAGGAGGAGAGTGAGATGATGCCTAAAGACGACACTGATGTAATGGATTCTCCCTCTTTAGAGTCGCCCCCTATTATCACTGGTAATTTAAGCTCATTTTCTTTTTTTTTAATATGAATACTCCATTGTAGAGCGGAAACGAAAAACAGCTAAAGATACATCTTTGGATAAAATGGTAAGTGTAAATAAAAGTATATTTTTTATATCTTTGTATTAGCCATTAAGTAAAAGAAAGAAGTTGATACTTCAGAGGAAAAGAAGATTAAATACAAAACAGACTAGTAGTGCTACTGTTGTTATGTTGAATGGAAAATATGTTCAAATTTGATATTTTATAAATTAAACAGATTTATTTAGTGTCTTTCTAGCTAAATAACGATTACGTGCTGCATCTGCTTTCTCTTGTAACTTCTTTGTCACTTCTTCTCTTTCCTCCTTGTCAAGAGCCGGTTTCTTAACTGCTGGTAACTCCAACTCATCAACCCCACCTTCTCCAATACTTTGTCTCCGTTTTTCACAGTCACTTAACTTGTAGACATCCACTTCATGAAGACGAGGTAACAAGTCCTTTAACCAAGCATATCTTACTGGACATAATGTTCTGATATATGTCTTTGCAGTATCCACTATCTCATGATATATGACCCAATCTAGTGACTCTTCTTGTCCAAATAAAACAGAGCCAGGATGAATATATGCTACTGTACTATGTCCATCCATTGTTCTAAAGTTTCTTCTACTTGGTCCTAATCTTGCTGCATTACAGAACAGCCCATAACATAATGATTGACGTAATCGCTCACTAAGTGATGTAGAGAGTAGATTATGATCTGTCTCTGATTGTACTGTTTGACGTGAGAGAATAGTTTGTAATTGTTGAACTATGCTCTGAGCTGTTTTAACTGCTCTCCAGTGTATATAATGATCATGACACCATCTTCTTTGCTGACCACTCTCTGTAGCTTTTTGATATATAGCTAGAAGTGTAGCAAAGTCATTTGTTTGACCACCAGCTACTTCAAGTGTCTTGCGAGCTTCAAGAGCTTCTTCTGCTTGTTGCTTAGTGCTGGGTCTTATAAAGACATTCTCTACTGATAACATAGCTACAATAGGAAGTGCTACCTCTTCACAGTGGAGCTGTTGAGAGCGTAAGAGAACTCTAGCAAGACTAGGCTGAAGTGGAAATTCTACCAGCTGTTTTCCTAGTTCAGTGACTTTGCCTTCTATATTGATAGCCTCAAAATAGTAGAGTTGTTTTAATGCTTCCAGTATCATTCGTTCTTCAGGAGGATCTAAATATTGGAACTCAATAACATTTGATATGCCCATACATTTCAAATCAAGTATTACACTAGTTAGACTAGCTCTCTGTATCTCAGGAACAGTGTTCTCTATTAAACTGTTGTGATAAGCCTCACTGTACAGTCGATAACATTGACCTGGTGCAGTACGACCTGCTCTGCCGGCTCGTTGGGCAGCCTCAGACTTAGAAATGGATACAATTTCTAATATATCAAGGCCAGTACGTGGATTGTAAGTGAGTTGTTTGACATAACCACAATCAATGACATAGACAACTCCATTGACAGTAACTGAAGTTGCTGCAATATTTGTGGACACTATAACACGACGAACACCTTTCTCTGTCGGTTGAAATACTCTCTGTTGATATTCTGTTGGTAGTGAACCATACAGTGGTAAAATGGCCATACCTTTGACTTTTCTGCTAACTACATCATAACTATAGTCAATGTTTTCAGCAGCTTTAAAGAGTTTATCACAAGTAGTCTCTATCTCATGTTGTCCTGTTAGAAAGACCAGGATATCTCCTGGATCATGATCCAAGTGGATATCCATAACAACTCTTGGAATTTGAGAGATGTAAGTCAATTTATTAGGATCAAAGGTACTGTCAGTACTAGTGTAATGTATAGTCACTGGATATACTCGTCCTGGGATAGTAAAAATTGGTGCTTTATCGAAAAAATCGGAGAATTTTTGGACATCTAACGTTGCTGACATAATGACGAGTTGAAGTGGTGATTTACGTGTTGTGATGTCTTGTTGTAGGAGCTGTTTCATAAGACCAAATAGAACATCAGTGGCTAAACTACGTTCATGAGCCTCATCTAATACAATCACATTATACAGTGATAGGACAGGATCTTCTAGTAACTCTCGTAGCAGACATCCATCTGTCATGTACTTTATTTTTGTATCTGGTGATGTATTGTCATCAAATCGTACTTTATAGCCTACTTGTCGACCTAGTTGACAACCTAATTCTTCTGAGACTCTGTGGGCTACAGAGATGGCTGCCATACGTCGAGGCTGAGTGACAGCAATCACTCCTTTATCACTGAGACCAGCTTTATGGAGATATTGAGGTAATTGCGTTGTTTTACCACATCCCGTCTCTCCAGTAATTATAATACATTTATTATTTTGTACAGCTTTAACGAGCTCGTCTTGATATTTGCTTATTGGTAGTGGTTCGCCTTTGGTAGCCATTTTGACCAAGTCTTTAGCTCCACCCCCATTAACCACGCCCACTACAAGGCGGGACAAACGTTTTTGTGTGAGGAGACAATGTTGTCAGAAGACATGGAAGATACTAGTTATCTAGGACGATCTCATGATGGACTGTAAGTGATAGAACATAGATAATGTATTATATATGAGGTATTATAAATACTACATTAATTTTATTATCAATTATATATAATATCTGATGTAATAACTGTTAATAACTAGGACACTGCCATTATCAGAGAGTAAATCAGATAATGATATAACATCATCAATTATCAGTGATATTGACACAACAGGTACCACACCTCCTCTCATTAACTTTTAATAACTATTTAGTAACAGGGACTAGACCAAATTTAACAAGTAGTGGGCGGATATCACCACATCGGGTACGATCCCTTCGTGACCAGGAAACAGTGCGTTCATAATGATGTCATTATGATGTCATCTTTACCGGTTTCTCTAGCAACTTCAAGAGTTAAAGAAAGAGAATTTTGGTTTAAAGCTTCGCATTTATCATTTAGAGGAAGCTCTTCGTAAAAGATATGGAGAATCAAATGAAGACTGGGAAATGGTTAGTCACATGATAGTCATGTGATTGTCACATGACTTGTCTGGTATAGAACATTCAACTCAATGTTCAAGTGGATGAAATGAAACAAGAGATAGCTGACAGAGAAATGTTACTAAGAGATGCCAAGTAAGTTCATTCCCTAGAGACATATTAACTACTCTATCCTACATCAGACATGCTCTAGATTCACTAGAGTCAAGAATAGCAGAGGTAAGTTATTTGTTGTAATATTGTATCTAAATGTATGAACAGCTTGAGAATGAATTAGCTGAAGTGACAAAGACAGCATCTGAAGTGCCTCAATTGCAAGATTCTTCAAGGAGACTCCATCAAGTATGTGTTTACTATTATCACAAAATACTTGTAACATTTGTAGGAATTACAACAATATCAAATAAAATTTGAAGAAGCTCAACAACAAGCTGTAAGTCATTTCAAATTTTAGACTTCCAAATTCCTCTCTCTGTAGGAGGAAGAAGAGTTAAGAGCACAGCAGTTAGAAGAAGAGGTCAATGAGTTAATGAGACAGTTAAATGAAACTTCCACTCAAAAGGTACATTTTTTTGTGTTTCTATGACAACTGATACCTTCCCTCATCAGTCTATAGTACCTCATAAAAATGTTGGTGTACAAACAGAAGATTATTTTGGAAATAAAGTGAGTCATTTATAATTAACTAGTTGTTATTAATCCTTTCTCTATAAATGTAGTTAAAGATATTAGAAGAAGAGTTAGCTCAAACAATATCTGAATTGGAAAATGCACAAAAAACTAATGAACTTAAAGATCGTAAAATTCAAGAACTTGAATTAGAAATTCTGCGAGCTACAAACAAAATGGCTGCCATGGCAACAGAACATGCTCAACAAATGCAGACTCTTACAGATGAAATCAACAAACTTAAAGTATGAATGTTGTCTTCAAGTAACCTCATGCTAGCCTCTCTATTTAGGCTACTCTAGAAGAGAAAGATGAACTTCTGAGACAAAGAGACAGAGAGATACTTGAACTCAATCGTCAGTTAAGAGAACTACAACGTCAGTTAAGAGAAGTAACAGATACAGCTGAACAACTTAGGAACAGATTAGCAGCCAAAGAAGAAGAATGTCTTGAAAAAGAACGAGAGATGGAAGTAAGGCGTGCTACTTTATAATAGAATATAAAATTATATTATTTCTATAAAGGATTTGAGAAGGAAAATAAGAGATCTTCAAGATGAACTGGAGAGATTAAGATCACAAATTAATGGACTAGAAAGAACTGTTAGAGACAGAGATGAAGAGATTGAAGTCAGTAATGAGATAATATAATAATTATAATTATTTAATTGTATTACTTTAGAATTTAAAGAGACGACTTCAACAAAAAGAAAATGAGGTATATTTAAATGTCAATATAAAATAATATTATTTATTATATTTTCTAGTTGGCTGATTTAAAAGCACAGCTCTCTCAATTGAGAGCAGAACTAGCAGAAAAAGATAAAGCTTTGTCAGCTGCTAGGACTGCAGCTCACAGTACTAACATTAATGCACAAGAGGTAATCCCTATCATAATCTATTTAATTAATGTAATTTATGACGTGTTTAGATATCTAGTCAAGTAACTCAACTTACTAGCGAAATTGAGCAGTTACGAGAACAATTGAAACAAGAGACTAAACTTAAAGTGAGAACTTGTATTGAAAGCTGGTCAAACTTGTTTAACTGGTTTTATTTCGGGTTAGAATGATGCTCAGTCTAGTTTAGTGGCTAAAGATGAATTGATAGCACAACTGAGACAAGCAATTGAAGAACTTCAAAGAAAGTTAACTGTAAGTTACAATTCCCTCCTAATTCCTCCTTTAATATATATATATGTTACAGGACACAGAGGAGAGATTATTACAAGCTACAACAGCTCATGCAGCAGAAAAGGTAAGTGTTAATTTATTTAGTAAATAATATTGACATACTTTATATTAGGGTGTATTACAAAATACAATAGAAACTTTAACACAACAATTAGAACAAAAGGAAGGTATTAATTATATTATCATAATAATAATTATGATTACTTCAACTATTTATAGCTGCTGCTAGAAATTTGAGAAGTGAGATTGCTCAATTGAGAGGAGAGAATGAAGCCTTGAGGAGAGAGTTAGAGAGATTACGTCAAGAAGTAAGTAGAGTTCATCACAAATGTAGCAATTAAATCTTTGTTATATAGAATGGAGACCTTCAAGCTCAAATTGATGACTTGGAACAGCAAATAAAAGAGAAAAATATACTTCTGGAACATTCAGAGTATGTTATATTATAAAATTAATGTATTTATAATATAGTGCTGTCCAAAAGAACATTGTGTTCTGTAACTATAGCACTATGTACTAATGGCAGCTATATCATTGTCCTCCTGTTAGTAATAATTGTTTATATTATGATGTCTGTAATATAATTACTAATGATAGGATACATCTTTCAGTTTCAATATAATAATAATAATAAATTCCCTCTATTGTTAGCTCTGATATACTGTATATTAATGTATTCTCATTAGACGAACTATTGACAGTTTACAACGTACACTTGATGAATTAAGTCAAAATCAGAACCAATCAAATGGAGTACCTACTGCTGAAGTAGTAAGACATTTATTGTCTTAAAAATTGATGTTATATTTTCTATTAGGCTAAATTACAAGCTCGTCTCAAAGCACAAGAACATGCTCTACAAACAAAAGATTCTGAGATAGCTAGTTTAAGACAAGCTGTACTTACTAAAGATAAAATCATATTGGTAAATATAAACATGATCATGTGACCAACATTGTTAACTAATACTGTAGGATCTGCAGCAAGAACTTGAGAAAGCACAGAGAGAAAAACAAGAGTTAGAGGAGACCATTATAACACTAAATGAAGAGAAAGAACAATTAGAAGTAATATTTTAATATCAAATGTACAGATTGATCATATTATCTCTCAGAATTATATCAGGACATTAGAGGAGGCTGCTGCACATAACACAAGTGCTTATGATGAAGCCAAACGTGTTATGGAACAATTAAAAGAACAGGTACTGAGACTAGAAGCTCAAATTAGAGAACTCAGTCGCTCTCCTGGTAAAGTCTCTGTGAGTGTAGAAACTACGCCCACTAAAGGAGCTACTCCAACTGGAGCAGATGCCTCTCCGGTAGGTACCCTCCATATGTCTGCTAATATTTACATTCACTTAACCAGGGATCAAATACATCAACTACTATGATTATTGGAGCAATGTCTGAAAATCTTCTCCTCCTCATTTTGCAAAAGTTGGAAGAGCTATATCGTGAGATGATGGCAGGAAGAAGCGAAGAGTCTCAAGCTAACAAGTATTACCTCATATTGTTATGTGTGTGTGTGTATGATATGATATTTTGTAGTTCTATGTCTGAAAAGTTGGATGAATTGGCAAAACTTCAGAAACAATTTCAATCATTAACTCGTAAACATGGAGGAGACAAAGAAGATTTGAACTCAACTCTTCAATTGCTAGACAATTTACAAAAAGAGAATGAACGTCTCCTTCATGAATTAGAGGTAGAAAGAGAAAGAGTTAAAGTCGAAGGAGACAATCAATTACTAGTTTTAAAAGAACAGCTTGCTCAAGCAAGGAGAAAGATCAGTGAGTTAGAAAGACAATGTGCTGATAGGAGACGTTTGCAAGAGGAATTGGATCGATTGAGATCTGAAATAGCTCGACTTCAAGCTCAACTAGAGGTTGAAGAAGATGCTAACAGAAGACTAAGAATTGAGACCACAGAGTTACGTCTAGCTAACTTGAGGAGATCTACAGCGAATGATATGGGCTCAACAACTTCTTTACCTAACCTTCATGGTACTGATGGTGATAACTGGATGGCTACAGCCTCTAGTTTCACACTTGGGGACCGACCTGATCTGAGCGAGTTGATTCAAAAACATCGTGAAGTGACTCGCTTGAATCAGGAACTCCAACGTAAGTGTGAAGAGAGACTCCATGTTTCTCCTCGCAGTAGTAGACCTGCTAGTGCTAGTCATAGTGTGAGTTATTGGCAAATACGTCTGAAAGAACAGGAACAAAATTTGAAACAAGAAATGAAAGAGAAAGAACGCATTCTAAATACTCGGCTGCGACAACTTGAAGATGAACTTCGAATCAGTGAAGAGAGGAAAGGAGCCTTGCAACATGAGTTAACTACTGCTTTCACTGCCTGTAAGAACAAAGAGAAAGAACTTGCAAGGTAATAAAATGATAAAAGTATGTTATCGACTAACCTCTAATTAGTTTGATGGTGACTTTGCAGTCTTCACGAGACAAGACAAGAAAACTTGAAGAAAAATTGGATCAAATTTTGATGGAGAAAAATCTAAAAATTGAAGAATTGGAAGAAAGAATTTCTGAACTACAGAACACCAGAGTATGATCTCATATACATTATATGTACACATGACACTCATATGACTATCACATGACAAGCTATGTCACTGGTACTTTTATTTTAAAGGGGATGTACACACCAACTGCTGACGGGGAGTTGAAGACACTCAGAAAAAAGTAATAATAATAAATATTATCTTTTCTACAATTGTTATAATATATATAGTCTTGCTACTCTGAGAGATGAAAAGTCTGTTTTGATGACACAATTAACTAATTGCCGAGATCAAGTAGCCGGTCTTCAACGCGAGTTAGAACTTCATCAATGTTTACTTCAAGACAGTCATGTTGGTGGTAGTGGTGCTAGCCGGAGTAGTCTCTCTGTGGATAGCCTGTTAGCAGAGATAAGAGCATTAAGACGTCAACTAGAAGATAGTTTACGTAACAATGCCACTCTCTCTGACCAACTTATGAAAAGAAAAGTAAAGAAATTAGAGAACTGCTCTCTTAATTCTGTTCATTTTTCAGAGCAAAGAGTCTTTTTCATCACCAAAACTTCCCACAAGACATACCAGTAGTACATTAAGGAAGAGTGCTACAGATATTTCATTAAATTTATCTGGTAGTCCACCATTTGTTCCTGTAGCATCTTCTACTGTTAATACTGGGGTTAAGACACGCCCACGTATAACAGGTTTAGCTTCTCAGAGTAATGGACTACAACTTGAAGCACGCATTCAAGAAGCTTTAACATCTCCCACTTGTGGAGTAAGTAGACTTTTAATTATTAAACCAAATTATTTATAATTTTTTTTATTTCAGGGAATGGACAGAGAATTTCTTCAAGAACTTCTTCTCTATCTCCAACAACAAAGACTTCAATTAGATGACAGTCAACATCTCTTAGAGCGTCTTGAACAAACACAAGAAATACCAACTGTATCTCATATAACTGTGAGTCATGGACCACCGCCTAGGACCACAGAGAACCAGAATCTAGATCAGGTAAAATTATTACTTTAGTTACTAGTGTTGATGTAAAATAATAGGAGGAGAGATCTTCTAGTCGTGCATCATCAGTTGATTTGTCAATAATTCATGATCAATGTAAGTTATTATTGTTTTAGACGATCTTGTTCATATTGTGTATTTAGTGCGTCGCACTCATGCTGCTGTTATGGAGTCTAAAAACCTCTTAAAGAAACGTCAGACACAGTCATGATATAGTCCCTTCATCAGTTTTGTAGTGTCGTTACCATAGCAACTTAAATTTTTAAACTAGGTTGTCAGTTCATTAAGTTATTTTGTAAACTTTTGTTTTATAAAAATAATATTATTATTTTGGTTAATAATATTTTCAGCTGTCTTAGAAGTGACTAAAGGGAGGAATTTTTCCACAGGAATGAACGTTGTAATTGTATATTTGTGACAACTTTGATCAAAGGGTGGAGTAAAAATAATTCACTCGTTCAAAACTTAACTATTATAATCATTTCTCTATTTCGATTAACTTTATTTTAATGCAAATCGACATGTAGCAGTTGGTGGAATGTCCATGTACATACATGGCCAATAAAATAGAAGGTAAATTATTGATATATATTAATTCATGGTCTATATATATTTATATCTATTGTAGTATATATACATTTAATATACTTATCAATGAAACTATCTATAGCAGTTATCACATTCTATCATGTTTCTTTGTGTTGTAGATAGTTGTCAATGAGAAGACATCTATTCAAGATGCTTAATACTAACTGTAATTTTTTGTATTAGTGATCATAATTCCTGACTCACTCACTGGGACCTCCACTTAGTATACAATCTCATAAACAGTAAGTTAAATTCACACAGATAAATAATACTTTATGAAGTTTTCTTAGGTAGTGTTATGTTTGTAATACAAATTGCATATTATTATTAATTATAAATCTATTAATAAATTAATTTTATATCTGTTTAAAAGTACTATGGGAAGGAATCCCTTTGTCAGTAGAATTAGTCAGTCTGTCATAGGGAATATTCTGATTAATCTGATATTATGATTCATCAATAACCATCAATCTCTTTTCATGCTGTGACCCGTCACCTTTTCTTCATCCAAATATGATAAAAATTATTATAATTAGTAGTGTTGTTCTAGTTTGCTTTAAGTAGGACTAGTTTATTCTTGGCTCTTAAAAGTAGTTTTAGTTTTAATTATTTTAACAAGTTCATCGATGTCATTTCATAGTTGCCGTTAATGAGATTCATAAGCGTACATGGTTGCGCCCCACAAGAGGCTGAAGACAAAATCGTAAGTACATATAAAAGGAAACTTGAACAGTCATGAGTGCCAGTGTGTTGTGGGCCAGCGTTCTGCAATGCATCAGACCTCTGAGATGGTTACCAGCATACTCTACGGAGTATCCGAAAGGCCGACTAGGATAGGGCTGGTAGTCTCCCTTTAAACGAGATGAGGCTGGTGTATTTGTGGTTCCCGGTTCCTGAATGCGACATTCCCTAAGAGCTGGAATCCCGTACGGCTGGTTTTAAGTTAGGGCGACGCTCCAGCCAGGATTACCTCGCGAAGACGAGGGTTACCAAGCCAGGTGGCGGTCCCAGCTAGCAATAGCAGGGAATCCTGGAGCCTAAGTGGAAGCCTGAGTGGGTGAGCGAGTAGGAATCGTTTGGGCAACACACAAGGGTTTTTTTTTTTAAGTTATATTTATTTAAAACTACTACATAAAATATTATTAGCATAAATTTTTTCATAATAATAATTTTTAATTGGAGTGACTAGTTTAATAGATACTTTGAAATCTTGATATTGAGAATCTAATAAAAACTTAAAGACATGATATTTAAGATACATCAGTATCATTATGATTGAAGTCATAATACCTGACCACTAATATAGATTTTATTTTATTTTTTAGGAGCAATTAATATTTACATTATTTATATTTTTAAGTGTCTTTGTAAAGAAACACCGTACTTTAATGTGAAATTAATAAAATTGTTTTTCATGTTACTTTATTTATTTATAAAATAAATACATTTACATGTATTTGCGGTTAATTTTTGCTGGTCAAGTTTGAAAAAAGATAGTAAGAAAAAATTATAGATTTCATCTGTTAAGTTATTACTGAAATACATGTACATGTTTATTTGTACATGTACATGTATTTGAGTAACAACTCAAAATAAGTTAAGGTTCTACCTCCAGTGAGGTTGCCATTGTACAGTTGTATACTTCTCACCAAGACATTTAATTATATAGGAACTTATAGATGTACCTTCATTGCACTTGTCTTTTGTGCATTAAGTTCTGTGTAGACAGAGTCAGACAAGTAGTGTTTGACAGTCTTGATATATCTTACATTTACTATTCCAAAACTAAATGCAAT
Source organism: Xestospongia bergquistia (assembly GCA_963965975.1). Taxonomy (NCBI): domain Eukaryota; kingdom Metazoa; phylum Porifera; class Demospongiae; order Haplosclerida; family Petrosiidae; genus Xestospongia; species Xestospongia bergquistia. The sequence continues at coordinate 6,952,644 of OZ014421.1, read as the reverse complement.
ACTTGATAACTACATTTGACAATTCTGTAATTTTATTGTGACACTAAATAGTATAGTTAGTTGTCTGCTTGTGTCAAAATATTTGTTTTATTGTATTAATTTCATATTACTAATGTAAAGTATCATTGTCTCTTTTTTATGTTATAACAAATAAAAATCCTTACCTAAACACTATCAACGTTAAAAACTTGGATAGTCCAAATAGCTATGTCTGTAATGATGACAACGCCCATTCATGAATTTCTGATAGCAATGTTCTTGTCTTTAGCCGTACGTAGATGTCTTACGATATTGAGAGAGACAAAAACATTTTTATCTACAGTTACTGGACAAGAGGAATTAGCTAAGAGAGGACTACCTCATAAATGGCCTGTTGCTGGAGTCAAACACGTGGTATTAGTAGCATCAGGTAAAGGTGGAGTAGGAAAGTCAACGACTGCAGGTAATGATGTATTTATTTGTTGTAATAATTTCACTGATGTTTACTAGTCAATTTAGCATTAGGAATGTCTGTTGTTCAGAGGGTAAGTTACTATTGGTTGCTATGGTTACATGTATTATTATATTTAGGGGTTATCTGTTGGATTATTAGATGCTGATGTGTATGGTCCCTCTCTTCCTAAATTGATGAATTTATCTGGACGTCCAGAGCTCTCACCACGTACGTGGGTACATACATAACATATTATATATTATCTATGATCTCATGTATAATAGAAGATAGAATGATTCCATTGGTAAATTATGGCATCAAATGGTAGGTTATAGCCACACCCATTTATTACATCTATTATAATAGTATGTCAATGGGATTTTTAGTAGAGGAATCAGCTCCTATTGTTTGGAGGGGATTAATGGTAAACTCCTCTTATTAATTACATATTAATTAATAATATGTGGTTATCTAGGTGATGTCAGCTATTCAGAAATTACTTAGACAAGTGGACTGGGGAGAACTAGATATACTAGTTATTGATATGCCACCTGGTACTGGTGATACACAATTAACTATAACACAACAGATCCCTATATCAGGTACATGTGACTGCAAGGAGAGGATTATTTGTTGTATGTGTAGGTGTTGTCATAGTAACCACACCTCAAGATTTAGCATTGGATGATGCCACACGAGGAGCAGAAATGTTCCGAAGAGTTAATGTTCCTGTAAGTCTAGTATATCTTATGATACAGGAATATGTACATTTAGGTATTGGGTGTGGTCGAAAACATGAGTGGATATATATGTCCAAAATGTGGACATTTGTCTAATGTTTTTGGAATGGGTGGAGCTAAAAAGATTGCCCAACAGATAAATGTGGAGATTTTAGGTCAGTTGTTCGTAATCAACCAATGACATCATTATGATGTCATTTAGGGGAAGTTCCACTTGACCTAAATATTTGTAAGACGTCAGATAAGGGTCAGCCCATAGTAGTGTCTAGACCCTCTAGTCCACAGGTAGTTTTAGACCATTAATCTTAATTATTATTAAACATTACATAGGCTACTGTGTATAAAGATATTGCTACAAGAGTTCTTGAATTATTACCATCATATCAGGACCCCTTCCCACAAAGACAATAATTCAACTAAATATCATTCAAATATCACATGACAGTCATGTGATCTTATCAATAAGTGTTCCTTTTTGTTTCTTGGCTTTGATAAAATCTTCAATAGCTTTCTACAAATAATGCAGAAATATCTGTCCCACATGATCCTGTCCATTTAACAAAACATGTACAAGGGAAAGTATTTTATATTTCCTTGTTATTTTCAATTTATAGAACTTAATTTGCAAACAAAAGAGAAGGTTGGAATTTTTATAATTTATTATAGTTAATGAACATGTGTAAATCAAGTCAATTTGGAAGACAACTTCAAAACAGGATTATTCAGGTGAGAAGTATGGATGTGTTAATAAACATCATAAAATTTATGATAAGTATCTTTGTTATATGTTATTGTGTTAATGTTATAATAGTTGAATCCAGTACTTGAAGCATTTGGTAATGCACAAACAAGTCTTAACAACAACTCCAGTCGATTTGGCATTTTTATTCAGTTAATATTTACATCACAAGGACGTATTATTGGAGCTGGTATAGAGCAGTACCTTTTAGAAAAGTCTCGTGTTTGTCGCCAGGGACATGAGGTTAGTTGGCATGACACTGTAGATGTTTGTAGTTGGCTGTGACTTCCTTCCAAATTTGGTAGTACATTACATTTATTTTTGTATCCTATTAGGAACGAAATTTTCACATCTTTTATTACTTGTTTGCTGGTTTGCCTACTGACCAATGGAAATCATTTAGACTAGAGGTATATTTGTTAACGCATCAATTGTCAGCATTATTTATCTCATCAGAATCCTGAATTGCATCGATATCTTTCTGCATATAAAGATATTATAAATGATTGCAACTCTAATTATAGCAGGTATGGCTTGTTCCTATTGGGTATCTGTTGTCTCATACTCTCATACACAGAGATTCATGGAATCATAATTACAAAATAAGTAACTCCTTAATAATATCATAGATATTAATATCTGTGATTATATCTGTGATTAACTTTGTAATGAAGACTGTTATATGTCTGTGGTTAACTTTTTATTAATGACTGTTATCAGTTAATGATGAAGTTTCTCTTGTCAATCGATAAAAGTAACAGATGTTACCAGCAACATGTATTAGACAATCCAGTTCATAATAAATACTGTTAGATTCAGTCTATAAAAGTAATGGACATATAAATTAAGAATTGATGGATGCATACTGGATTCCAAGTTGGAAGTAGTACAGTTTTAGTAATTTTTCCTGTATTGTCATCTAAAAAACACAATTGAGCTACTGTTTCTTCTCCTTCAGGTAATGTGATAACAGTATATAATAAATCTAATTCATTTTCATGATCCAAGTCTTGAATAGCTGACTATATATTATAGAACACATTATCATTAATTTTTAACCCTTTACCACAAAATCTCCATAATACGCTGGTTCTGGTTTCTTTCTTTTAATAATACGTCCTCGACTAGAAACTTGTGGCTATGGCAATGATGTCAATATGATGTAATTATGATATCATTATTTTTACCACTTCTGTATCTTGTTCTGTTTTCAGTGCTTTGAAATTAGTCAAATAATGAAGAGTCAAACCATTTGTTGTTAATCTATAACACCTGATAATAAATACATGAGTAATTGCATTAATGGTGGGTGTGGTTGTTACATGAGGGTACATCCACTTATATGAAGTATACATTGGTAGTCTTCAAAATGAAATGATGCAACATCATGATGGAAAGCTATATTATCAGTACTTAAAGTCCCAATCTAGCAAGTCTATTAAATAATGAGGTTCTTAAATGTATAAGTTACCAGTTGTCCAGAGTGTAATGTTCTTACATGAAATTCATTACATGCAGAAGGTTTTGGATTATGGATATAAACATGAGGGGAACCTCCAAAATGGACTCCTACTTCAGAATTACATTGTGTTTGAAATAACAGTGGTGGAAGTTCTACAATAGTGTAGTATAATGTCAGGTGATAATCATGTGACATACCAGTGATATTAATGGTTGTAGGAATGCTATTAGGAAATGTACCAGGAGTATATACTGTAGTATCATTAGAGTGATAGGATATCCCTAATTTAACTGTAGCTATAGTGCACTAGAAAGAGAGAGAGAATATAGGTTATCGTGTCTAATACACTAACATTGTCCAATATCTTTTGAAAACTATAATATTGACAATGTTGTGATGATAGCACAAGGAGAAGATGTTCAGTCAGTGAGACATGACGGATGTTGTCACCAAATATCTATGATATAGTTAGTGTTATGTTGAACTGACATTAAAGAAACTTCCAATATGTCCTTTAATTTTGACTTTTAACAACTAAAACTTAACGTTAACTTTACTTTGGATTGACTGACATTTCTTGTAGTTTAAATAAAGTCAAGATTTATTAAAAAAAAAAAAAACATGTTGTGTTGCCCAAACGATTCCTACTCGCTCACCCACTCAGGCTTCCACTTAGGCTCCAGGATTCCCTGCTATTGCTAGCTGGGACCGCCACCTGGCTTGGTAACCCTCGTCTTCGCGAGGTAATCCTGGCTGGAGCGTCGCCCTAACTTAAAACCAGCCGTACGGGATTCCAGCTCTTAGGGAATTTCGCATTCAGGAACCGGGAACCACAAATACACCAGCCTCTTCTCGTTTAAAGGGAGACTACCAGCCCTATCCTAGTCGGCCTTTCGGATACTCCGTAGAGTATGCTGGTAACCATCTCAGAGGTCTGATGCATTGCAGAACGCTGGCCCACAACACAACCTATCCAAGTTGGTTTTCATTTCCTTTTATATGTACGTCAGATTTTGTCTTCATGGCCTTGTGGGGCGCGCTGTTTGTCGCCTATGAATATCATTAACGCTAGTTAGTATCTGAGCTATTTCATAACTAAAATTAAACTATATTTGTAAAGGTCAAGAATAAAACTAGTCCTGCTTAAGCAAACTATAACAACACTACCAATTATATATATATTACAATGTCATATACTACAATAAAAGGTAATAGATATAAACATGTACACGTTTATTTGTACATGTACATTTATTTAAGTAACAAATCAAACTAAGTTAAGGTTCTACCTCCAGTGAGGTTGCCATTGATATAGTTGTATACTTACACCTACTCACAAAAACATATATAGAACTTGTAGATGTACCTTCATTGGACTCGTATTTGTACATTAAATTCTGTGTAGACAGAGTCAGACAAGTAGTGTTTGACAGTCTTGATATATCTTACATGTACTATTCCAAAACTAAATGCAATACTTGATAACTACATTTGACAATTCTGTAATTTTATTGTGACACTAAATAGTATAGTTAGTTGTCTGCTTGTGTCAAAATATTTATTTTATTGTGTTAATTTCATATTACTAATGTAAAGTATCATTGTCTCTTTTTTATGTTACAACAAATAAAAATCCTTACCTAAACACTATCAACGTTAAAAACTTGGATAGTCCAAATAGCTATGTCTGTAATGATGACAACGCCCATTCATGAATTTCTGATAGCAATGTTCTTGTCTTTAGCCGTACGCAGATGTCTTACGATATTGAGAGAGACAAAAACATTTTTATCTACAGTTACTGGACAAGAGGAATTAGCTAAGAGAGGACTACCTCGTAAATGGCCTGTTGCTGGAGTCAAACACGTGGTATTAGTAGCATCAGGTAAAGGTGGAGTAGGAAAGTCAACGACTGCAGGTAATGATGTATTTATTTGTTGTAATAATTTCACTGATGTTTACTAGTCAATTTAGCATTAGGAATGTCTGTTGTTCAGAGGGTAAGTTACTATTGGTTGCTATGGTTACATGTATTATTATATTTAGGGGTTATCTGTTGGATTATTAGATGCTGATGTGTATGGTCCCTCTCTTCCTAAATTGATGAATTTATCTGGACGTCCAGAGCTCTCACCACGTACGTGGGTACATACATAACATATTATATATTATCTATGATCTCATGTATAATAGAAGATAGAATGATTCCATTGGTAAATTATGGCATCAAATGGTAGGTTATAGCCACACCCATTTATTACATCTATTATAATAGTATGTCAATGGGATTTTTAGTAGAGGAATCAGCTCCTATTGTTTGGAGGGGATTAATGGTAAACTCCTCTTATTAATTACATATTAATTAATAATATGTGGTTATCTAGGTGATGTCAGCTATTCAGAAATTACTTAGACAAGTGGACTGGGGAGAACTAGATATACTAGTTATTGATATGCCACCTGGTACTGGTGATACACAATTAACTATAACACAACAGATCCCTATATCAGGTACATGTGACTGCAAGGAGAGGATTATTTGTTGTATGTGTAGGTGTTGTCATAGTAACCACACCTCAAGATTTAGCATTGGATGATGCCACACGAGGAGCAGAAATGTTCCGAAGAGTTAATGTTCCTGTAAGTCTAGTATATCTTATGATACAGGAATATGTACATTTAGGTATTGGGTGTGGTCGAAAACATGAGTGGATATATATGTCCAAAATGTGGACATTTGTCTAATGTTTTTGGAATGGGTGGAGCTAAAAAGATTGCCCAACAGATAAATGTGGAGATTTTAGGTCAGTTGTTCGTAATCAACCAATGACATCATTATGATGTCATTTAGGGGAAGTTCCACTTGACCTAAATATTTGTAAGACGTCAGATAAGGGTCAGCCCATAGTAGTGTCTAGACCCTCTAGTCCACAGGTAGTTTTAGACCATTAATCTTAATTATTATTAAACATTACATAGGCTACTGTGTATAAAGATATTGCTACAAGAGTTCTTGAATTATTACCATCATATCAGGACCCCTTCCCACAAAGACAATAATTCAACTAAATATCATTCAAATATCACATGACAGTCATGTGATCTTATCAATAAGTGTTCCTTTTTGTTTCTTGGCTTTGATAAAATCTTCAATAGCTTTCTACAAATAATGCAGAAATATCTGTCCCACATGATCCTGTCCATTTAACAAAACATGTACAAGGGAAAGTATTTTATATTTCCTTGTTATTTTCAATTTATAGAACTTAATTTGCAAACAAAAGAGAAGGTTGGAATTTTTATAATTTATTATAGTTAATGAACATGTGTAAATCAAGTCAATTTGGAAGACAACTTCAAAACAGGATTATTCAGGTGAGAAGTATGGATGTGTTAATAAACATCATAAAATTTATGATAAGTATCTTTGTTATATGTTATTGTGTTAATGTTATAATAGTTGAATCCAGTACTTGAAGCATTTGGTAATGCACAAACAAGTCTTAACAACAACTCCAGTCGATTTGGCATTTTTATTCAGTTAATATTTACATCACAAGGACGTATTATTGGAGCTGGTATAGAGCAGTACCTTTTAGAAAAGTCTCGTGTTTGTCGCCAGGGACATGAGGTTAGTTGGCATGACACTGTAGATGTTTGTAGTTGGCTGTGACTTCCTTCCAAATTTGGTAGTACATTACATTTATTTTTGTATCCTATTAGGAACGAAATTTTCACATCTTTTATTACTTGTTTGCTGGTTTGCCTACTGACCAATGGAAATCATTTAGACTAGAGGTATATTTGTTAACGCATCAATTGTCAGCATTATTTATCTCATCAGAATCCTGAATTGCATCGATATCTTTCTGCATATAAAGATATTATAAATGATTGCAACTCTAATTATAGCAGGTATGGCTTGTTCCTATTGGGTATCTGTTGTCTCATACTCTCATACACAGAGATTCATGGAATCATAATTACAAAATAAGTAACTCCTTAATAATATCATAGATATTAATATCTGTGATTATATCTGTGATTAACTTTGTAATGAAGACTGTTATATGTCTGTGGTTAACTTTTTATTAATGACTGTTATCAGTTAATGATGAAGTTTCTCTTGTCAATCGATAAAAGTAACAGATGTTACCAGCAACATGTATTAGACAATCCAGTTCATAATAAATACTGTTAGATTCAGTCTATAAAAGTAATGGACATATAAATTAAGAATTGATGGATGCATACTGGATTCCAAGTTGGAAGTAGTACAGTTTTAGTAATTTTTCCTGTATTGTCATCTAAAAAACACAATTGAGCTACTGTTTCTTCTCCTTCAGGTAATGTGATAACAGTATATAATAAATCTAATTCATTTTCATGATCCAAGTCTTGAATAGCTGACTATATATTATAGAACACATTATCATTAATTTTTAACCCTTTACCACAAAATCTCCATAATACGCTGGTTCTGGTTTCTTTCTTTTAATAATACGTCCTCGACTAGAAACTTGTGGCTATGGCAATGATGTCAATATGATGTAATTATGATATCATTATTTTTACCACTTCTGTATCTTGTTCTGTTTTCAGTGCTTTGAAATTAGTCAAATAATGAAGAGTCAAACCATTTGTTGTTAATCTATAACACCTGATAATAAATACATGAGTAATTGCATTAATGGTGGGTGTGGTTGTTACATGAGGGTACATCCACTTATATGAAGTATACATTGGTAGTCTTCAAAATGAAATGATGCAACATCATGATGGAAAGCTATATTATCAGTACTTAAAGTCCCAATCTAGCAAGTCTATTAAATAATGAGGTTCTTAAATGTATAAGTTACCAGTTGTCCAGAGTGTAATGTTCTTACATGAAATTCATTACATGCAGAAGGTTTTGGATTATGGATATAAACATGAGGGGAACCTCCAAAATGGACTCCTACTTCAGAATTACATTGTGTTTGAAATAACAGTGGTGGAAGTTCTACAATAGTGTAGTATAATGTCAGGTGATAATCATGTGACATACCAGTGATATTAATGGTTGTAGGAATGCTATTAGGAAATGTACCAGGAGTATATACTGTAGTATCATTAGAGTGATAGGATATCCCTAATTTAACTGTAGCTATAGTGCACTAGAAAGAGAGAGAGAATATAGGTTATCGTGTCTAATACACTAACATTGTCCAATATCTTTTGAAAACTATAATATTGACAATGTTGTGATGATAGCACAAGGAGAAGATGTTCAGTCAGTGAGACATGACGGATGTTGTCACCAAATATCTATGATATAGTTAGTGTTATGTTGAACTGACATTAAAGAAACTTCCAATATGTCCTTTAATTTTGACTTTTAACAACTAAAACTTAACGTTAACTTTACTTTGGATTGACTGACATTTCTTGTAGTTTAAATAAAGTCAAGATTTATTAAAAAAAAAAAAAACATGTTGTGTTGCCCAAACGATTCCTACTCGCTCACCCACTCAGGCTTCCACTTAGGCTCCAGGATTCCCTGCTATTGCTAGCTGGGACCGCCACCTGGCTTGGTAACCCTCGTCTTCGCGAGGTAATCCTGGCTGGAGCGTCGCCCTAACTTAAAACCAGCCGTACGGGATTCCAGCTCTTAGGGAATTTCGCATTCAGGAACCGGGAACCACAAATACACCAGCCTCTTCTCGTTTAAAGGGAGACTACCAGCCCTATCCTAGTCGGCCTTTCGGATACTCCGTAGAGTATGCTGGTAACCATCTCAGAGGTCTGATGCATTGCAGAACGCTGGCCCACAACACAACCTATCCAAGTTGGTTTTCATTTCCTTTTATATGTACGTCAGATTTTGTCTTCATGGCCTTGTGGGGCGCGCTGTTTGTCGCCTATGAATATCATTAACGCTAGTTAGTATCTGAGCTATTTCATAACTAAAATTAAACTATATTTGTAAAGGTCAAGAATAAAACTAGTCCTGCTTAAGCAAACTATAACAACACTACCAATTATATATATATTACAATGTCATATACTACAATAAAAGGTAATAGATATAAACATGTACACGTTTATTTGTACATGTACATTTATTTAAGTAACAAATCAAACTAAGTTAAGGTTCTACCTCCAGTGAGGTTGCCATTGATATAGTTGTATACTTACACCTACTCACAAAAACATATATAGAACTTGTAGATGTACCTTCATTGGACTCGTATTTGTACATTAAATTCTGTGTAGACAGAGTCAGACAAGTAGTGTTTGACAGTCTTGATATATCTTACATGTACTATTCCAAAACTAAATGCAATACTTGATAACTACATTTGACAATTCTGTAATTTTATTGTGACACTAAATAGTATAGTTAGTTGTCTGCTTGTGTCAAAATATTTATTTTATTGTGTTAATTTCATATTACTAATGTAAAGTATCATTGTCTCTTTTTTATGTTACAACAAATAAAAATCCTTACCTAAACACTATCAACGTTAAAAACTTGGATAGTCCAAATAGCTATGTCTGTAATGATGACAACGCCCATTCATGAATTTCTGATAGCAATGTTCTTGTCTTTAGCCGTACGCAGATGTCTTACGATATTGAGAGAGACAAAAACATTTTTATCTACAGTTACTGGACAAGAGGAATTAGCTAAGAGAGGACTACCTCGTAAATGGCCTGTTGCTGGAGTCAAACACGTGGTATTAGTAGCATCAGGTAAAGGTGGAGTAGGAAAGTCAACGACTGCAGGTAATGATGTATTTATTTGTTGTAATAATTTCACTGATGTTTACTAGTCAATTTAGCATTAGGAATGTCTGTTGTTCAGAGGGTAAGTTACTATTGGTTGCTATGGTTACATGTATTATTATATTTAGGGGTTATCTGTTGGATTATTAGATGCTGATGTGTATGGTCCCTCTCTTCCTAAATTGATGAATTTATCTGGACGTCCAGAGCTCTCACCACGTACGTGGGTACATACATAACATATTATATATTATCTATGATCTCATGTATAATAGAAGATAGAATGATTCCATTGGTAAATTATGGCATCAAATGGTAGGTTATAGCCACACCCATTTATTACATCTATTATAATAGTATGTCAATGGGATTTTTAGTAGAGGAATCAGCTCCTATTGTTTGGAGGGGATTAATGGTAAACTCCTCTTATTAATTACATATTAATTAATAATATGTGGTTATCTAGGTGATGTCAGCTATTCAGAAATTACTTAGACAAGTGGACTGGGGAGAACTAGATATACTAGTTATTGATATGCCACCTGGTACTGGTGATACACAATTAACTATAACACAACAGATCCCTATATCAGGTACATGTGACTGCAAGGAGAGGATTATTTGTTGTATGTGTAGGTGTTGTCATAGTAACCACACCTCAAGATTTAGCATTGGATGATGCCACACGAGGAGCAGAAATGTTCCGAAGAGTTAATGTTCCTGTAAGTCTAGTATATCTTATGATACAGGAATATGTACATTTAGGTATTGGGTGTGGTCGAAAACATGAGTGGATATATATGTCCAAAATGTGGACATTTGTCTAATGTTTTTGGAATGGGTGGAGCTAAAAAGATTGCCCAACAGATAAATGTGGAGATTTTAGGTCAGTTGTTCGTAATCAACCAATGACATCATTATGATGTCATTTAGGGGAAGTTCCACTTGACCTAAATATTTGTAAGACGTCAGATAAGGGTCAGCCCATAGTAGTGTCTAGACCCTCTAGTCCACAGGTAGTTTTAGACCATTAATCTTAATTATTATTAAACATTACATAGGCTACTGTGTATAAAGATATTGCTACAAGAGTTCTTGAATTATTACCATCATATCAGGACCCCTTCCCACAAAGACAATAATTCAACTAAATATCATTCAAATATCACATGACAGTCATGTGATCTTATCAATAAGTGTTCCTTTTTGTTTCTTGGCTTTGATAAAATCTTCAATAGCTTTCTACAAATAATGCAGAAATATCTGTCCCACATGATCCTGTCCATTTAACAAAACATGTACAAGGGAAAGTATTTTATATTTCCTTGTTATTTTCAATTTATAGAACTTAATTTGCAAACAAAAGAGAAGGTTGGAATTTTTATAATTTATTATAGTTAATGAACATGTGTAAATCAAGTCAATTTGGAAGACAACTTCAAAACAGGATTATTCAGGTGAGAAGTATGGATGTGTTAATAAACATCATAAAATTTATGATAAGTATCTTTGTTATATGTTATTGTGTTAATGTTATAATAGTTGAATCCAGTACTTGAAGCATTTGGTAATGCACAAACAAGTCTTAACAACAACTCCAGTCGATTTGGCATTTTTATTCAGTTAATATTTACATCACAAGGACGTATTATTGGAGCTGGTATAGAGCAGTACCTTTTAGAAAAGTCTCGTGTTTGTCGCCAGGGACATGAGGTTAGTTGGCATGACACTGTAGATGTTTGTAGTTGGCTGTGACTTCCTTCCAAATTTGGTAGTACATTACATTTATTTTTGTATCCTATTAGGAACGAAATTTTCACATCTTTTATTACTTGTTTGCTGGTTTGCCTACTGACCAATGGAAATCATTTAGACTAGAGGTATATTTGTTAACGCATCAATTGTCAGCATTATTTATCTCATCAGAATCCTGAATTGCATCGATATCTTTCTGCATATAAAGATATTATAAATGATTGCAACTCTAATTATAGCAGGTATGGCTTGTTCCTATTGGGTATCTGTTGTCTCATACTCTCATACACAGAGATTCATGGAATCATAATTACAAAATAAGTAACTCCTTAATAATATCATAGATATTAATATCTGTGATTATATCTGTGATTAACTTTGTAATGAAGACTGTTATATGTCTGTGGTTAACTTTTTATTAATGACTGTTATCAGTTAATGATGAAGTTTCTCTTGTCAATCGATAAAAGTAACAGATGTTACCAGCAACATGTATTAGACAATCCAGTTCATAATAAATACTGTTAGATTCAGTCTATAAAAGTAATGGACATATAAATTAAGAATTGATGGATGCATACTGGATTCCAAGTTGGAAGTAGTACAGTTTTAGTAATTTTTCCTGTATTGTCATCTAAAAAACACAATTGAGCTACTGTTTCTTCTCCTTCAGGTAATGTGATAACAGTATATAATAAATCTAATTCATTTTCATGATCCAAGTCTTGAATAGCTGACTATATATTATAGAACACATTATCATTAATTTTTAACCCTTTACCACAAAATCTCCATAATACGCTGGTTCTGGTTTCTTTCTTTTAATAATACGTCCTCGACTAGAAACTTGTGGCTATGGCAATGATGTCAATATGATGTAATTATGATATCATTATTTTTACCACTTCTGTATCTTGTTCTGTTTTCAGTGCTTTGAAATTAGTCAAATAATGAAGAGTCAAACCATTTGTTGTTAATCTATAACACCTGATAATAAATACATGAGTAATTGCATTAATGGTGGGTGTGGTTGTTACATGAGGGTACATCCACTTATATGAAGTATACATTGGTAGTCTTCAAAATGAAATGATGCAACATCATGATGGAAAGCTATATTATCAGTACTTAAAGTCCCAATCTAGCAAGTCTATTAAATAATGAGGTTCTTAAATGTATAAGTTACCAGTTGTCCAGAGTGTAATGTTCTTACATGAAATTCATTACATGCAGAAGGTTTTGGATTATGGATATAAACATGAGGGGAACCTCCAAAATGGACTCCTACTTCAGAATTACATTGTGTTTGAAATAACAGTGGTGGAAGTTCTACAATAGTGTAGTATAATGTCAGGTGATAATCATGTGACATACCAGTGATATTAATGGTTGTAGGAATGCTATTAGGAAATGTACCAGGAGTATATACTGTAGTATCATTAGAGTGATAGGATATCCCTAATTTAACTGTAGCTATAGTGCACTAGAAAGAGAGAGAGAATATAGGTTATCGTGTCTAATACACTAACATTGTCCAATATCTTTTGAAAACTATAATATTGACAATGTTGTGATGATAGCACAAGGAGAAGATGTTCAGTCAGTGAGACATGACGGATGTTGTCACCAAATATCTATGATATAGTTAGTGTTATGTTGAACTGACATTAAAGAAACTTCCAATATGTCCTTTAATTTTGACTTTTAACAACTAAAACTTAACGTTAACTTTACTTTGGATTGACTGACATTTCTTGTAGTTTAAATAAAGTCAAGATTTATTAAAAAAAAAAAAACATGTTGTGTTGCCCAAACGATTCCTACTCGCTCACCCACTCAGGCTTCCACTTAGGCTCCAGGATTCCCTGCTATTGCTAGCTGGGACCGCCACCTGGCTTGGTAACCCTCGTCTTCGCGAGGTAATCCTGGCTGGAGCGTCGCCCTAACTTAAAACCAGCCGTACGGGATTCCAGCTCTTAGGGAATTTCGCATTCAGGAACCGGGAACCACAAATACACCAGCCTCTTCTCGTTTAAAGGGAGACTACCAGCCCTATCCTAGTCGGCCTTTCGGATACTCCGTAGAGTATGCTGGTAACCATCTCAGAGGTCTGATGCATTGCAGAACGCTGGCCCACAACACAACCTATCCAAGTTGGTTTTCATTTCCTTTTATATGTACGTCAGATTTTGTCTTCATGGCCTTGTGGGGCGCGCTGTTTGTCGCCTATGAATATCATTAACGCTAGTTAGTATCTGAGCTATTTCATAACTAAAATTAAACTATATTTGTAAAGGTCAAGAATAAAACTAGTCCTGCTTAAGCAAACTATAACAACACTACTAATTATATATATTACAATGTCATATACTACAATAAAAGGTAATAGATATAAACATGTACACGTTTATTTGTACATGTACATTTATTTAAGTAACAAATCAAACTAAGTTAAGGTTCTACCTCCAGTGAGGTTGCCATTGATATAGTTGTATACTTACACCTACTCACAAAAACATATATAGAACTTGTAGATGTACCTTCATTGGACTCGTATTTGTACATTAAATTCTGTGTAGACAGAGTCAGACAAGTAGTGTTTGACAGTCTTGATATATCTTACATGTACTATTCCAAAACTAAATGCAATACTTGATAACTACATTTGACAATTCTGTAATACTGAGTGTGACACTAAATAGTATAGTTAGTTGTCTGCTTGTGTCAAAATATTTGTTTTATTGTATTAATTTCATATTACTAATGTAAAGTATCATTGTCTCTTTTTTATGTTACAACAAATAAAAATCCTTACCTAAACACTATCAACGTTAAAAACTTGGATAGTCCAAATAGCTATGTCTGTAATGATGACAACGCCCATTCATGAATTTCTGATAGCAATGTTCTTGTCTTTAGCCATACGTAGATGTCTTACGATATTGAGAGAGACAAAAACATTTTTATCTACAGTTACTGGACAAGAGGAATTAGCTAAGAGAGGACTACCTCGTAAATGGCCTGTTGCTGGAGTCAAACACGTGGTATTAGTAGCATCAGGTAAAGGTGGAGTAGGAAAGTCAACAACTGCAGGTAATGATGTATTTATTTGTTGTAATTTCACTGATGTTTACTAGTCAATTTAGCATTAGGAATGTCTGTTGTTCAGAGGGTAAGTTACTATTGGTTGCTATGGTTACATGTATTATTATATTTAGGGGTTATCTGTTGGATTATTAGATGCTGATGTGTATGGTCCCTCTCTTCCTAAATTGATGAATTTATCTGGACGTCCAGAGCTCTCACCACGTACGTGGGTACATACACAACATATTATATATTATCTATGATCTCATGTATAATAGAAGATAGAATGATTCCATTGGTAAATTACGGCGTCAAATGGTAGGTTATAGCCACACCCATTTATTACATCTATTATAATAGTATGTCAATGGGATTTTTAGTAGAGGAATCAGCTCCTATTGTTTGGAGGGGATTAATGGTAAACTCCTCTTATTAATTACATATTAATTAATAATATGTGGTTATCTAGGTGATGTTAGCTATTCAGAAATTACTTAGACAAGTGGACTGGGGAGAACTAGATATACTAGTTATTGATATGCCACCTGGTACTGGTGATACACAATTAACTATAACACAACAGATCCCTATATCAGGTACATGTGACTGCAAGGAGAGGATTATTTGTTGTATGCGTAGGTGTTGTCATAGTAACCACGCCTCAAGATTTAGCATTGGATGATGCCACACGAGGAGCAGAAATGTTCCGAAGAGTTAATGTTCCTGTAAGTCTAGTGTATCTTATGATACAGGAATATGTACATTTAGGTATTGGGTGTGGTCGAAAACATGAGTGGGTATATATGTCCAAAATGTGGACATTTGTCTAATGTTTTTGGAATGGGTGGAGCTAAAAAGATTGCCCAACAGATAAATGTGGAGATTTTAGGTCAGTTGTTCGTAATCAACCAATGACATCATTATGATGTCATTTAGGGGAAGTTCCACTTGACCTAAATATTTGTGAGACGTCAGATAAGGGTCAGCCCATAGTAGTGTCTAGACCCTCTAGTCCACAGGTAGTTTTAGACCATTAATCTTAATTATTATTAAACACTACATAGGCTACTGTGTATAAAGATATTGCTACAAGAGTTCTTGAATTATTACCATCATATCAGGACCCCTTCCCACAAAGACAATAATTCAACTAAATATCATTCAAATATCACATGACAGTCATGTGATCTTATCAATAAGTGTTCCTTTTTGTTTCTTGGCTTTGATAAAATCTTCAATAGCTTTCTACAAATAATGCAGAAATAATGGAATGGAATATCCAATGTTCTAGTACCTGTCCAGCATAACGTTTTCTTCCTTCTTCTGTTCTTGTAATTTGATTATGTATGAGACTAGCATTACTAGCAAAAGAGTCTGCTATTTCACGCTACACACACAGAGGGGGAGAGAGGGAGGGAGAAAGAGAGAGACCTCTGAGTTAATGGTATATGAGGGTTAATCATCTTACTGCCTCTAACTCTTCTTCTTCCTCATCAATTGTTGACACAGTAACTGTGCTATATTTACCAGCATCATATGTATGACGAGTCATCATAACCTGTTTCACAAGTATCAATAACCAGTTATACCAATAATATTACCTTTCTTCTTCTTGTAGGAACTTCTGATTCTTGTAATAGTTTCGGTTTTTCAGTAGTAATTGGTTTTTCCCCACTTTTCACCATGCTTTTATCAAATATAAATGTCACTTGTTCATCAATATCAGAATGACGATAGAACAAATTTAGACCACACCTATCATAACAGAATAAGGATATACCTCTATATAACAAACTTACTGAGTACACTTGTATCTGTATTGTTTCTCTATACCATCTTCTCTATAAAATATGACACACACACACATAAAAGCTATATAGTCATTATAATCTCATCCTACCTTCTCAGAAATACAACCCTGCCTTGTTCACAGTATATTTTATAAATATTACGAGCTGCATCTGCCACTCTAGCATTGTCTCTCCTTCTTAAAGGTAGTTTATCTAAAGTGGTGTCTGAAGGACTTATTAGTGTTATTCTAATTAATGACCACTTGTTACCTAATACCAAGGCCATTTTTCCACAGACACAATGATAGACGTAGAGTGGTGTATCTCCATCATATTCCTCTCTATTTCGAGTGTCAGTACAGACAACACTTTTAGATACAACTTTGGGCATTCTTTATTAATAGCTAGGATGGGTGTGTCCCATTATGACGTCACTATGGAAAATAACATGGCGCTAAGCAGTACCGTTGAATGAAGTTAGAACTCTGTCAATTTGATTAAAACATTAAAAGACTGTTTAGAATCTTTATTTGTTGTAATAAGAACTGTCTCTCTGACTGTCAGTGCTGTTTGATTGGTAACAGTGTTCCTATCAAGCTAACAAGCTTACACTCTACCCCACCCACTCTTTGTTATGTCAAGCACATTGAGAGGAGGTAGAGTAAAAGAGCCTCAAGTCACCTTTAAACGACCACTCCCTGTTCACACAGGCTCTGATAGATTGTCAGGTAACCAATAATATCATAAGAAACATAATGTAGATTGTCAGTACTATATCCTTATTGCACTTCTACACAACTACTCCATTGTATACAAATCTATTTGCAGTATTGTTTCTAAAGGAAAAAAGCTATAATGATTTATATATGTATATCTCATTTATAGAGCTCTCTCAGGCATGGTCTACATTAGGTTCAGCCAAACTATCAGTACGTTAGTAATATATTGTGTATGTTCACTTAATACGATAAATGTGTGTGTGTGTGTGTGTGTGTGTGTTCATTCATTCTTTTGTGTAATTAGCTGGTATGCATGAAAGAAGCTATGTACTAACAGTAAGCATACTTGTTATATATTTGAAGGAATTACTCACTAATAACACATGCTATGCATTTAGTATGAAGAGAAAAACAATATCTTAACATGTACATAATACATCTTAACATGTATTTGGTTTGTACATGTACATGTATATGTTGACCACACATTTGTTAGTGTTTAATATATTACACACACCTGTGTAAACTGATGATGTAATTGTTAAATTTATTTATTGTTATTATAGTTCTATTTATTATTGTTTCCTCTAGTTGAACCAACTTGAGCATAACTTGTTGCCACGGGATACCAGTGGCATACATCATAGTGTTCATTTTGAACGTAGTAGTCCTGCAACGAGACAGTCACATGACGGAGGCTCAAAATCACATGATCATCTTAGAAACAGAGATGTTGTGAAAGGAATGTCTTTGAATGATTATTCTCTGTCTTCTAAACCAACTCGACCCAATGTTACCCTCACAACTAATACTAGATCGCCTTCATCATCTTCCTATTTGGAAAGAAAGCCATACCATGATCCCACTTGCAACCATTTGACTCCCTCTCCTTATCGCTCTAACCCTCGTTCACTCTTTGGTCCTGTCAATTTTGAAGACCCTAAACCACACCCCTCCAGTACAGACATGACATCATGGCCAGTCATTAATGGCCTTAAAGTGACCCCTTCTCAACAGCCAAAAGTAGTCACTAGAAAAACTGCAACTGGTCATGTAGAGACTAAGATATCACGTCATAAACCTGAGCCAGTAGTTGATAATGGATTACCATTATCAGATGGTAAGATAAACAATACTTGTCTTAATAATTTAAATATTCATAAGTGAAAACTATTAATAGTTTGTTTTTTGTTGTTTCAGGACAAATATCAGCTCTATTAGTAAAAGTTGAGAAACAGAAAAGAGAGTTAGCATCAATGAAGGACAAAATGGAGAGGTCTCCTCCTATTTATACTGATGAACACACATCAGATCCTCTTGTTCATAAACCACGTCATGATCCATCAAGTCAAGTTCATATCAAATTCAAGTCTTCTCTGCCTCACAAAAAGAGAAAAATAGCAACAGCTCCACCTCCTAAAAGTTATACTGGGTTCACATCTACTTTAACAGAACCTGTCCCCATTAAAACCCACGTCAAAAAAGTATCTCACCTAACAACTTCTGCTAATCTCTTAGGACCAGTTGATAATCAAACAACAAAACATGAGAGATGGGCAGCTCAAGTAGCTAATAAACCTGTTATAACTCCATCGTCATGGCGATCAGGACAGGCACTAGCTAATAAAATACTCAGTAAAACTACAAAATCTTCAACAGTGAAGCCATTAGCTTCATCAGATCATGTGACATCATTGACTTCACCTGCTAGTAATGCTGAAGGATTACTACGAGACCTTGAACTAAGTGATGATGATGAGGAAGAAGATATTAGTGAGGTTGAAGAAAAACCAAAAAAACCTGCTACTAAACCAGTCAATCATGTCAAACGAGTTTTTGAATTAGGAGCAGGTATGCAAGTCATAAATAACAAATGATGTGTTATATTATTAACTAGAACCAGCAGAGTCTCAGCCAACTTCTAAGAAAGTGAGAGAGTATGACAGAGAAGCTGTATATCAATATATGCAGAACAAACAAGAAGAAAGAAAAAGAAGAGAGAAAGAGGAGAAGTTAGCACGAGCTAGAGCACAGAGAGAACGAGAGAGACGTCTACAGGTAAATCACATATTATAATATTTTCCTCATTTTTATTGACTATTATTATAGGACTTGCAAGAGAGACAAAGACATATTGTCACTTCTAACTTACAGGCTAAGCAACGACATAGAGAGAATTACATTGAACATACACTGTCCAAAGATGATGGTCTTCATATTCATCTTGATGACAATCCTTCAGTAAGATAATATAGTCTACCTTATCTAATGATTTTATTTGATTTTATTTATAGCATCTTTCTTCATTTTATCATCATGTTCCACCATCTATCTCATATCCTCCTCTCTTTACATCTTCTCCACACATTTTGTCTTCTACCTCGGCTCCTGTCCAGACTCATTCCAATATTCCTGGATTTCTGACTCCTCGACCTCAAGTACCTACCTCATTCTCGTATATGACCACACCCACTACCAGGAGTGCAGGTTCATTGAAGACATCTCCAAGAATTAATCTTACATTGTCTTCACCTCCATCTACTCATGTGTCCTATCTACCCACGTCTACTTATCCTGTGTCTCATCTACCTACGTCTACTCCTTCTGTGTCCCATCTACCCATTTCTATTCCTATGCCTCATCTATCCATGTCTACTCCTTCTGTGTCCCATCTATCCACATCTACTGTGCCCCGTTTACCCACGTCTACCTCTCCTGTGTCCCATTTACCCACGTCTACCTCTCCTGTGTCCTGTCTACCTGTGTCTACTATGTCCCATGTACCCATGTTTACTTCCCATGTACCCGTAGTATCGCAGAGTGATTTCCTCTTATCTAGTTCATTAAGGTCTAGGAGTACTAGACTGTCCTCTCCTCCTCGGGTTCTTATTTCTCCTCCTCGTGAGCACACATCTCACTTACATCACAGTATATCTCCTCCCCTTTCCAGTCCTCGTGAAGCTAGAATACTAGCTCTCAAACATTCAGCTTTAACTTTAAGACAAAGAATTGAAACTGAAAAGAAAAAACTTGAAGCTAAAGTATATTCAGCATCACCTCGACCCACGACTCATTCTAGTTCATCATCTCAAGGTAATACTAGTACAATACCTGGAGTCACTAATATCTATCAACATGCTGCTACTGTAGAAAGAGAAAGATCATTAAATGAAGCTGCTATTAAGATCCAGTCCATATGGCGTGGTCATAAAGTTCGTAAATCACTTCAATCTTATCCTGTTAGCTCTGTCTCTTCGTATCATTATCCAAGTACCATTTCTTCTGTTGTAACTGTAAAGAGACCTCAAATCACACCTACTTTAACCACACACCCTTGCACTCAGCATGTAACAGCACCATGGCAACACAGTGGAGGTGATCACTTAAGTGTTATTAATATTTTCACTCGTCAACAGGAACAATTACGGAGAACTTTACAGGAAGAACCTATGCCACTTCAAAGTGTACCCACTAAAAATGTGGGTGGAGATGATGACTTAGGTCACATGACTTATACAGACACTTTTGAAACTGGTAGTGTCACTAGCTCTGCAAGCAGTGAGGATACTATTGAAGAACAGAGAGAACAGCAACAAGACGAAGAGACAGAACAGGAAGACAAGGAACAAGACAAAGGAGAAGGACTTGATACAACTCTAGTATCTCTTATTGAAGTACCTCTGCAGGAATCATCTTCATCTTCTAGTTCAGAGAAATCGCAAGATGACATTTCAGCCATTACTCCTCTTGGGTCACCAAGTTTCCATGAGACCTTTATGTCTCCTCCAAGAGCTCACCTTCCAAGCACAACAACTATACAAGTATGTCCCTGTCATTATCTGGTATTATTAAATGTAATTCTCTATTACTTTAGCCTCAGTATTCACCTCATTCTCTTGAATTGAGACTAAAAGCAGAATTAAACATATTAGAAACAGTTGAGGAAGGTGTACGTCAACTTGAAGGAGTGGAGTCAGCACGTGCTGTAGCAATAGCCCAACAAGAGACAGTATCTTTAGCTCAGTTACTAAAGTCACAACAAGTCACTCATGAACATAAAGTGAAAGATCTCACTGATAAGACTAAAGAGGACCTCAAAGAAGTTCAAGAGAAGTATGCAAAGGTAAGCAAATTTTTTTTATGTTGTGTGTGAGTATATTTAGGCTCGTGATAACGCTGCTCAAATGACTAGAGATATTGAGAAATTACAGGAGACAAGAAAAGAGGAGTCGTTGAAACATTCTGAACAGCTAAAAGAGGTACAATATATTAATGATTTAATACTTTATTAATAGTATGGGGTCATATAGCTTGAAGAACAGTCTCATCAAAGAGAATCTCTTACTAACCAGAGGTTGATGGATAGTTATGCTCAACTCACTACAGCTGTTGTTGAAGCTACACAACAGCAGATAAAGTCTGCACAAAATATTGCTGAGAATGTTGCTAAAGTAGCTGCAGAAAGTGCTGTAATGGCTGTCATGAAACAAGCTCCTCCCCCAGTTAGCACAATAGGATATGAAAGTGACTTTGAGTCTTCTCATTATCAACCAGACAGGTTAGTCCTTTAGATAGTAATTCTTTAATATGACTGGTTATATTCTATAGTTTGAACACATCAGCTAACATTGACACACCTCCTGCTTTATCTCCTATATCTGGTCCATCTACCACTGCTACTGTTGCAGAACGCATACCATCTCTGTCTTCTGTGACAACAGCTCCCAGTGAACATGTAGTATCTCTGTCTCTCGTGACAACAGTTCCCAGTGAACATATACCATCTCTGTCTCTTGTGACAACAGTTCCCTCTGAACATGTACCATCTGGAATTATTCCCTCCGAACATATACCATCTCTGTCTCCTGTAGTTCCAAATGAATCCCAACTTCTCTCTCCTCAATTATCTGGTGGTAGTAAAGGGTCTCATACCAGTGATAGGACTCTCACTCCTGTATTGTCTGAAACTAATGTTGATGAGAATGAGGACAAACTAGTAGTAGAAGAAGTAAATAAACAAGACACACATGATGGAATTGATAGTAATATTAACAAAGAGGAAGAAGAGGAAGAGAGAGAACCAGTTACAGAGGAAGAGATTGAAGAAGATATTGATGAAGTTTCATTTCGAGAATTGCTACCATCAGAGAGCCATCGATTACAAAGGAAGAAACATCATTTGTCAGTCAGCAGTGATATCTCAGACTCCCAAGGACTTGGAATAGCTGTAAGTTATCTCATCAATTGATAACTAAAATATGTCTCTTGTATCTAGAGTGGAGAAATGTCCCCTCTATCAACGACTGGTGAAGAATCTTTCTTTAGTTTTGTTTCTCGTATGGTGAGCCAGTATGTCAAAGAGGAAGAGATGAGAGCTAAACATCAAGCTGCATTGTTAAAAGTTAGAGAGAGAGCTGTGAAAGAAAAGACTCGAGCTGAATTAGAATGGTTGAATGTTAAAAAAAGATCCCTTCAAAAGAAAAAGAATGATGATGCTATGCCCCCATTGTTGCAGCGAGAAAAGGGACTTCTGAAAAAGTGGAAACATGAGCAGGTATGTGGATCAAGAGAGCATTCATATTAATTCTCTCTCTCTTTCAGGCTGAAATTCAGAGGCTACGTGAGGCTCATAAAGCTGCTAGTCAAGAGAGGAAACTGTTACTCTTACAGCAACAAGATATAGCTCGTCTGCAGCAATCTGCTCAACATTACAAAGAGAAGATAAAACGTTATAGTGCACAACAACAATACAGTCGAGAGGCTAGTCCTTTCCCTGACTTCTCACCCTCTCCATCTCCCTCTCCTGCTCCATCAGTAGACCTTAATCAAGAAGAAGTAAGTGTTTTGTAGAAGAGAGGTAATTTTTATCTATTCTGTTAGGAAGTAGCTGAAGAGTCTTCATCTACTTCTCTATTGGAGATGAAGACATCTTCATCTTATAGTGTAGTTGATGAAGCACTGAATTCCTCAACACATTCCTCTCCAGTGCACAGTGATGTCATTGAAAGTACTTTTCTTGGAAAACCAGATAATGTGGTCAGTGACTCTTACAAGTTAAAGAAATTACAAATGTCCTCAAACAAGACAGAAAAGTGAGTTATGTTAGAAAATCTTGTAAATATACTACATTTACTCTTTGTCTGTCTCTCCAGATATTTGGAGAAATATCAAGAAAAGTTGAAGAAACGTCGAAGAACTGCTGAAGAGATACTTTCATTTCAACAAGAATTGTTGAAACGAGAGAGGGCACTCCAAGAGGAAGAGACCAACATCAGTCAAATGATAGACCAAGCATTGGAATACTTTGATGAGAGGAAAAAACCATCATATGATACTTCTACTGTGAAGAGTGCTAAACCATTGTCCAATACTATATCAGATGATACAGTAAAGTCAAAAACTATTGAAACTACTACTGCTACTGAAAGAACTAGTGCTACTATACCAGAAGAGGAATACTCTAAAAGTAGTGATATTCCTGAGGAACTGTTAGAGAGCAGTCGACCTAATAGTGGATTTGAGTATAACACAGATACTTTTGAAGAAGAGAATCATTTACTGACTGAAGGTCCTTTAACTTCTACACCATATCATCCATCAACAGCAAGAGATGGTCAGTGAATCTATCTCTATACATAATAATAATAATACTTACAATTTAACAGAATCTAATGAAGACACTGAATATGATTATCGCTTGCATCAACTTCTGGAGGAACTCAGAGAGAAAGAAAAAGAACTTAAGAGGAAAGAAGAGGAACAGATCAGAAGAAAAAAGGCATTGCGCAAACAGCAAGAAGAAGAAATTCAAGCAAGACTACAGGTTAGATGTATAAATTATTGTCATGTTTTAATACAAACATATATTGTAGGTCGTTGAAGATGCCTTAAAGGAGCACTCTCTTATTTCACCAACAACAGAGCTACCAGTTATAGCTGTCACTCCTCCAATGATTGTTGCTGAACCAGTTATACCTGTTATCACAGTGTCTTCTTCACCTTCCATCTCTTCCAGTATTGCTACAACAACAACAACTACTACTACAGCTGAAGATCATCTAGCTACAGCTCTCACTCTAGTATCCTCTACTCCAACTCACTCCATATCTGATACCCATCCAACAATGACAACTCCTGTTTCTTATTCAATCACTTCTATTCCAATCCCTCTTGAGGTGTTGTCTACTCCAATTCACTCTATACCTGATACTCATCCAACAACAACTCCTGCTTACTCTTTGCCTGTTGTTACAGCAAAGGAGAAACAGGTCTCTGCATCATTTCCTATTGAGGATGTACCTCTAACTCTTAAAAGTGAACCATGTTCAGCTTCCACTGTCATCTCTGTGTCTGAACACATTGATAGTGAAGGTGAAGAAAGTCCTCAGACATCTCCTGTCTTAACTTCAGTGCCTGAACATGAAATAAAAGTACAGGACAACTTAAGACCATCTGCTTCCCCTCAGACATACTCCTCAACATTTGAGCCTTCCTCAACTCTCTCTCCTCATCCATCACCTAGTCCTCTTTCTCTATCACCAGATTTAGTGGAAGGTCCTCTATCTTATGATATCAATATTGATCAGAGAGTATTGGTTGGGAATACTGTTAAAGGAACTGTTAAATTTATTGGAGAAACCAATTTTGCAGAAGGAGTGTGGGTGGGAATAGAACTAGATGAACCCAGAGGGAAAAATGATGGTGCTGTCAATGACCGACGTTATTTCACTTGTCCTCCACGTCATGGTGTGTTCGCTCCTCCTTCTAAGATAGCTGTCATTGAAGAGACTATAGCAGGAGGACCAGTTGATAGCAATAGTGAACATGATGTCTCTGAGCAGTTAGAAGTGAGTGAAGATGAAGATCAACCAGTTATCTCGCCATTAGCTGTATCTCCTGAACCCTCGCTACCAGCAATGGAAGAAAATAACAAGTTGAATACAGGAGATATCTCAGGAAATGAAGATGTTAGTAGAGAACTGTCAGACAACAAAGATGAAGTCATTTCTTTGTTAAGTGAGGATGACAAACAAGGACTACAAGATGATGATAAATCTCCCGCACTACCTAAAGTAGTTGTAGTTGAGAAAAATCAAGAAGTTAAAGTAGATGGTATCACTCAACAACTTGTACTGCAACTCTCTCATGAAGCTTTCAACACAGTCCACAATATATGGTCTAAGAAAATGGAGGGGATTAAAGAGACACAAGAAGTGATAGAGGAGACACAGGAAACAATGAAGGAGACAAATGAAGTGATAGAAGATTCACAACAGATGACAAAGGCCAAAGACAGAGAAACTACTGTTGATCGAGTCACTGATCAGTTACTAACAATATTATTAAAATCTGAAGTAGACTTAATGTGTAATATAAAAGAAACCAAAGAAGCTGTATTGGAAGAACACAAGGAAAAGGAAGCAGAGACACCTGTTAAAGAAAGGAGCACCTCATTTTCATCTGAACCATTAGCTCTTGTACCTAGCAGTCGACCAATAGTTAACCATATCACAACATGTGCTTGGAATGCAGTTTATAGTAGTGACCAAACAGAGTTATGTCACTTGGAACCATCATCAGATCTCATTCATGATGTCTGTAATAAAACTGGTGTCTTGCTGAACTGTGAAAAGTCCTTTGTCCACTTAGTATTTCACTTAGCAATAGATATAATACAATCGCATAGAAATTACTTCCGTACAATTTCGCGTTTATCACCATTCTCTAACAGATCACTATCTCTCGAACACATTCAAGAAGAAGTGTACAATCACCTCCAACAGGGGAAACAACCTCGACAACTCCCTTCTGTACGCTATCTCCATGGCAACTGTCGTCCAGGTGGCAAAGAAATTGACCACGTTGATGCATTATTGATATGCGAATTGAGAGAAGAGGAACCAAGTTGGGTTGATTATAGTCAGGAGGAGGAGACAGTTAAGATACAGACTGCAGACAGCATTCTTGAATTTCTCATAGATGAAACTGTACAAATAATTGGAGATATATATCACAAAAGAACACAGCATATGTAATAATAATAATAATAATAATTTTTCTGTTGACGTCACTGGTATTACTTTTATTCTGTAATTAATATAGATATTCTAATTAGTAGTTAGAATAAAGTAATATTATAAACCCACGAGTTGTCTTGCATCAGTCTCTGCAGTGTATAAAATATAGATCTTAGGGAGAGCAGACAAATATGGCGTTAGCATGTCGTTTTTATCGTCACAAATATCCCAAATTAGAAGATGTAGTGATGGTCAATGTCCGCTCCATTGCTGAGATGGGAGCATATGTTAGTTTACTGGAGTATGGTAATATTGAGGGTATGATTATGTTAAGTGAACTTACAAGACGGAGAATAAGATCTATAAATAAGTTAGTAAGAATAGGACGAAGTGAGTGTGTAGCTGTTATTAGAGTGGATGAGGAGAAAGGTATATGTACATAATATGATGTACATGTCATGATATTATAATTTTTAATTAGGATATATTGATTTGTCAAAGAGGCGTGTCTCACCTGAAGAGATACAGAAATGTGAAGAAAAGTTTTCTAAAGCAAAGACAGTATGTACTAATTACTCTTCTAATTATCAGGGTCATTCTTATTAGGTAAACAGTATTTTATGTAATGTAGCTAGAAAGTTAGAGTATACTAACGAACAACTCGAAGATCTTTATGAGAGAACTGCATGGAAATTTGAAGATAAAGTTGGAATTCCTGGCAGTTCTTACGAAATATTTAAAAAAGCTGTTGCGTATGTATAATTAGAGCATAGCTCTTATATTTATTCTATTATTAGAGATGCAACTCTATTAGATGAATGCACACTAAATTTAGAAGAAAAAGAACAGCTGTTAGCAAATATTCAACACAGACTGACACCTCAACCAGTAAAGATACGATCAGGTTGATAGGACTCTTTTCTCTATAGAACTAAATTACTAAATAATTTTGTAGATATTGAAGTCTCATGTTATGGATATGAGGGAATAGATGCTGTAAAAACTGCACTTAAATTAGGCTTAGCACAATCAACTGATGATATGACAATTAAGGTGTCTCTAATTATGTTGTGATATTATCGTCGCTAACTCATTGTAGATTAATTTGATAGCTCCTCCTCAGTATGTTGTCACGACAACCACCTTGGATCGAGCCGAGGGAATAGCTAGACTTAATTCAGTGATCCAGGTGATAAGAGAAAGCATTGAAGAAAATGATGGTCATTTCAATATTAAAATGGAGGTACATTAGAACACCAGACATTATTTGTAATATATCAGGTTCTCTTTTTTAGCCTAAGGTTGTGACAGATGTTGAAGATGAAGAACTTCGTACTCAAATGGAAGAACTTCGCATGCAAAATCAAGAAGTTGCTGGCGATGATGATCTGTCAGATGAAGATGATATAGCTCTGGAAAATGATGAGTCATCACAGCCACAACCCAGTGGAGGAGCCTCAGCAGACTAGACCTATTTATTGTCATACTTGTATGTTTTCTGCATTTAAACAAAAGATAGTTGTTATTTGACCGCAGACGGTAAAGAAAGAATGGCTGCCAAACTTGCATTCCTTTTTATCGTTGTTTTTCTAGCGGCGTGTTCATATTCCCAATCTCCTTGTTATGATGACGGCGGCATTCCTATAGTCTGTCGTCCTGCAGTGCAGAGTAATATTGTTAGTGGTCGTGTAGCTATAGCGACCAGTACGTGTGGAGTAGCTGGACCTGAGCGCATTTGCGAGAGAAGCGGTCTAAGTTGTATGATATGTGATGATAGCCACGTTTCAACTGCTCATCCTACACAACTAATGACTGATGGACGAGAAGATACGTACTGGTTATCACAGACTTATGATTTTGTTAAAGATGGAATGAATATTACATTCAATTTACAGAAAACTTTCACTATTGAAAAGGTTTCGTTTATTTTTTACAGTCCTCGACCAGAGTCATTTTCGTTATTTGTATCCAGAGATCATGGTCTTACATATTCACCACTTCACTATTTTTCGCAGTCTTGTAAAGATACATATGGATTACCTGACGACAACTCCAGGATTGGAGTGAGATGTACCTCCGAGGGTACAGGCCTTGTTCCCCTCACAAGAGGAGAAGCTATTTTCAAATCACATCAAACAACGTTGGCAACTGATGTTCAAATACGATTGGATCGACTTAGTACTTTGGGTGATGAACTGACTTGGAACTCAACTGTATTAGACAGTTACTATTATGGATTATATAATGTGGCCATTGAAGGAAGATGTTTTTGTAATGGACACTCTTCAATGTGCTCTTTAAATTCTAACGGTCAACTTCAATGTGATTGTCAACATAACACAACTGGTCAGGATTGTGAAATGTGTCTCCCTACACACAATAATCAACCGTGGTCAATGGCGACTGAAGACAATGTTAAGGACTGTGAAGGTATAGTCTTTTAGAAATTTGATCATCGAGTTTTACTCGACTTTATTTATTAAAATATTAATTTCTCATTGATACAGAGTGTCGTTGTAATGGTCGTGCTACTTTGTGTGACTTTGATAACAATCTCTATCTTCTATCGGGCAACACTAGCGGAGGAGTGTGTCAAAACTGTCAAAAGAACACAACTGGTTATCAATGTCAACGATGTTTACAAGGATTTTATCCAGACCCAAGTAGTCAAGAATTAGACTGTATTCGTAAGTATCACACTTAGAGTAATATAATAGTCTTCTCTTTGTATAGCTTGTGTGTGTGATCCCAGAGGGATAGAGGGTGGAGATGGTACATGTGCAACTGCTGAATATCTTTATAACATGTCCAATGATACTTGTGTTTGTAAGAGTGAAGTCATTGGTCAGACATGTAATACATGTCTCCAAGGATACTATAATTTGACAACAAGTGGTTGTCAAGGTAACTAGATAGTTATGTTCAATAATTTGCCATCTGTTGTTGAAACTGTCATGGAAACATAAGAAGATTTGTGGTTTGTGTATAAACATTACTGGTATCATAGTTACAATGAATGCTAATTATATTTGAATTATTCTTTTTTTATTATATCACTCCAAACTCCTACCCTCTTCTAGAATGTTCTTGTAACACTGAAGGTTCCATCAGTAACATATGTAATCCTGAAACAGGACAATGTCTATGTAAATCAAAACTTTATTATGGCAGAACTTGCCAGTAAGGACTTAGTGATGTTAATAATTATTTTAATTTATTCTAGGTCATGTGATTGTAATGTGACTGGTACTGTGGACATTACATCAGGTTGTGATGATGAGAGTGCGTGTCGATGTCGTGATGGAGTGGGTGGAGTCAAATGTAATGAATGTCTTTCTGGACATTACAACATACATGTAGGATGTACAGGTAATGTGGGATAACTGAGGAAGGTGGAGAAGGGGTTAAATATTTTATAATTTAATTTTAATTTTAATTAATAATTTTAATGTAACACTTCTATTAAACATGATGTCTTCTCGTTGATCTATTTAGCTTGTAAGTGTCATGTCAATGGTTCGTATGGTACAGATTGTGATCCTGTGACTGGTCAATGTTTTTGTAGACCAAGATACTTTGGTAGAAATTGTCGATATTGTCCTGATGGATTTTCTAAAATTGATAATGGTTGTCAAGAATGTCCTGGTTGTTATGATGAAGTTAGTGATGAAATCATAAAGACAACTTTTCAGCTTCAGTTGCTAATAGCAACAGTAAATCGATCTTTAAATAGTTCTAAAAATGATCCAGCATTAGTTGAACTTGTTCAATTAACTTCCAACAAACTGCTTGAGTTGAGAGCGCAGGTTAGGAATTTCTCTCTACGTGAATTTGAGATGAAAAAAAACTTGGATAATGTGAAAGAAGAAGTAAAGAGGAGAGGTAGAGAAATAGACACATTTTCTCTGTTTGTGAGATTTGCTGAGACAACTAATCGTACAGCGTCTCAATTGTTAATCAGCACTGAAGTCAACATTATTGAATATATGAGACAAATCAGTGTTGTTAATTACAAATTGAATGAAATAGCACTGTCTAATTTAACAACTGCTCAAGAACTAAATAAGAAAATTAAAGAAATGGCTGATAGTTTAAAAGGTATTGCTGTTGTTCTTGAAGCAGCTGCTTTGAATCAATCTGAAACAGTTCGTGAGTTAGTACGAGAGACCTATCTATTAGTTGACAACACAACTGATCTTATGTTAAGTATGTGTGAACTACTGGATATTGAAAACACTACCCTCGTTCATTTACAGGGACTTGTTGAATGTTCAGTAGATGAACTCGATTTACTATTTAGAGAAGCTCAAATTAAATTAGAACAAGCTGTCAGAAATGCTAGTCATGTCCTGAGTGAGTCAATAGATTTAAATACCCGAGTTTCTGCTCTTGTCCTACCTGATTATGATAGTGAACATCTGTTGGAAACAACGCAAAGACTATTAGCTAATGTAACCAGTGTCTTTCAAGATGGCTTGAATGTGTTGAATATTACTAATATATTAAGGAACAATTATACTCAATTATATACTGAAGCTCAAGAGCTATTCTCTAGAGCTGATTATCTTAATCGTACTGCTGTAGAACTCTTTATTCGAGAACATGGAGCACGAGCTCTAGCTAATATCTCAACTATAGAAGGAGAGAAAGTGATAAGTGAGATAGAGAGTTTGTTAGCTGAGCTCAACAGACGCTTACAAGATATATTAGCTTTTCTGGCAAAATTAAATGAAGTCACTGCTGTTGTTGAAAAGGCTGAGAGAGTATCCAATATTTCGAGGGAAGAAGCTGAAAAACAAACAATAGAATTAGCTAAAATTGAAATGGTTGTGAAATCAAGTGCAATGATTCTCAATTCAGCATTGTCAGCACTTGAAGAAGCTATGAAAGTAAGGATTTTGTAGCTTTCATTATTGATATATTAATATTTTTTTATTATAGACAGTATCAGCTGCTAATATCACAGCTAATGTTACACTTGTAACTGCTGAAAAATTGTTAAGTAAACTATCATCTTTACCAGAAAATATTAATAAAACTGAGCAGGCAATTGGAGCATTGAAAGAAAGAGGAGAGAGAGACAGTGTAGCTATTGGATCAGCAGAAACTGCTATCAATAATGTAGAGAGTGAATTGAATGGTGTGGAAAGTCGAGCTCAAAGAGTAACAGAATTACTATCTCAATTGGAAATTAATATAACATCAATAAATTTTGTATCGCAAAGTGACTTTGAAAGGCTGTCTCTATCTCTGGATCAAGTTGAAGACTTGCTAGTTAATACCACTAGTTATATTAACAGTGTTACTGTTGAAGTGGATACATTGGAGAAACAGTCAGACATTTTACAAGCTAAATATGTAAAGTTACAACAACATCGTGATCTGTTGAAAGATATTTTATCAAACTTGGACCACTTGGACTGTGAGAACGAATTCGTGTAGAATAACCGAAAAAAAACATTAATGATTATTAATTTTGTAATAATTTAGTCAAAAATTAATGATACGTGGGCGGCTATGAATATTATTATAAGAGAGTTCAGCATCATGGGAAGTCATAGTGGTAAAGTGAGAAAGAAGAAGGTAAGTATCTATTAGACGTCAACAAAGAGAATTATATAAACATGTATTAGAGTAAAAAACAGAAGAAATTATTGAAAAGAAGTGAGGAAACTCTTGCTAACACAACAAGTCATAAGCTCCGGCAGTGCAGGTTTAGTCACATGATTGTCACGTGATAGTAATAACCCCTTGTTTTGCAGAAGCAATCCTCATGCCAATGTGAGATTGTCTGGTAAAAAGAAACGCAAACTTATTAAAGAGGCACGACGATTAGTTAACGAAGGGCTAGCAATGGAAGGTATTGTCCTTACAAGTAGTGACCCTGTTGTTAAAACTATATTATTTAGTAAACGATGTTACTAGCTCAACAACAACAATAGCAAAAGAAATAAAACAACCACAACAACAAAAAATGGAAATTTCATAATATATTGTGTATAAACACAGAACATGTTAAAAGAAAACACTCAAAGTGAATTATATTATAAATAATGTCTTAATATACTACTAACAGCAAATAGCATAGCAAACAGTTTTATTGGGGTCGCTGAGGGACATGGGGTCTTGGTGGAACAGACCGGGTATTACCCGAGGGAGGAGGTCGTCTACAATGACAGAGAAATGTATCATAATAACTCTTAACTAACTAAGGACAGATTAGTCTCATGTGGCCAGATGTATGGGAAATGTACATCTAACTACATGAGACTAGGTCCAGGTATACAGGTTGGACTGGTTTAAATACAAGCTAAACTGGTTTACATACTTTGGAATATCTGGTCTGCTTGTTGGGGGTGCCCTACTAATGACAAAGATCATGATAATGATTGAAAGATGGAGACACTTACGGTCCACTTCGAGGTGAGGCATTTGAATGATTTGATGAAGGACGAGGTGGTGCCGGTCGTGGCATACTGGAAGTACCTTGTGGGCGTGGCTTAGGAGGTGGTGGGAGATCTTCATCAGTTGTAACAGGAGGAGGCAGAGGTGTATGGACTATGGGAAGGAGAGGACAGATGTTGTGAGATACTTATATTGATAACAAACCTGTTTTCGTGTTAATATCCTGAACAAGACTTAAGGCTTCCTTACAAGCATGATACATCTTGATCATCTCCTCTCGTCTCATGGCTGACTCTTTGCTCTCTTCCATAAGAGAGTTTTGATCACCAGCAGCATATATCATGGCCAGGAGTTCTTTGTGTATGTAACTTTTCATCTATTGTACAAACATTACAACATGAGAGAGTCAATGGGTCTTACAAACCTTGTTGACCATCATGAACATGATTGCTTTAGGAACCTGATCTTTGATGGTTTTGATTACGATATCAATATAGGACTCGACTAGATTACGTATAGTTTCTACTTGTCGTTCCAACTGAGGATCTAAAGAGCCCATATCAGGATCCTAAAACAGCAACAATATTGTAAGTGAATGGAAAACACTATCTCACTCACAGGAGCTGAACTCTTCTCAGCTTCAGGGTAAACACCAGCTCGTAAAAGAGATGCTTTCCAAGACTCCACTTCTTCCTCTGTTTGGGCAATTAGTTGGAGCTGGTCTTGATCTTTATATACATTCCTAATAATAATATGAATGTCATATGACTAGCTTGGTATGTCATGTGATTGTCATGTGATTATTACCTGCCAGTTGTATAATAGACGGCAAATACAAATTTTTTTCCAAGTGAGAAGCGACCACTCTCGATATCTCTGACTTTCATGTCCTCTAGACGGAGACTGTATTTTTGCTCCTTCTCCTACAAAGAAAAGAAGGAACATTTACACTTTAATACTGCAAACTAAACTCATTCAAAATATATAAGTTATCTAAGAACTTTACCTCAGCATCGCGATACCAGGTCAAGCTTTCAGATGATAACACAAACCAGTATTCACGTGAGCTTCCTTTGAGAAGTGAGACAGCAACACTAAGCCATCCTTTACGTATGACCTGGTTTCCTAGTGCTCTGGCCTTTTTCTTACCACTAGCTCCTTTAGCAGCACTATAAAAACAAGTTGAAATATAAAGAGAAGAGAGACAAGACACTAACTTATCAAACCCAACAAAGTCAGGGTGATTTGTGTTCATATATGATAACTCAATTTCTATAGATAATTTTATCTTTAAGAGAAAGGAAAGATTTTAGAACATATTTTAAATGACAACTTACATGATCCTTAGTTCTTTGTTCTTGTTCACGAAGAAAGGTGGTCAATATTCTCTCAATTTCATCCCTCAGGAGAGGATAGCGATTTAACTATAAAGATATCTCAGTCACTATGACAACAAAAATATACTTACTCCCTCTGCACAAACTTTAATAACAGTCATGAGCTCATTAGACACCATATCAATACATTTCAGAGCTGGCTTGAGAAGTTTCTCAATCTGGTTCTTAGTGATAGCTTCAAATGCCATATCTGGAGTGAACAGACCGACTCGAACACCTTGAATATTTTGTATAGTGAACG
The DNA here is from genome assembly GCA_963965975.1 of Xestospongia bergquistia. NCBI lineage: Eukaryota > Metazoa > Porifera > Demospongiae > Haplosclerida > Petrosiidae > Xestospongia > Xestospongia bergquistia. The sequence continues at coordinate 6,918,091 of OZ014421.1, read as the reverse complement.
CTATCTCCTTTCTCATTTCCTTTTCATCTTTTTCAAACTGACAAGAAGCAAATTGTAATACGGTTCCTTTAAGACAAACTTCTAACCTTGACTAACTCAAATGGGAATCGTTCGTGAAATATCTTGTTAATTTTTGCACCTCCAGTGAGTTCAGACATCATGACATCACTTCCCCCACCTTCAATGCATTGCTCAAAATCACCACCAAAATTTTGAACAAGTCTTTATGAGAAAAATGTACATAGAATGTGTGTTATTTGTATAGATAACATATGATAGTATCATATAAGTATGATAGGAAAACTAGAGTACATTAAGTGAACCAACCAACCATTACCATTAACTACTAGTTAGTATAGTGACAAATTATTATAGTAAAGTCTATCCAATCTTATTGATTACAAATACTACAGTATCATGTTTACATTTATATAGTAACAGATCATAGATATAATGTTAGTATTAACAGATCATAGATATAATGTTAATATTAACAGATCACACATATAATGTTAGTATTAACAGATCACACATATAATGTTAGTATTAACAGATCGTACATATAATGTTAATATTAACAGATCATACATATAATGTTAGTATTAACAGATCGTACATATAATGTTAGTATTAACAGATCATACATATAATGTTAGTATTAACAGATCATAGATATAATGTTAGTATTAACAGATCATAGATATAATGTTAGTATTAACAGATTATACATATAATGTTAGTATTAACAGATCATACATATAATGTTAGTATTAACAGATCATACATATAATGTTAGTATTAACAGATCATACATATAATGTTAGTATTAACAGATCATACATATAATGTTAGTATTAACAGATTATACATATAATGTTAGTATTAACAGATCATACATATAATGTTAGTATTAACAGATCATACATATAATGTTAGTATTAACAGATCATACATATAATGTTAGTATTAACAGATCATACATATAATGTTAGTATTAACAGATCATACATATAATGTTAGTATTAACAGATCATACATATAATGTTAGTATTAACAGATCATACATATAATGTTAGTATTAACAGATCATACATATAATGTTAGTATTAACAGATCATACATATAATGTTAGTATTAACAGATCATACATATAATGTTAGTATTAACAGATCATACATATAATGTTAGTATTAACAGATTATACATATAATGTTAGTATTAACAGATCATACATATAATGTTAGTATTAACAGATCATACATATAACGTTAGTATTAACAGATTATACATATAATATTGGCACTAATAGAGGAATCTTACGTGAGAAGGGCCTTAGTTTTTATAGTTGGATCATCAGGATTAAATCGTTTATATTCTTCAACTTCCTTTTCCATTGCAAGAACCTCACCTTGAAGTTTAGCTCTTAATGAAGGTAGGGTATCTCTAATATGGTTAACCAAGGTCTACAGAGAACATCATGTAAATAATGTCACAGGATAATAAAGTGAGATCATATTTATTAGTTGTTATAAATATTCCTCTATTAGCAGTAAATTATTTACCTGATTAAGTACTTTCTGTAAATAGGGTGTGCCTAGTCTATCAGCCATGTGCCTAAAGAAATCAAACAAGTAACTAAAACCCGTCAGTCCAGTTTTACCTGTATGAACTATGGGAGAGAAAAAATTTTCTTTCGGCAGCCATTGCTGCTCTGATATCTTTGTGTCCATCGATATCTTTTTGACTACGATTGATAACTCCAACATAACCACGTCTTAAGGAAAATATTTTATTTTCCAAAATGTCTCTGGCATCAGTACCCTCGTCCATTAGATCCAACTTCGTCAACACTCCAATGGTACGTACTCCTATATAAAAGGAATGTTAATTAATTTTCATGTCTGATAAATACCTTGAGGATCACATTCTTTGGCAATCTTGAGGGCATCAGATGTTGCTAAGTCCGAGTTAGCAGGTGTCACAGCCAAGATAAGACAGTTCTCTTTTGTAATAAATTGAAGTATCATATCTCTTATCTGGAACTCAATATCTGCAGGTTGATCCCCGACAGGAACCTTTGTCATACCAGGTAGATCCACCAGAGTCAAATTTAAGACTAGAAAGGTCACATGATAGTCATATGATGTTATTATCATGTCATACCATTAGGAGAGTACACACGGAGGTTTATAGGGACGGGAGAAATCCCTTTGTTTTTTCCAGTAGCTCTGTCAGTCTCTGCCTCAATTTCTTTCCTTACTTCATCAAAATCAGTAAATTTCTTGCCTTTTTGATGAAGGAACTCAGCATATTCTAAAATATAGACACATATGACATATATCAGCTGAAATTAGTTAAAGACCTGTTTTAGCAGTAATTAATTGTAGAATTAAGGGTCTTCGAGTGACAATCCCCGACCCGCGGGGAAGAAAATCCCTATAGAATTGAAGAGATAACTAATGAAATATAAAGTGGAGTCAATACACAAATTGAAACATATTTCATTTCTAAATTAACCTTTGGATATTCTTAAGCTTGTTAACTTACTTTCCTACACAATTCTCTAGTACTGAACTTTTCCCAGCAGATTGACCTCCAACAACAGCTATCTGAGGTAAATCAATAGGGCAAACCATCCCTAGACTAGTAAAGGCGTCTTGAAGCGCATTTACAATGGGGATCAAATCTTGCATGCCCTGATTGTACGTCATAATGGACGTTTAATACTTTGTATAGGAGGTCACAGCCAGAGAGAGAAAGCTATGCTTGCCTATGTCACTGACACGCCCACACGTTGTGTAATCAAACGCTAATTATTAATAACACTAAACTTAATAAAGATATTAAGGGAGAGTTATAAAAACCGATTATGGTGATATAATGAAACCAAAAAAAGTTTAGTGTATTTTAGTACATTTTTTGAAATAGTCTGGTGCTACTTCAAATAACCAGTTAGGATCAATAGTAGAGACTGTCCTAATAAAAGAACCAGAATATATTATATACTATCTAATACAGCTGCTATACCTCATATAACACTTTGATGTGTGTATTAATTCAGTATAAATTACACAGGAAGGAGGAGATTGGAGATGAAAAAGACACGAACTAGGATGTATATAAACTTCTTGATGAGTTGATATCTAAAATGATATCAAATAATATTAATCATTACATCTTCTTACTGTTTGATATTTTCCTTCTCCTAAATGTTCTGCTACATTCATAAAGAATCCTTGTAGTAATGTCTTCCTTATTAATTCACTGCTACGAGATGTCTTCAAAGGTACTTCATTACGTTGACAGAGATCACAAAGTTGTTTTCGAATGTCAATAACAGTTAACATATTTCGTTTATGTATGAAATTATCACAACACCATGACTATATAAAACAAATGAAATCTAAACAATAATGATATTGAAGTAATAGATGGGTCCATGTGTAAGATCATTGATATTCTATTATGTAATGATGGTTAAGGGATTACGAGGTCACTACAGAAGCCAAAAGCAACATGCTCATATAATATTGTAATAGAGTTATTATATTATAGTCTAGACCCATCTCTATTGTTCTAAATCCATTCAATATAGGAATACTGTTATAAATGTAGACCCAAATGTCACTTTCTCCCCACACATATTGCTGTTTATAATTTCATATCTTTACCTTATTGCCTTTAGCTGACTTATATCCTCTGTATATCTTCAGTAACATCATGTGATCACCATCTTCAGAAAAGAACTTTCTCCTTACTTCAATGGCTCTCTCTCTTTGCTCATGAGGTGTGTAAAGAACTGACTCTACTGATAACATGGACACTATACTTATTATCTCTTCTCCACAACCATGAGACTCAGAAGCCAGAAGAGAGCGACTAAGTGGAGGGTCAAGTGGAAAAATAGCCATTTGTTGACCCAATAATGTCAGCTCTAGTGCTTTCACCTTCTCTACTGCTCTTAAGAGAAACAGCTGCTCTAGAGCTGCCACAAGACTCTCCTCAGAAGGAGGATCCATGAATTCAAAGCTGAGTATATCAGTCACTCCAAGAGCAAGCAGTTGAAGGAGAACATTTGATAAATTACATCTTTGTATTTCTGGAATGGATGTCTCAGGTAAGTGACCATATGATTCCTCAGTATATAATCTATAACAATATCCTGCTTGCTCACGGCCAGCTCTACCAGCTCGTTGTCGAGCTTGGGCTTTAGAGATTGGTTGTACTAGGAGAAGGTCCAATCCGATGAGGGGATTGTACCCTCGAGCTTTGACCATTCCTGTATCAACTACATATTTTACACCAGGTAGTGTAATAGATGTTTCAGCAATGTTAGTTGAAAGGATGACCTTTCTTGTCCCTTGAGGGACTGGTTGAAATACTTTTTGTTGTTGATATGATGGAAGAGCTGCAAATAATGGGCATACAATCAAGTTATGCCAATGAGATGGAAAGAGAGGGTGGCATTGTTTTAAAATTCTGGCAGCTGTTTCTATTTCTTCCTGACCTGTGAGAAACACAAGAATGTCACCACTGTCTTTTTCTTCTCCATGTAGTTGAAGGACAGTTGTGATAGCAGCATGAAGATAATCTTGTTGTGGTTTAACAGTGTAATATATCTGTACTGGATATTGTCTACCTTGAATATATAACACTTTAGCATTGTTGAAATAGATTGAATAGTTTTCAGCATCTAATGTTGCTGACATCACAATAATATGCAATAATTTTGAACCATTTTCTTTTCTCTTTTGTTGTGCTTTTTTTACAACACCAAATAGGACATCAGTGTGGACTGTACGTTCATGAGCTTCATCTAATATAACTACTTTATATCTAAAATGATTACAAAATTCATAAAAAAGATTGATTTAAAAAATGATACCTAATGCTAATAGTAGCATAATTCTTAGGACCACCTGACATGTGTCATATACCAGCTAAATTAAATTAATAATTACCTCATTAATAAAGGGTCTAGCATAGCCTCTCTTAACAGCATACCATCTGTTTGGTATTTGAGTTTGGTATTAGGACCCCAACAATTATCAAATCTCACTGAATACCCAACCTATAGTCACATGATAATCACATGACTACAAATGTCTACTACAACACACCTCTTGTCCTAATTGCACTCCTTGTTCTTGAGCTACACGCTGAGCAATACTAACAGCTGCTACTCTTCGTGGTTGTGTTATAGCGATACATCCTTTTTTTGTGAAACCACTTTCATACAAAAACTAAAACTAACATTTAATTTTATTGTAATGTAATAAAATATATACTTGCGGTATCTGGGTGGTTTTACCGCTGCCTGTCTCTCCTACTACCACACAGCTACAGTGATTTTTAAACTCTTTAAGTAGGGCTTCTCTAGCTGGAAATATAGGCAATGCTCGTCTTTCATCTGCCATGTGACAACACCTTTAAGATACTACTATATACCCCTCCTTGGTTGTTGGAGGTGGGGTCATTTAAACACGTGGTTATGAAATGAGTAAAGATAGTACTTTGAGCTTTGCTCACAAAAACACGAGATTATTGGATACGCGCCTAGTGGATAAAGAGTGGCCAAAAGAGAAACTACCAATTCTAGATATTGAGGTTAGAATATAAATGTGTTTGTAATCACTGTTTCCATGGTAACCTATAGGTTCCAGCTCAGGAGGCTCCTTTACCGGAGGGAGTAGGAGGTCCAGAAATATTTGAAGAAGGAGTTTGTCTACGAGAAGTGGAGAGTGTTTGGCGAGAGAAACTTCACAAACCACTCCCACCAATACAAGACCCCAATCCTAATAATGGCTGAAACCACACCCCTCATCTCATTAACAGTATTAGAATGGGCAAAGACCGAGATTGCATCTTATTATCAAGAGGCTCTGAGACTATGTGCTGAAGAGAGCCCTGAATCAGAACCCTATTGCTCACTATATTCTGCTAGAGAACAGTTGACTGTGATCAAGACAAAACTTGATAGCTTATGTCCATTACATGTTAAAGAGAACACTGATGACTATACTTGTCTTTGTGCTTGCCTTCATCTTCAATTGGGTTTAAATTACATGGCCACAGATGAGATTAGTCAAGGTCAGAAAGAATTAGAGTTAGCTTTGGAAGTAGGAAAAACTGTACAAAGTACAAGGAAAGTAGGTTTTGTAATGCTAACTTGTCTGAGCCAATTAGGTGTATTGTGGGGTAATAGAAGTGAATATAACAAATCACTTGACGTATTAATGGAAGCTAAGATGATTTACGAATCTTGTTCATCCCGCCCATTTCCTCCTGCTGATAAAGATTGGTTGCTAGGTGATTTAAGAGTTGAAGAAGAACGAGAGCAATCGTTTGAAGATCTTTACACACACACTCTTTTCTACATTGCTCAAGTCTATACTCATCTTGACAAGCCTAAGTTATCAGCTGAATACTGCCAGAAAACTCTTTGCCGACAATTGGACAACAAGCTTTACGATCCTCTTGAATGGAGTCTTAATGCAGCAACTATTTCACAGTATTACATCAATGTCGGAAATTTCTCACAAGCCAGACATTGTTTAGCAGCTGCAACTGTTATGTTGAGCCGTCTAGACAATGAAAGTATAGCTCAAGAACCAAATGAGATTTTGAAGGAGAAATTAGATCAAACAGCTGCTGATATAAATCGTTGTTGGATTAAGTATTGTATAACATTATTGGAAACATCTTGTGATAATGAGGAACAGAGTCAATCTGATTCCATTTCATCAGATAACAATGAGACTATTCAATGTTTTCAACCACTAGAATTGACTGATGTTGAAAAAGAAGTGAGCTGTGAAGTTGTCAAGGAATTTCCAGCTGCTCGTTTACTGTTCTTGTTTGGACAACAACACGTAGAGAAAGCAAAGGAATATTTTACTTTACAAGATCATGCTTCAGATCATGTAGCTATTGTTCAAGATCATTCACGACTGTTTAAATATCTCACGGTCTTTGAATCTGATTTATCAAGAAAATGTCGCATGCACAAACGTCGTATTGATATGTTGTCAAGTCTTCTGTCTGAACTTAATCCTCAATATTTCCAAGTTATTATATGTCAAATATTATTTGAATTGGGAGACATTTACAAAGAAATGGCAGATTTGAAGACAGTCCTAACCAGCGAAGAGGAGATCCCAAGTGCTCACGCTATTAATAAAATAAATAGTTTAGTTAATAATGGTATTATCCATTATCAAAAATATGTTGATAGCTTTAGTACTGATGTACCCATTGATCCAGTCTATCTTCGATCCTTTCTCGTATCAAAATTAAACATTTGTCGTCTTAATTCTAAATTGTTATGTACATCCTCAGCTGAACAGATTCATTATCTTCAGATAGCACTGCAAGGATATCAGTGGTTAGTGGATTATGAGACTCAGTATGTTAGAGAAGTCAAAGAAGTGTTTGAAGAAGAGATTGTGTTATGTCGGGAAATGACACAACTGCTACCACAAAAAATTGAATTACTAAAGTCTAAATCTTAAACTAACTACATGTACGAGTAAATCTATCACTAGTATATAAAACAATAGTGTATTAATTTTATTTGTAACTTGACTTAAAGTAACTTAAAATAACTTAAAATAAAAATAATAAATTTAATTTTTTCAAAGGACTTGTGGGTCAGATTTGATAATTATTAATAATTCATGATTAAGTGTTATGAATATTGTTAAAGTTAATAAAGAGTAGCTGCAAAATTATGTCACAATTTTGATGCATAATGTATAGCTAGTGAATGGATGACTGGATTAACTAGTCTAGTTATAAAACTAATTACAATAAATTATTTATTGTTTTTGTACAACAAATCGATGATATATTGCTCCTAATGTTTTAATGTTTTTTCTTAAAACTGCTCTCAAAATTTGTGAAGAATTCTCTGATAATGGAGCTACATACAAAACAAGAAGGACATTATAAAAGCTGAAGAAACTAGTTATAAAAATACCTTCCACAATATGACCAGCTAAAATGGTCTGGTAATTATCCTATAGGACATAAAGATATCTCATCATTGTAGTGTGATACCTTCCTTACCTTGAGATAGTCATGACATAGAGAAAACAAAACACCAATTTCTTCACATGTCAAATATTCAAAAAGTTCTCCAATATAACATAAAGGACGAGGTATCCAACCTGCCTAAGTAGAAGAGAAAGAAGATAATTCTAGACTTTTCTAATACAATTATTTTCATAGTTACTAACATTATATTAATACCTTAGCTATTGATTGTATTAACATAACAGATGATGTTAAATCAACAGGAAAAGATGATGACTGTACTGTTCTATATTTTTTCCAATGAGAGCCAAGAACAAATAATAGAGAATAAATTAATGAACTACACTTCAGAAAACCTTTTCGATCTAAAAGAAAGGTATTAGACAACATTCTAACCACACCTACCTTCAGCTATTAATAATAACAATTTCCATAATAATGGACTCTCATACATCTTCTGTTTTATGCTGAGATGACTGCATCACATGACAATCACATGACGCCAACAATAGACATAGTTACTTACAATTCTAGTGTATGTTGTGGATTGCTGGTACCATCTGACCAAAATTTTAAAGGAATTACAGAATATGGAGCTACAATATCCATAAAAGTTGCTGCAATTTGATTGGTTGATTTATCAATGACATCACTGATTAACCAAAGAATATGATCGGAGCAATGAGTAATCGCTAGCTGCCCAGCTGTCACCTGATCATACAATAGATTAATGAAGAAATTAAAATATTAACATACTGACCCTGTTGTTAGGGAGACCAGGAGATGGAGTTTTTCTATGGAGGCTGCCACTATGTTGAGCTTGACGAGTGTTGAACAGAGAACCCTGGATTGCACCTCTAAGCTGATAATTATAGTCTAACAGGTTACCATGACGACTACCTAATGAAAGCTGTGACTAATAATTAATTTAAACCTTCTTTTACTAGTTTGTGAAGATGGTACTTTAATTTCCTAAAAGTAAAGAAAAGTCATTTTGTGGATGAGAGACATACTAGCATACCTTAGTTGTAGTCTTCTTTAAGATATCAGAACATGTGAACACCTCTATCAAAGGATTACTATGGGAGAGAAGAGATAATATATGTCGACATTTCATCAGCTGCTGTTCCCTACACCAAGTTTCATTCTGTTTGTCTAAATTATTATAAATAAATTTCTTCATTTTAACAATATTTCTCTTACTAGTCACAATATCTTGTGCTAATAATGATAACAGATGAGTAAAATGTTCAATTAGAGTTTTTGTAGCTGACAGACATTCAGCAAGACGATGTTCTGAAGCAAATCCAACACACACACTTTCTAAAATATTTAACAAATGTACAGCAGCTGTAGGGGTAGCCAACGGGAGAAGCAACAGGAGATAATTAAAAGACGATTGAAGAGATGAAGACCACAACTGACCACTTACGACAAAAGATAAGACACGAGTGCTGACTACAGACTTACCTCTTGTCTTCCTTGATCACTAAATAGAGATTAGTACACCAATATTCTATATTATCTCTGTCTTTTAACATAGCTGTCACACCTTGAGATATAATACATTCAGTAATTTTAGAATGACGTAGTTGATAGTGTTGATAGAGAGAAAGAATTAATGATAACTAATGAAACACATTAAAATTAGGCACAAGAGAGTGTCTTCATACCTTATCTGGTGAACATATTGTTAAAAGTTGAATTAATATGTTAGCAGCTGTAATTTCCGAGACACACGTACCTACACACTTAATTAACTCCTTCACATATTCTCCTAGACTGTTCCAAATACAGTAAAGAGTGAATAGTCTAATGTTGGGAACACTTACCACTCATTTAAATTTGTGTATGCAAGTTGCTGTGTCCATTTTGTTAGACCACCTTCTAATGAGACAGTAAATTCTATTGGAGAAAATGAATTGTTTGAGGAAAAATTTGAAGAGAAAAGGAGAGACGAGACAGCTTTATGTAATACTGTGAGAACATCCGTCTAAAGAGAAAATGAAGTGAACTGTAGAGAAACAAAAGAGCTTTACTTACCAACAGTAACTTAGCTAAGTCAAGAAGTTGTCCTTTTGCAATAGCAGATGTGTTGATTTCTCCATCCTCTTCTTCATCCTCTGAATGATTTTCACTTTTATTTGTGTTACATAACTTCATACAATCTAATATAAGATCAATAGCCATTACTGCTTCTTCTCCAGATAATTGAAGCAACAGAGACGAGAGAGACGCAAGAAAAGGAGGACCCAGACTATCATATTGTGTGCACTTATCTTTGACATCACCGTCATCAGACATCATTTCTTTTGTTTCCCTTTCATCTTCATTGGTGATATTCTTTTCAACCACACTGCACATCAACTCCATAATGTGAGATGCTGAAACTAAGAAAAAGATTACCCACATACCCACACACACACACACACACACACACACACACACACACCTAGTTTTAAAATATTTTCAATAACAAGATGTAGGACTAATACGCTATGTTGTAATACTTCAATTATCACACAATAATAATTCATCAGCATTCCCTCTTCCTCCATTTTGTTTTGTTTCAACATTTTCTTTACAATTCCTAAAATAGTCTCCTGCACTACATGAGGGTGTGTACGAGCAAGAAGATCAAGACAATGTGAAAGAGACATAATGGCACTGGGAGAGAGAGATCTAAACAATACATTCTCCAGTAAAGGCTCAGGAAATGATGAGGCATTTTGTGATCTGAAATAATAGGAGTTTATTAATAATTATAAAAAAGATAATAATTATATTAATACATACATTATGTGAGCAAGAAGCCAACCAAGGTTTGTTTTCTCTTTACGAGAAGCTATCAAGAAATAGCTAATAATGTTTGTCTCTCCTTTCTCTCTCCTATGAAAAACAATTAATAACTATTTACTAACTACAAACCACACCCACTTATAATGTACACCTTTTTCCACAAATTTCACCAAATGCTGTACCACTATGTTTAAAAATCATGATTAGATTACAATGTCACATCACACTCACATGACTGGGACGTCCAAAACTTAATGATTTCTTTCTTTGGAATAGACACGGTATCTTGAGTTGCAGACAATTGAGCCAAAATGCTCACACTCCATTGAAGGAGAGGCTCACTCCATCCAGCTGGTGAATAAGATAATAGCGACATACATAATTCACAAGCTGTATGAAGGGCGGAGCTCAAAGCAGTGTCCTCTTTTGCAGTCTGAGCCAGATATAGAAAAGCTGATGTTAGGGCATCCAAAGCCACACCCCTTAATGCCGGAACAGTTGGGAGGGTAGTGATTGCGGCTTGAACTTTCTTACCCAGATGATCACCAAGTAGACCTGGGTCGTGAACATCAGTATCTTGTCGTAGTAATATTTGGAGATTAGTAACAACTGGTGAGTGCTGTATAAAGAGATATTGAGTCATTCTAATAATATTAGGTTAGTTTAAAAAGCTTACTGCTTTTCTGCTCATTGTGTTTGAAGGAAAAGGTGTGTCTCTTCCCCACATGGCCAGCCACACCCATTATCAGTCACATGGTACCGATATGAAGACATTTGTACTTTGCTTTTTACTTGTTTCTCCTCTACTCACTAACTCTCTGCCTGTATTTTTGCGACGAAAATGGCAAGGAAGAGATGGTATGTTAAGATCTTTCACGTGGGAAGAGTACATACCACCATCGTGGTTCAACCAAAACCTCGATCATTTTAATCCCTCTATTAACTCGTTATGGAAACAGAGATACTGGGTTAACGATACATTCTGGGAGGAAACTAATGGACCTGTCTTTCTTTTTATTGGTGGGGAAGGTGAAGCTAATCCTAGCTGGATTGTTGAGGGAGAAATGATGGACCTAGCTCAGAAGTACAAGGCAATGGCTGTCTTATTGGAACACAGGTTATAATAAGATTTAAGTTTTTCTTGTATCGATCTTGTAATCTTATAGGTTTTATGGCCAAAGTCAACCAGCTGCAGATTTGTCAGTATCTAGTTTGCGTTTTCTAAGCAGCGAGCAGGCACTTGCAGATTTAGCTAACTTCCATGATTTCATTGTTAAAGAATATAGTATGACTGACAGTAATAGATGGATCTCATTTGGAGGGTCATATCCTGGTGCACTGTCAGCCTGGTTGAGAATCAAATATCCTCATATTGTCTATGGTGCTCTCGCATCAAGTGCACCTGTTCAGGCTGAACTTGATTTCTATCAATATTTGGTAGTTGTAGGACAGTCCTTGTTGCAAGCTAGAAATGGTAAGTTTAAGTAGGTGTTTACTGGTGGGAAGTAAGTACCCCATTCTTTTCATTTTATGAGTAAATTACATTTTACTTAATAACTCATCCATTAATTACTATAAACTAACAATAATTATACATGTACCAAATTTTAGTGACAGCTGTACAATAATTTAATTGGGTGTGGCTTGTAAAATTCCTAAAATTAATAATGCATGTTAAAATGAGCATTTAATTTTTCCACCTGGTGAATTGAACGAGTGATAAATCTTATTAGCGATGTTTTCAAACAACTTAGCAAGAGGCATTGAGCTTGTGTCAAATGGGTGACATCATGTACATACATTTAGAAAGCGTTACAATTCCCAACTGATGAGCTGTCTGGCTTAAAATAACTTGAGAGTTCTTTTTGTAATCAACAAGTATTCTCTGTTGGTTACAATTGGCACAATTCAACATGATTCAATTCTAATCTATTATATAGTTGTGATTCCATTTTTGGGTGGTAATCAAGGTCAATTATTTAATTGACCTATAATTATGACACGTCATATTATGTTCCTAGAGTAGAAATGATATGGCGTTGTCGTGGTAACATTCTGTCAAAATTCTATTGTATTATAAATTCAGTCTAATATATTGATGTAACCTGACTCTATTGTAGATGACAGCTGTTATATATTTTTAAAAATACTTGTCATAAATATAGTCTTTCAAAGTTTGGCACCATTGCCAATGTTATCAGTGTCAATCTATTAGTGTCCATTAAGATTAGCTTTTAACTAACATGATGCAAGTTAACAGATATTCTGGACATGTGTCTCTTAATGGTATTTACATTAATAGGTACATGTCGTAATTAGACTATATCTATCATCAACGTTGTTATAACCACAAAATTCACTATACACATAATGAGTGTTTTTGTTCTCTTAAGTGATTATATCTTTATAGTATATATTTTTATACACCCACTAATGACACATTATTTGTTAATGGATTTAACATTTTGTGATGTTCACTGTTTTACGTCCATTATGTGTGTGTGTGTGTGTGTGTCTGTGTCTGTGTGTGCCTTTAATGTTTTTTTTTTTTTTACAAAAGGACGACTGTGTGTATCAGCAATAGGCAATGCATTTAATACACTTAATCTGTATATTGAAGATAAATCTCAGTGGGCTATGCTGGATGAGAAATTCAAGTCAGTTCATTGGCTTATGTTGTATTTATTTGATATTGTTATTAATAGATTATCTCCAAAGCTTGAAAGTTTTGAGGATAGTGAATTACTTACATTGAATTTAGCTGGAATATTTATGGACGTAGTGCAGTATAACAATGATAGTAGAGGAGAAGTAAGTGACCTAGGATAGCTACCATTAGTAAGCTCTAGACTAGTGAACATCAGTACTTACCACAGTGACCTAGGATAACTACCATTAGTAAGCTCTAGACTGGTGAACATCAGTACTTACCACAGTGACCTAGGATAGCTACCATTAGTAAGCTCTAGACTAGTAAACATCAGTACTTACCACAGTGACCTAGGATAGCTACCATTAGTAAGTTCTAGACTAGTGAACATCAGTACTTACCACAGTGACCTAGGATAGCTACCATTAGTAAGCTCTAGACTAGTGATTAATACTCTTCTTTATATTTTCTTCATTAGGGTTATGATATGAGTATGTTATGTGATGTCATGACTAACAAAACATTAGGTACACCTTTTGATCGACTCGTGTATCTCAGCAATGTCAGTAATCCCACAACACAAGATTGCAACTTCCAGAATTACTTAACATCATTAAACGATTCACGCATTGCTGCTTCTGTGGGAGGTAATAGAGAGTCTTATTGTGGTATAACTAGTTTAATGTATGACACTGTATTGTTTACTCCTTACAGGTAATATTTCACATAGTTTTATGCATGAAATTGAAGGAATTTTTCCTTTGTGAATGTCAACATTGATCATGAAGTCCCAAAGTTTGTACTAGTTCTGTGGTTTCTTTGGTGTTCCCACAATATCATCTAGGGACTTCTTTCTTTAAACTTATAACAAACTGGAAACAGTCTTAAGGCTTTGGGAGGGATGGAAGTGGTCAGATCAATGTTGGCCACTTCTTTATGTATTTACATAACCACAATGACAAGTATTTCTTTTACTCACATTAGTGAGCTTTTAAGATGTTACATATCTAAAATTACTATGACCATTAATGTAATTCTAATTTAGTAAACATCAGTACTATAGCTTCTGAATAGCTAGTCATTAGTAATTTAATTATTAGCATTAGTAAATTTATCTATTGAATAGCTACCATTATAAGCTCTACACAGAAACATTGGTTCATAACACTGTGGTTAAACTACTGAACATCAATGCTACCATTAGTAACTTCTCACCAGAGTGACTGCTAAACTAGCGAACATCAATGCCTAATTTATCTACCATTAGTAACTTCTCACCAGAGTGACTACTAAACTAGTGAACATCAATGTACTGCTGAACTAGTGAACATCAAGGCTTAATTTAACTACCATTAGTAACTTCTCAGCAAAGTGGTTTCTACACTAGTGAACATCAATGCTTAATTTAACTACCATTAACAAAAAGGTCAATTCTTACCACAGTGACTAAACTAACCTTTACAATAGCCATTATCACCATTAAATGTTTAGCGATTTATCAATATGAAACATTGTTAAAATAACTGGGATGTGTACATAAATGAATTGATTGTCAACTTATAACTTGACACTGTTAAAAGCTACTATCATTTGACAGTGAACTATTACAATATATTATCAATTTAAATATTATACTAGAGCACACATGTGGTGTAAGTTTGTCTCTCGGTGTTAGTAACACTTTCATTGTTATCCAGGAATGATACATGTGTTTAGATAACACTGTCTTATGAGTTTATTTGATATAATGACAAACTCCATTTCTTTCTACACAATTAATTGTTTTATTGATTGAGAACAGATCTAAAATAAACAGCTGGTTTATTGAACAAATGAAATGATGTACTAGTTACCATATTATTGTACCAGTAACTAGTTGTCTAGAAATTGTAAACTTAAATTAATTGATTCTAATAACTCAGAGCTATTATAAAATTAGCCTCCACAGCTGTGCATGTAAAAAAATAAAACTATTATTAATAAAAATTTCAAGATAGGCTAAAATCCATCTAGTCTCTTTCCTTAAACAGGTGCTCTTGCCTGTATCATTTGAATACATAACAGTGTTGTCTATAGAGTGTGGTAAAGTGTACTCCTGTGGTATCTATCCTGTCTATTCAATTTACTAACCACATAATGTTCCTAACAAACACAGACTTGATACCATATGTGTCTAAGTGTGGTTAAATGAATCTCTATACTTCTTTGTCAGATCCACTTAACACTATCATTTGAAGTAGGGATATAACAGCCATTTGTGAGACTTCAGTTGGCTATGTATCCATATAGTTCACCCACCAAACACTTTAGGTAGCCAAAGTATGCCATTATCCCTTCATTGATAATGCTATTGTACTAATTATAGCCATTAAAGAGAAATTATACACACTGACTCTCTCTCTCTCACTCTCTCTCTCTCTCTCTCTCTCTCTCTCTCTGTTTCTGTCTCTCTCTCTCTCTCTAGAACGTCAATGGTTTTACCAAACATGTGCTGAATTTGGATACTTTCAGACGTCAGATTTTCCTTATCAACCATTTGGTTCTCTCATTAGTATGAATTTGTATACAGATGTCTGTGAGAAAGTCTTTAACATAACTGTAGCACATACTTCAGAATACGTTGTTCACACTAATGCTTACTACGGAGGAAAAGATATTAACAAAAATGTGACCAATATTATATTTCCAAATGGTTCAATTGACCCGTGGCATGCTTTGGGAATCATCTCAAACATTTCTGATAACATTATTGCTATATATATTGAAGGCACAGCGCATTGTGCTAACATGTACCAATCGACTCCCTACGATAAACCACAGCTGGTGGAAGCTAGGCACCAAATTGATGCTATCATAGGAGGGTGGCTAGCTCAGCCCTGACCAGCTGTGTAAAGGGTGTGTATTCTGTTCATTTTGCTACTTATGAACTCAATTGACTGATAATGATTTATTTGTAATAATTCCTTCTTTACACTTTTAATAATCATTGTGGGAAAGGCAGTCATGGAGACATACAACTTTGTATGGCTCCCATCAAAGTTAAGTTAATGATTTGTGTTTTACTCTAATAGCATTTTTGTGCTAGTCAGAGATACAGGCTTCTTATAGTATAGTCTAATGTCCTCTGAGTCAAATCAGTTGCCAGTTCACATTCAGTTAATGGCCTTCACATTATATTGTAAAGTCTTGCCATGTCATAGTTAATTTAGGCATTGAGTAATGAGCTAAGAATGGACACCATAAAAACAGACAGCTGGATGGATTATTATAACTTTCATGTATACATGTACATGTACATATTCTATACATGTACATGTATAGAATGAATTAGTTATTATATAACTGTTGGGTCATCATAATTTGTTGAAATGTTAACTTTTATGAATGAGAGAATGATGAACAACTTATAAATAATAATATAATATAATAATGTGAAAAAATATAGCCATATTTCAGTATACATGCAATATCAAAATAATAAAGGCAGGCGCAATCTTTCATTTTTTATAAGATGTAAAAAAACTACAAAAGTAGAGAAAACAAAAAGAATATGTACAAAATTTGAACAGACTTGTGGCAGCAGAGAATACTAACTGTTTTGAAAATAGAAGAAAAAGTTGAGGGAGAAGAGCAAAGACACAATATTCCCAAGACTTGGATACATGAATGTTCATACATACAATGTTGACATCCTGTGAACTACATATATACTTACCTTGATGATAAATTTACTACTAGTATGGAGAGTATCGGCATGGATATCTAGTGTCTGATGTTGGCTGAGGTTGAAGACTGGGCGCTAACGAAGGACTACAAGAGACTTCAAATATGAGTTCACTCTCAACAGTCCGCCACACAAACCTTTGAGCCTCATTTGCTCTTGGAGATTGCAATGCTGTCTGTGGGACTCGAAGGTCAAAAAGTTCTAAAGGTTGTGCTTGTAATTTTGGTTCAAGTAGTTTTGCTCTCTCTCCAATCAACCTAGTACAGTCAACGGCTATATTGATGATAGCTCTCCAACGGTATGCTCTCAGTGGTAATATTCCACCTGTTACTTCATTCTTAACTATTAACCATACAATAAATGATTGATCTCTGTGTATACGTTGAAGTGTATCTGGTTGGTTTTTGCCGACAGGCACTGCCCAGCTAACTGTAGGCGAAAAGTTGTCATTCATTAGCACGCTAACTCGCTGCAGCGGACATGGTCCGCGGACAGTCTTGCACTCGGTTGTAACTCCGTACCAAGGATATTGTCGTCCATCAGCGTCACTTACTGCCATCGTTTCTCCACTGTTTAGCTCTTGAATCTCCCAGCTAGACTGGCCCGCTGGATAAGTGTTAGTAAATGTCATTGATGAGACAGCTTGAACAAATCCTATTGTAAATGTCTCTCCTTCTCGAAGCGGACCCACTTCAACATCAGCTTCTGCTCTGAAGTGTGGCGTAATGTAGTTTAGAGTGCTAGGATTTTCCTTAATCTTAGTGTTAGTTTTATCCACTTGTGCATGGCTGTGGAGAACGGTAAACTTGGGTCGACTTTCCACACCAGTCTTCTCTTCTTCGATCGTCATATTCTCGGGAAGTTACTGCTAGTGTCGCGGCAAGTAAAGGAGCGTTCCTTTGGCGAATTGGCTGATGTTATCAGACACTTGTAGTGTATCCTACTGTCACTTTTTGTGCCCAACTAGTGGTGGCCTGTTATCACACTAGCCAACCCACTGCACTTCCTTGTATTAGCATTATGTTTACATAGTGAGATAATATGCAGGCAAAATTGTACTCGCGCATTTACCGTTCGGAGTAATTAAATTAATTGATTTGTTGTGGGTGTGGCTCCTTCGATTGCAAAGAGAGGAGGGGTAAGCTGACACAAGCCAGAAGTGGAATACAATAGACTTTCGTTGTACTTTTGAAGAGCTCTTTACAAGATACAAGACCTGAGCTCAAAGTTGCTGGACAATATGTCTGTAGAAGTAAGCACTGAGAGAGTATAACATATGTACTTAGTTTGTTTTCATTGCAAGATTTGTGTAAATCTGACAATAGACTTTAAGAGTATCACTATAGCCACAACCTTATTCACTCAATTCTATGCAATTTGCACCTGTTACCACAAATACCAATTAACACATCTTTAATTTCCTATTCTCTAGTTGGGTTTCCTTAGTCTCACTGGGTACTTGATATTGCAGGAAAGACGAGAGAAAAAAGGACGTCAGTTTATTGGATGCACATGACATAGCCCTTCCTTTGGAAAATAAATTTTACAAACATATTATTGCATTTACCACATAATTCTAAGAAAAAAAAATCAATTTACTCACTTGAGAATAATATCTCAAGTGAGTAATAGTAACAGTAAACAATGGCCTTATTCAGGAAACAGTTGTATCAACATAGCATTTAATACTGAAAGTAAGACTGTAGTCTTCTCTTCCTAACCTAATTAAGCTAAACTATATACTATGATGATATCATTTGATATTTTAATAATAATGGATATAAATGTCTAAAGTTGATCATTATCTTTTGCAGGCTTAGTACCCAAGAAAGGTCAAAATCGTTACTGGTAAGTAAATATTTGATACATCTACCATGCATTATTTTTTCCTTGAGGTTTTGGTTTGATGAGAAAGATTGCCTTCTGAAATACTACAAAAATCAAGACAGCTATAAACAATATCTGCATAATACTGTTGGGTGAGCCTCTCTTTCTCTCCTTTATTTAAACCTTCTCCCTCCTCTCTTTCTCTCTCTCTCCCCCTCTCTCTCTCTTTACCTGAACCTTTATTATTTAGTGTAATTGACATGAACAATGCTAAAGTAACACCAGCTGCAGTACATGGAGACTCTAATTTTGATCCAAATACATTTATAATAACGTAAATTAAACTATTACAGCTGTTTATAATAATTACTATATTACAGAACAAAAGATGGTCTATATTATGCATTAACTGCTGATACAGATATTATATGTCATAAATGGATAAAAAAATTACAGGTGGTTAACTTGTTAAAATATTACAACTAGGACTAGTATAGTCAATTGTATACATAAAATTAATATATAACATTAAGTTGCTGACAGAGCAGCTGTCATTTCTTACAACCCATGTTTCTAAAAAGTCATAAATAACTTACTTAGTTTTAATGATGTTTTTTTATTTATTTATAATTATAAAATAAAATATTTAATAGGATAAACGTTGTGAGTGGATCAAGCGAGATAAAGAGATCTCAAGAACATCTAAGACAATATCGACTCCCATACATGTATGTACTTGTGTCCTTAAAAACACTGTTTGTATTTTGACATGTAATCTTTGTTCATTACATGTTATAGTGTCTACCGACAAAATCAGAACGCAAAGGTCTTGTCAATGAGATTTGTTTAGGTAAGTTAAGTAGGAGTTATATGACACCGTGTTGTTGTCACATCTGAGACAGACAATGATAGTTTGTTTGTTTAGTCAATAACATATCTTTGTTTGGGGAAGTGAATAAAATACAATTATTTGTTATCATTAGGGCAATCTCCGGAACTCTCTAGATCACTTGGTGCCCAATCTCACTTGAGAAAAATATTTTTTGAGCAAATGGATCAAAAACAATCTAAGACTAGGTTACTATGTTAGATTTTATTCTAAATATCTTTCTTATATTTTAGTCGTACTGGTATTACTGCATACAGTGACCCATTCCAGAACACAGATCCTCATTCCTATACCACTTCCTCCATTCCTAAGGAGACAACAGCTGTACTTCCTCAAGCAATTGAAGATATAGATGGACCAGAAGACACTATTGTCACAAGTAATGAGAATCCAGTAACATTAAGGTATGTATAACACATTACCAGTTGTAGATAATATCTTTACTTAGTACAAGTTCTGAAGACTCAAGTAATGATCATCAACAAATGTCTGACATAGAGAGACAACTAATGGAAGTAAGTTGATTTCTTGAATATTTTTATTATATATATTGTTTAGTTGAAATGTGAGTTAGGAGAGACAAGACAAGAAAGAGACAAATATCAAAAAATGACAATTCATCTTCAAGAGCTTTTGACCAAGAGTCAGTTGGAAAACAGTAAAATTAAAGATGATTTGGAGAATATGAAAGAAACATTGCACAAAATGTAAGTGTTGTAGAATATTGAGTGTGAGTGACTCTCTTGATCTCCCCAGAAAATCTCCTAGTATGAGTTTTGTAACAGAGAACGAAAATTTAAAGAGTGTTATTGAGAACTTACAACGTAGTTTAAAATCACTAGATGGTGAAGTTGAACTATACAAACTTGATCTGAATGAGAGAGACAAACATATAGCCAGTCAAAAAGAGTAAGGTTATCAGTAATTGTATAAAGTGTTTACATTGAGTACTAGTAATTAACTTTGATGTAGTTGTACAATTTGACCTTTGACCTTTGACCTTTAAATAACATTCAGGAAAATCGTTGAACTGGAACGAGAACTCATGATGTTCAAAGCAAAATATGTGACTCTTCTTAGTCACGCCTTTAAGATATCCGCTCCAAGTAAGACCACACCCAATATATGCACATCTATTAGATATGTAAAACACATGTAATGTTTACATGTGAATTTTTAATATTCTTTTTACTAGGTCCAGCTGGTCTTACTGTTGATGATCACGATCCTATGGAGGACAAAGTATGTTATACTACATTATATTACCAGCTGCATATCTTTATCATAGTTCAAAGAGGAACTAATCCAGCTGATAGCTGATGAATCTCACTTTGATCTTGCTGACATATCAAAGTTTGAAGATGAATACGGGGAAATACACGATTGGTATAATGATAATAATATTTGTCATTATTTGTGTCGTCATTTGTACTTGCATTATACTGAGACTGTGAGTCATGTGATGCTCATGTGATGGTTATGCATATGATGATTATTGTAGGAACAAGAGTCTTTATGTAATCTGTGGTATCGTTATTTAAAGGGACTTAAGAATGTGAAGGATCGATTTTACTTCATACCAACAGATCGAATTAGAAAAAGAGAATTTAGGAATTATCTGCGAAAAGGTATTCCTCAACAGTTCAGATCACAAGTCTGGGCTAGGTAGGTTATAAATATCTGTCTTTCTAAGTCACACCTCTTTCATTAGTCTCATACATCATCATGTTGGGAAGTTACGAGAAATCAAAGACTCGACGGCAAGAGGTGGTAACTATTACCAAACCTTACTGACTACCTCTGAATTTAAAAAACAAATTCATCTTGATCTTTATCGGACAGTACCAAGCAACAAGCACTTCAGAATGGGAGGAAATGGAGTAAGTGATAATGACCAGCTGATATATATTGTATTGATCGAATGTCTGTGTCTCATATAGGCAGAAAAATTGCAGCGAATTTTGACAGCTTATAGCAACCATAATAAAAATGTTGGCTATTGTCAGGTAAGATTATAAAATGGGGTTAACCCTTTAATTATTATAAATGTACATTATCCTAGGGCATGAACATGATAGCAGCTATAGGATTGCTGTTATTAGACGAAGAAACAGCTTTTTGGTATGTGGGTATGGTCAAGTGATCAACTTTTGATCTTATAATTAGGTACCTTGTCTCTATTGTTGAAAAGCTGATGCCGCCATTTTATTATTCACATGGATTAGCAGCTGCTCAAGCTGATCAAGTGAGTTATATGTCCATTTAGTTTATCTCTACCTACATTAGGTTGTTGTTAGGAATCTCGTGAAAGAGAAATTGTGCACTTTAAATGACCATTTTGAATCAAATGAGATTGATGTTACCGTGGTAACATTTAATTGGTTCTTAACACTATTCATTGATGCATTGCCTACTGAGGTAGGAGTATTAATATATAACCTTTGACCTTTGATCTTTGAACTGTTTACTAGTCTATGTTACGAATAATGGATTGTTTTTTGCTGGAAGGAAGAAAGGTTTTCTTTCGTTTCTCACTGGCCATTTTCAAACTTTATGAACGCCGTATTCTAAGTATGACAGATCCAGTTACCATCTTCCAGTTCACTAAGGAGGTTGTCAAACATATATTCAATGTTGAAGACCTATTTAGAGTAAGCTATTACTAAGCATGGTCATGTGATTATCACATGACATCTGTACATTGTTCGTAGATTGCTTTTGTTGAGCTAAATCCATTTCCAAGTCGTAGTCAACTTACAAGTCGATGTCAACCACATACAGAAGTATTTAAAGAAGAATGGATAGAGCGAGAAAGACTGAAAATTCTTTCTCGAGAAGAGGCTTCAAAACGTCAACCTATACCAGCTGTCAATATGACCAGCTCTCTTAGAAACAAACAAAAGAAACAGCTGCAATGGGAATGTGCTTGTATTCTTAATGAAGGTATGCACACATTGCCATAGTGATAAACTGGTTACATTGTTGTTATGGTTACCATTACACAGGTGAGGTGTGGCTTTGCTGTTGTGAGCGTCAAATTGGCAAATTATGTATTGTGTCAGCTGGTCAACATGGATTTGATACATCGTCTCCTCAATTAAATGTGTGTGTGTGTGTGTGTGTGTGTGTGTGTGCATTCTTATTAATGTTCTATTAACTAGGTGGGTTCTCGAGTACTCTGTATAAAATCATTATCTAATGATATTGTTATGATGGGTACATTGGACTTCTCTTTACATGCTGTTTGTTCAAAGACAAAGTAAGAAAGAAGACTACAGATTATCAAACTGGTTCTTTTGTTCTCTCTTAAAGAAAAGAATTGTGGTCAATGAAGATGAGTGACTCCATCTTAGATTTTATTGGAGTTGAAGACACTCTTCTTTGTGCACTAGCTGATGGATATATTGCTGTCTTACCAACTAATGGGAGATATCCACCCACTTCTGATCCATTGTTATATCGTATTGGAAATACAGCTGTACAGTGTATGGTATATACACCTTATCAGCATATTTGGTGTGGGTGTGGCAAAGCCATCACTATTATCTCAGCGATGTAAGTAGACTCACATATATGACATCTTATCCTCTCTCTCTCTAGTACCCATGAACCTGTAAAACCTCTTGTAATGTCTGATAATGCTGGAAGAGTCTATAAAATGGAACTAGGCCATCATGGAATATGGGTTACCTTCAGATCGTAAGCTCCACCCCTAATTTATTATCTGATTTTCAAATATGATATTTGTAGATCAACAGTTATTTCATTATATGACACTAAACACATGATCCAATTATTGCAAATAGATTATACACAGATCTTGGGTCAGCTAATAACTGCAGTAAGTATTCCCAGTTGTATTTATATCCATCTCCATGGAGACCATCAGTATACATATCAACTGTTTGAACCATTGATAAAACATGTAGCACATTATCTGTGAATTTTTGTCTATACATGTACATGTATACAATAACATGTACTTATATACAATAACATGTACATGTATACAATAACATGTACTTGTATTGATATACCTTCCTGTATAGATGTGTACATGTACATGTTCAATGTTCCTTTCACATAATTGCATGTGATAATTATTAATTAATTTTTAATGATGTTTACTATTAATAATGTATACTTTAATAAGACATTCCTATTGAAATATCCACAAACTATGTATTTTTAACCCCTCAATAGGATCATCGTATTATTGTCATGACACCAATTAATGACCAGCTGTGGATTGGTACAGGAAATGCAACCATTCATATATTTTCTGTTGCTTCTGTTGTCTCTAGTCCATCAGATAGTATATTACAAATTGTACAAAAAACACAAGAAGATAGAGAGACTTTTGAGAGAAGTATACAACATCATCAAATTGGTGGTAATGAGGGCTTAGTTAGACCAGATCCTAATACTTTACCATCATCACCTGTCCACTCTTCTGAGAAGACATTAGATGGTACTATTGATAAGATAATACAACATGGTCGTAGAAAACGTAACACATTTGGAAAGACATTCCGTACTAAACGTGATTTACCTCAAGATGTAGCCAACACTGAAGATGGAAGTATTTATAAGTTAGTTCATTTGACAAGTAGTCGAGTGTTACCTGAGAGCCAAGAAGGATCACGAGTTACAATACTTAAACCAATCAAGTAAGTTGTCACTTGTTTGGATCATGTGAATGTCATGTGACTATATTATAGACTTAATGATCATCAGTTTGTCATAAGTTGTGTCAATAGTACAAATATTGTTGAGAAAGCAGTTCAGTTGTGGCAATGTAGTGCTACTTCTCCAACAAATGTAAGTCATTGTTATAAGAACTGTCTAGATTATTTTCCTTCTTTACACACAGTGGAATTACACATCTATTCCAGAGTGTTATGAATGTGTTATCAAGGATATAACTTCACCCACTCTTAGTCTATTACCTGAGAGAGGACGGACATATTCTACAGTAGTTGGCTCACCACCACCGACAGAATATACCACATGAGGTCACATGATTATCATGTGCAATTTGAACTAGCCACAGACCAACAATTACCTAACTGTGTGTTCACTAAAGTCTTAATTTTTGTAATTTTTAAAAATTTTCCTCGTAATTTTTTAATTTTGCTCATGATTAAGTGATGGGTGTGGCTGGGGCTTGCAGCTCTTGAACAATATGTCTGTAGAAGACGCCATTGATAAGGTATCTTGAGTTAGAAATTAAACGAGTATTGTAGTTGGTTTATTCTTGATAATAAACGATTGAATTGTGTTATAATCTGTTTCTTTCAAATAATATTTCTTTAACATTTTTTATTGATGTTGTATCTAACTGTTGCTATAGTTTGATTTCCTCAGTCTCTCTGGCTATCTGATGCTACAAGAGAAGAGAGGACGTAAGTTATTCCGAAGTCATTAAATTCTATTAACTAGTCTCATGTATTACTGAATTAAAATAAATATTTATTATAATAATACAGTGTTGTGACTGTAGATATTCTTCTCCTCTAATATCATATTATGTAATAACATTGAACATAGAAACAATGTGGTCATTTTCAATTGTAGGTTTACTAGTGCACAAAAAAGGACAAAAACGTTATTGGTAAGTAACATTATTGTTATTAAAATTATTTGTTTAAGGTTTTGGTTTGACGAGAATGATTGTCTTCTAAAGTACTTCAAAAATCAAGAAACTTGTACACAACATTTACATCCTATTGGGTAAACCTCTCTTTCTCTCTCCTTTATCTAAACCTTTTCCCCCTCTCTCTCTCTTTACCTGAACCTTCATTATTTAGTGTAATTGACATGAACAATGCTAAAGTAACACCAGCTGCAGTACATGGAGACTCTAATTTTGATCCAAATACATTTATAATAACGTAAATTAAACTATTACAGCTGTTTATAATAATTACTATATTACAGAACAAAAGATGGTCTATATTATGCATTAACTGCTGATACAGATATTATATGTCATAAATGGATAAAAAAATTACAGGTGGTTAATATAATATAATTATATTAGATCAAATAGACAGTAGTTGTTGTAAGCATACAATGAAAATATTATATAGATGTAATATTATCACATGTATATCACATGTTTGATATTTAATACCACTAGTACTATCATTTATTACTCAGGACAAACGCAGTGAGTGGATTAAAAGAGATACAAGAAATATCAATACGATATCAACATCAGTATGTATTGTTATGTATTACATGTCCTCTACTCTCTATGTTCTAGTATCTACAGAGCTTGGTCCCTAAAGGTCTTGTCAATGAGATAGATTTAGGTAAGGTCTTGTAGTAGATGTTATATTACCATGTCTTTCTATATCACATCAATTTGGGAAGTATTTATTGTCTGTTATCATTAGGACAATCTCCGGAGTTTTCTAGATCACCATGTACACAGTCTTGTTTGAGGAAAATGTTTTATGAACAGTTAAAACAAAAAGGACCTCAGAGCAGGTGTAATATATAAAATATTATAATGGAAATATGTACCTTCTGTATTAGTCCCACTAGTTTTGGCAGTATTGCTCCATACAGTGACCCGTTCATGGACGTAGAAACAATTGAAGATGTAGATGGACCAGAAGACACTATTGTCACAAGTAATGAGAATCCAGTAACATTAAGGTATTTATAAACACATTACTAGTTGTAGATAATATCTTTATTTAGTACAAGTTCTGAAGACTCAAGTAATGATCATCAACAAATGTCTGACATAGAGAGACAACTAATGGAAGTAAGTTGATTTCTTGAATATTTTTATTATATATATATTGTTTAGTTGAAATGTGAGTTAGGAGAGACAAGACAAGAAAGAGACAAATATCAAAAAATGACAATTCATCTTCAAGAGCTTTTGACCAAGAGTCAGTTGGAAAACAGTAAAATTAAAGATGATTTGGAGAATATGAAAGAAACATTGCACAAAATGTAAGTGTTGTAGAATATTGAGTGTGAGTGACTCTCTTGATCTCCCCAGAAAATCTCCTAGTATGAGTTTTGTAACAGAGAACGAAAATTTAAAGAGTGTTATTGAGAACTTACAACGTAGTTTAAAATCACTAGATGGTGAAGTTGAACTATACAAACTTGATCTGAATGAGAGAGACAAACATATAGCCAGTCAAAAAGAGTAAGGTTATCATAAATATAGTAATTGTATAAAGTGTTTACATTGATGTGTATTAATGCAGATAGTAAGAGGTTATAAATTATCATAACTAATTCTCCCATGATCCTGTTACTATTTACTTCATTTGTCTATCATCAAAGTTTAAAATAACTTATTTTAGAAAAATTATTGATCTGGAGAGAGAGCATTTGTCATTCAAACTGAAATATCTTGCTCTACTTAGTCAATCCTTTAAGATACCTATACCAAGTAAGACTACACCCACTACATGTACATCTACATGTATAATTAGTACAATGTCAGGGAGTTCCAATTCTCACTAGGTCCAGTTAGTGATGCTATTGAACAAAGTGATCCACTAGAGGACAAAGTAGAAACAATAATTCTTGTCTCTTTATCTCGTCTTTTCCTATTTTAGCTCAAACAAGACTTAAAAAAACTGATATTAGATGAATCTACAGCTGATAATCCTCTTTCTTCAGATTCAACATTTGAAGATGAATATGGTGAAATACATGACTGGCATAATGACAATAATGTTTGTCACTTCATGTGTCGTCAGTTGTACTTGCATTATACTGAGAATGTGAGTCATGTGATGGTCATATGATTGTCAAGTGATTATTTCATTATTATAGGAGCAAGAGTCTTTTTATCATCTGTGGTATCGTTATTTAAAGGGACTTAAGAAAGTGAAGGATCGATATTACGTCATACCAACAGACCGAATTAGAAAAAGAGAATTAAGGAATTATCTGCGAAAAGGTATTCCTCAACAGTTCAGATCACAAGTCTGGGCTAGGTAGGTTATAAATATCTGTCTTTCTAAGCCACACCTCTTTTATTAGTCTCATATATCATCATGTTGGGAAGTTACGAGAAATCAAAGACTCGACGGCAAGAGGTGGTAACTATTACCAAACCTTACTGACTACCTCTGAATTTAAAAAACAAATTCTTCTTGATCTTTATCGAACGATACCAAGCAACAAGCACTTCAAAATGGGAGGAAATGGAGTGAGTGATAACAATCAGTCAATATATATTGTATTGACCACATGCATATGTTTGTAGATAGAGAAATTGCAGCGAGTTTTGGTTGCCTATAGTAACCATAACAAGAATATTGGATACTGTCAGGTAAAATAAAAATGGGGTTAACCCTTTAATTAATTAATTTCATCATCGTTAGAGCATGAACATGATAGCAGCTATAGGATTGCTGTTCTTAGATGAAGAAACAGCATTCTGGTATGTGGGTGTGGTCAAATGATATGATAGGACCACACTACTTTACATATAGGTATCTTGTTGCCATTATTGAAAAGCTGATGCCGCCATTTTATTATTCCCATGGACTAGCAGCTGCTCGTGCTGATCAAGTGATTGTAATTAAGAATTGCTAATAGTTTTTTCTTTACACCCTATATAGGTTGTCTTTCCAAATCTTGTGAGAGAGAAATTGACTGTTTTAAATGAACACTTGGAATCTAATTATTGCGATGTTACCATAATATCAGTCAATTGGTTTTTAACACTTTTTATTAATGCACTACCTACTGAGGTGAGAATACTCATAACTGACCTTTGACCTCACATATATTTCTGTCAGTCTATGTTACGAATAATGGACTGCTTTTTATTAGAAGGAAGAAAACTGCTCTTTCGTTTCTCACTGGCCATTCTCAAACTTTATGAAACTCGTATTCTAAGTATAACTGATCCAGTGTCCATTTTTCAATTTATTAAGGAACTTCCCATGTATATTTTTAATGTTGAAGATCTTGTTAGAGTAAGTTATTACTAAGCATGGTCATGTGATTATCACATGACATCTGTACATTGTTCATAGATTGCTTTTGTTGAGCTAAATCCATTTCCAAGTCGTAGTCAACTTACAAGTCAATGTCAACCACATACAGAAGTATTTAAAGAAGAATGGATGGAGCGAGAAAGACTGAAAATTCTTTCTCGAGAAGAGGCTTCAAAACGTCAACCTTTACCAGCTGTCAATATGACCAGCTC
This sequence comes from Xestospongia bergquistia, assembly GCA_963965975.1. Classification (NCBI taxonomy): domain Eukaryota; kingdom Metazoa; phylum Porifera; class Demospongiae; order Haplosclerida; family Petrosiidae; genus Xestospongia; species Xestospongia bergquistia. The sequence goes on along the minus strand of OZ014421.1, from coordinate 6,888,969 downwards.
TCTTAGAAACAAACAAAAGAAACAGCTGCAATGGGAATCTGCTTGTATTCTTAACGAAGGTATGCACATGTTGCCATGGTGATAAACTGGTTACATTGTTGTTATGGTTACCATTACACAGGTGAGGTATGGCTTTGCTGTTGTGAGCGTCAAATTGGCAAATTATGTATTGTGTCAGCTGGTCAACATGGATTTGATACATCATCTCCTCAATTAAATGTGTGTGTGTGTGTGTGTGTGTGTGTGCATTCTTATTAATGTTCTATTAACTAGGTGGGTTCTCGAGTACTCTGCATAAAATCATTATCTAATGATATTGTTATGATGGGTACATTGGACTTCTCTTTACATGCTGTTTGTTCAAAGACAAAGTAAGAAAGAAGACTACAGATTATCAAACTGGTTCTTTTGTTCTCTCTTAAAGAAAAGAATTGTGGTCAATGAAGATGAGTGACTCCATCTTAGATTTTATTGGAGTTGAAGACACTCTTCTTTGTGCTCTAGCTGATGGATATATTGGTGTCTTACCAACTAATGGGAGATATCCACCCACTTCTGATCCATTGTTATATCGTATTGGAAATACAGCTGTACAGTGTATGGTACATACACCTTATCAGCATATTTGGTGTGGGTGTGGCAAAGCCATCACTATTATCTCAGCAATGTAAGTAGACTCACATATATGACATCTTATCCTCTCTCTCTCCAGTACCCATGAACCTGTAAAACCTCTTGTAATGTCCGATAATGCTGGAAGAGTCTATAAAATGGAACTAGGCCATCATGGAATATGGGTTACTTTCAGATCGTAAGCCCCACCCCTAATTTATTATCTGATTTTCAAAATATGATATTTGTAGGTCAACAGTTATTTCATTATATGATACTAAACACATGATCCAATTATTGCAAATAGATTATACACAGATCTTGGGTCAGCTAATAACTGCAGTAAGTATTCCCAGTTGTATTTATATCCATCTCCATGGAGACCATCAGTATACATATCAACTGTTTGAACCATTGATAAAACATGTAGCACATTATCTGTGAATTTTTGTCTATACATGTACTTATATACATGTACTTGTATATAAGTACATGTATACAAGTACATGTACTTGTATACATGTACTTATATACAATAACATGTACATGTATACAATAACATGTACTTGTATTGATATACCTTCCTGTATAGATGTGTACATGTACATACATGTTAAATGTTCCTTTCACATAATTACATGTGATAATTATTAATTAATTTTTTAATGATGTTTACTTTAATAAGACAATTTGATTTCCTATTGAAATATCCACAAACTATGTATTTTTAACCCCTCAATAGGATCATCGTATTATTGTCATGACACCAATTAATGACCAGCTATGGATTGGTACAGGAAATGCAACTATTCATATATTTTCTGTCGCTTCAGTTGTCTCTAGTCCATCAGATAGTATATTACAAATTGTACAAAAAACACAAGAAGATAGAGAGACTTTTGAGAGAAGTATACAACATCATCAAATTGGTGGTAATGAGGGCTTAGTTAGACCAGATCCTAATACTTTACCATCATCACCTGTCCACTCTTCTGAGAAGACATTAGATGGTACTATTGATAAGATAATACAACATGGTCGTAGAAAACGTAACACATTTGGAAAGACATTCCGTACTAAACGTGATTTACCTCAAGATGCAGCCAACACTGAAGATGGAAGTATTTATAAGTTAGTTCATTTGACAAGTAGTCGAGTGTTACCTGAGAGCCAAGAAGGATCACGAGTTACAATACTTAAACCAATCAAGTAGGTTGTCATCTTTTTTAGATCATGTGAATGTCATGTGACTATATTATAGACATAATGATCATCAGTTTGTCATAAGTTGTGTCAATAGTACAAATATTGTTGAGAAAGCAGTTCAGTTGTGGCAATGTAGTGCTACTTCTCCAACAAATGTAAGTCATTGTTATAAGAACTGTCTAGATTATATTCTTTCTTTACACACAGTGGAGTTACACATCTATTCCAGAGTGTTATGAATGTGTTATCAAGGATATAACTTCACCCACTCCTAGTCTATCACCTGAGAGAGGACAAACGTATTCTGCAGTATTTGGCGCACTACCTCCAACAGAATCTAACACATGAGGTCACATGATTATCATGTGTAATTTGAACTAGGCCAAAATTTAAATATGTTTTTATAAATTATAATTTACTCAATTTTTTTACACTTAAAATAATTTTTCAGCTGTGCAACCAATTATTTTCATGACTCCGCCCACTAAATGAAGACTCCCACAAACCAACACCTGTACATGTACCCGTTGGTCTCTGACTCCACCTATCCATTCAGTAGCCTCAGAAATACATGTAAACACTTTAGTATGAGGGTTATTTTCCATTAAAGTAGATGTGGATGCACCAATCTCAGCTACATGGTCATGTATACCAGTGAGTTTTTGCCATGCAGATTTGTTGTCATAGCAACGATGTAATGCATGGCTAGCACTTTCATTACGATTGGTAAGGTCTATAAAGGTGACAATAATACGATATAAATGTTCATTTATTACATGCATAATGTACCTGAGTTATCAAGATACGAATAAATGTAATTAGGACAAAAAAGGGCGTGGCTAAAATGAAGGCCCTAATAGATTGAACAATAGATTAATTATAAAGCATAAGGCCACACCCACCAATAATTCTGATAGTAGCTTCTCTCCATTTCTTCTACCCGTAAAATTGAAAAGTAAAATTCGTATAACAGGTACTCTAAAAGAATAGAGATTAGAACCATGGACATTTACTATATAAACTCACTTTAGGCTAATTTCTTCTTTAACAGATGCATCTTGAAACCATACTCTACAGTTCTGAAGACTTCTCATTGTATGAGCACCATCAAGAAAATAAGACACACCCTCTCGCTTTATAACCTGACAACGACCAGGCCAGTGACACTCTTTGAGAGCTACAATATGACATGAATTATCATAACAATCTCTCTCTTTCTCTCTACCTTTAACAAAAGTGCTAGGTAATACAAAAGGATGAGCTACTGATATATCACTTATTGTTTCAACTTCATCTTCTAACAATAATAACAATAGAATATATAAAATTAAAAGAAATGTTACCATGACAACTGGAGTCTTCTGGTGTCGACATTTTCATATCTATCAGCCATTGACGACAAACTTGGACTGCTAATGAAGCATTCTCACATTGATGTGATCCTGGTATACCAATATCTATAAGAAAGAATAGTCTATAAAACTAGTGATCTCCTTACCCCAAATAGTATTAGGGTAACTAGCTGGTTCTGGTGATATTAACAATGATAATGACCCTAACTCTTTAGAACGTGATAACAATGTCTTTAATGCTTCAGGAGATTGTGGTGAAGTGAAAGCAGGAACACCTGCCTAAGAGAAAGAGTGTGTGTTTGTGCAAGAATTTTCATGTTTTACTTTAAATATTCCTGCTTTATGTCCAGCAATTTCTGACAGTGTTTTACCCAATATATCAGTGTGATCATATCCCAAACTAGTAACAGCACATACTTTTGGTTTTCTATAACAAGTTACATATAAGATAATGTAAATTTTAACCCTTACTGAACAACATTAGTGCAGTCAAAAGTACCTCCAATACCTACTTCAGTTATGGCAACATCCACCTGTAACCATAGCAACCAATAGACAGGACAATAAAAAGGTACCAATGTCCTTACCTGTTCTGAAAGGAATACTTTATAAGCCATTACAGTTAGAAACATAAAATATGATGGCATTGGTTTGTCCTTTACAACAGAGAGTTGAATGTACAGATTAGAGGTTAGTGGAGTACCTCGTTCTTCTTTAACAAACTATAACATTCCCAGAAATAAGAGACAAATAGTTCTTTACTAAGAGGTTGTCCATTAAGACGTATTCTTTCTCGTACCTCAACTAAATGAGGAGAACTATAGGAGCACACATGGTAACTATGGTAACCACGAAAGAACTTGAGGACTCACGTGTAAAATCCAGTCTTAAGACCTTGTACACGTAGAATACTCTCACACATAGCACATACTGAACCCTATATAATTAAAGACGTCATAACAACAGCTGCAAATATAGTACCACACATTCCAATCAAATTGATATAGTAAAACTATTTAAATTGGTTTGCCACAATTTGACATTACAGAGATTGTGACTATACAACAGGTGCTTATGTAACTATAATAATATTCCATAGTAACTGCCGAGGGACCTTATTATTATTTTATTAGCTGTTTCTTCATTATTGGCATTTCTCTAGATTCATCATTTTAAAAAAGATATTAAATCATTTGAAAATTGCAAATCCAGAAACTCAATTTCTTGTCATTCAAATTAAAAATTAGAAGTTTTATTACAAACTAATCTGAAATATCGACAACAACAGGATATTTAACAAGAAACAAAAATAATTAATTTACAATAATAATGTTGTACCTTGCCTTTTGTGCCTGCAATATGAATTATATTCAGCTGGTCAAGATCTGTAACCTATATTGAATAAAATAGGTGTGGTCAGGCTAAATGAGGAGGTACTCACGTCTATCCCAACTCTGTTTAAAAAGTTACCAGTCTCAGCAAACTTTCTAGCAATATGTCCTGGATCTTTTCTTACCTCTTCCAGTACTTCAGCATTAGTTTGTAAGCTATTGAGAACTGATATAGCACGCTAAATAAGAAATAATTATTAACAAAAACGTCTTCAATGCATTGACTCACTTCATACTCCTGGATTTCAATACTTGCAGAAGCCATCCTTCTTGAACAGGGCCACTTCTTACATAGAAACCAACGATGCTTAATCATACGGTAACACATGGTTAAGTGGGCGTGACTGGTAAATTCACAACCAGTTGGGTGGAGCTCGATAATGCACCACTGGAACAATGGATAAATCAACTCAAACTTGTGTGAGCTGGTTGCACGACTTGATCAATGTTGAAACGTCTTTAACAGAAGATACTACACTAGGTAAGCTTTGAAAATGTCAATAAATATACTATAATTCTGTTTGTAATGATCAGAAGAAGAAGCTACACTCGTACAATATGAAAATACATTGCAAAAGGAGACGAAGCAACAACTGGTTGAGGAGAATGTAGATCCTTTGAAAGAAAAGTCTCTTGAGGATTTGGCAACTGAACTGATAGGTCGCAGTAGCTGTAGTAGTAGTGATGATGAATCTAACAATGAAAATCACGGGGATATTCCACCATATCAACCTTTATCATCAGAAAACCTACCCTGGCCAACTATATTGCAATATTTAAGAGAATCAGACTCTCGATCTAGCAAATATTTCAGTATGCAAGTATCAAAACCAACTGTTGATGACAAGAAAGAAGAGGTTGCTGTTGTATGTCAGTTTTGTGGACAATCTCTTATGCCATTTAGTCTTCCACAATATTTTGACAAAGTAAGTGATGACTAATCTCTTAAAAGATACTGCCAGTTATAAATAGCTAACAGGAGCCAAACTTTTGTTGTGAAGATTTCAAAGAGTACTGTATTTTAGTAGCTATTTATAATAAAAGAATGAATGACTTTCGTCAGCAACAAAGACCAGGAAAGATTCCATTATCAACTCATTATGCAAAACATAGAAAGACTGCTCAAGAGAGAGCACTAGAGAAGTGAGGACTTGTTTATAATTGTAGCTTTATTCCACAGCTGTTTGTAGGATTAGGAGAAAACAAAAGTGGGAAGAACAGCAAAGAAGAAAGATGACAATGTTGCAAAGCTCTAGTGTCATGTCCAGTTAGTAAATAAAGACATTAAAATGTTATAAGTCTTGTGTCATTTATTAGTGTCACGACAGACAAAAGTCATCCATTTTTCTCTGTCATCTCCAACTTGTATGAACACAGGATGGACTTCGTCTCATCATCATGAAGAAAGAAAAGGTGATAATGAAATGATTAAGCTATTACTTTTAAAGTTAACTATTTTAGTTGCTCTCAAGAAGACAAGAAGACCTAAGGCATTGTTACCTCCAATATCTAATGAACTAGTTGAAGGTGTATTTCCATCATTACTGAGTGAAGATAGTACATTACATAAACAATATTATAATAAAGGACAGCTAATGTCACTGTTTCTTCCAGACAATACAAGTCAATGTTAGTATCCTGAAAATAAAATGTAACAATTTGCTCATTATCCTCTGTGTGTGTGTGTGTGTGTGTGTGTGTGTGTGTGTGTGTGTGTGTGTGTGTGTGTGTGTGTGTGTGTGTGTGTGTGTGTGTGTGTGTGTGTGAGAGAGTGTGTGTGTGAGTGTTTGGATGTGTGTGCATTTCTCTTAACATTTTTGAAAGCTATCCTTCAGGACATATTGCTATTATGCAAATACATCTCTACCCATCAATCCAGTCTTACCTGCTTTACGAGGTTTGCATAAAAATATTGACAAAAAATATTTAAATCTATTTAGGACAAATCAAAAGGAGAATTAATTGGATATCTTGATGAATTAGGTAGAGGATGGATAAAAGGAGGTCAACACTCTATAAGGTATAATTGTTATCCTCAAAATCAATCTATTATGTCTGAGAATGAAAATTGTTTTTTTTTCAGGTTTCTAAGTACATTTAATCAATGCTACATATTTGATGAACATGGACGTATGAGGATGTGGTATTGGAATGAGCCCAGTTCATATTCTCTATTTCTACCACTTGTTTTTAAACTTGAAAGATGCTTAAATGTCTGCTATAACAACCAGGTAGTATGTGTCAGTATATTCAGTATATGTCAGTATATCTGACTAGAATGTACTCTTGATAATGTTAGAACTATTTAACTGAACCAAAGAGAATATTTTTATTTTATGTTATTTTGTATACAGAATGATATATCAGTGACTTTATCTGCACAACAAAAGCAACAGAAATATCACATGACAAGAAAAGTAAAAGAGGTACATTAGTATGGAACCTACAGAGGATGTCCCTTCATTATTTAACATAATTTTAGATAAATTTAAAGAGTGTTGACAAATCAGTGCAGATTTATAGAGCAGACTTGGAAAAATTAAAGCATCGTTTCAAGTTAGTATAAATTTAGAAAAAAAAATCAGGACTATCTTCCTTTCTTTAGCTTACATTTAAAAAGTCTCCAACAAACAGCTAAGTTGTACATAGCAGAACAGTCACGCCTACTTCCTCCACTGAGGAAATCTCGCAGTGTGGGAACAGTGTCATTTCAATTATAATTAATTTATTATGTAATATTATAGAGCAGCAAAAAAAGATTACGTAATTTAAAAACAAAACAAAAAATATTAACACAACACAAATTTTGCACACATAACCACTCATAATCGAGTGGACCTATTAATATAATAAGACAATTAACCCTAGAACAATAAGTTTATAATCAAAGTTTATAAACACACACACACACTCTTTACTTATTATTCCACCAATCATAATCCTCATCATCATCACCAAATAATGGATTAGATATCTGTTTTGGTGGATTTGTTTCTACTTTAGGTTTAATCTAAAAAATGAAAGTCATATTTTAAATAAAATATATGATTAATTAGTTCATTAAATAGAGACTGATTCCTAACCTCTGGTGTTTGAGTTTGGGGCTCAACCTTTGCTGAGGGCGAGAGGAATAAGTTATCATCTTCATCATTACCGAATGCAAAACTATCATCAAAGACAGCTCTAAAAATAAGTATGACATCATTAATAAGATTCTAATAATAGTAATAGTACTACTTTAACTTGTCTTGTCCTTCATTTAATTTTTTACTACTTGGTGTTGGAGTGGGTGTGGTTTTCTTTATGGGTGTGGAAAAGATGTCATCATTGTCATCATCATCATCATCAAATAGACCACCAGTCTTTTTAGGAACTAATGGGTGTGGTCAAAATAACAGTATTATAACATAAATCTATAACAAACCTGGTTTAACTAGTTCAACAGGTTCTACTGGTTTAGGTGGCTCTTGTACAATAGGTGGTTCTTTAGTCTCAACTATTTCAGTATCAACCTCCTCTCTCTCTCGTTTAAATTTATCAGTTTTTTCATCATCAGACTCTTCTTCCTCTTCCTCTTCTTCTTCTTCTTCTTCTTCTTCTTCTTCTTCTTCTTCTTCTTCTTCTTCTTCTTCCTCTTCTTCTTCCTCTTCCTCATCAGGTAATGGAGGTGGCTCGTCTCTCAATGCATAATTTTCACCATCTGTAAAGTCAATGGGGATGACTGGTTTATTAGAATTGTCTAATGGAGGGGGAACTGTTGGGTAACTGGTTGTATCCTCAGGAGGAGGTATTGGTTTACTGTCTGTGTCCTCTGTTGGAAGTACTTGTTTGTTAGTTATATCTTCTGTTGGTAAAGCAGGAATTATATCTTCCTCTGGTATTTTAGATGGAGTGGTATCTTCATCAGGTAATGGTGGAGGTGTTGTATCAATTATAGGAGGAATAGTTTGAGGAGGTGGATTGATAACTTCAGTGACATTCTCTACCACTGTGATTTCTACTTCACCCTCACTATCCACTTCCTCCTCCTCTTCTTCCTCTTCCTCCTTTTCTTCCTCTTCTTCTTCTTCCTCTTCCTCTTCCTCTTCTTCTTCTTCCTCCTCCTCCTCTTCTTCTTCTTCCTCTTCTTCCTCCTCCTCTTCTTCCTCTTCCTTTTCTTCTTTCTTGTCAGGTTGAAGAGCTTTTAAGGTAGTCTCCTAATATACATATAAACAAGATGGCTGCCATTGACAACACTTACTTTAATAGTCTTCAATAATATTTGAAGGATTTCAGCTGAAGGAAAGTCCGGTTTACTTTTAAATTGCTTTGATAAACTCTGGAACATCTGATTCATGATTTCCTTAACTTTTTGACCTATGACCTCTGGAGAGACACTAGTGGGTGTGTCTGTAGCACCCTTCTGATCAGCTTCAACCAGTTTCTATAATAGAAGTGATAATTTCAATATAACACTAACTAATAATGCACAGACCTTCTCAAGTTCTTGGACTTTTTCTTTCCACATTTGTTCCATCTCCAGTGACTCTTGTCTAATCTTCTCAACATCTTCCTTTGCTTTTTCTAGTTCCTGTTCAACGATATTTTTCAGCTGTTGTCGAACTCTCTCTTCACCAGTTTGTGCTAATCCTAACTGTGTCTTCAATCTGTCTCTCTCCTCTTGTAATGATTCTAATTCATCTTGAGCTGTTCGGAGCTGGGTAACAAAATCTTGAGACTTTAATGACTCGATTTTGTTACGAGCTTCAGTAAGCTGTTGCTGTAATGATTGATATTCTTCCTAAATGACAGACATACTTACTACTAATAAAAGATATAGTGACTAACCTGAAGATCTTGGTTTTTTCGTTGCCATCTTTCTTCAGTCTGTTGTACCATCCTCTCAGATTTGGTCTTCCATTGCTCTTGTAATTCTTGTTCCAGCTGGCTCAATTGATCACTCAATGCTGCATTACTTGAGGTCTTCTCCTTACGATAACGTTCTTTAAGAGATTGTATTTCTGTCTCGTGGTTACTCTTCAGTTCCTCAATCTCTTCATCCCATTGTCGTTTCTTCTCCAAAACCTTTTGTTTAATACCAGCTAAAGTCTAATAAAAAATTAATAACAATTATTTTGTTATAATGAGAGGACATACTCTTTCTATTGTCTCCTTTTCTGATTTAGTTTCTGCAAGTTCATCTTGTACTTGTTGGAGTTGGGACTTTAATTTTTTTCCTTCCATCTTCTCTTCTTTTAATTCAGCAGACGTCGTGTCAAATTTTGATTGTAATTCTATAAAAAATGAAAGTATATAAAAAATTATTTCATTTATTTAATACAACAAAAAACAAACAGAATGTAATGATCTGAACACATGATATCATACCGTCTTGTTTTAATTTTAGAGTTGTCCAAGCATCAGTGTTCTTTTGTAGTTCAGTTACTGTTGTTGCCAGCTGTTGTTTTAATTCAGACTCACTTTTACGTAAATTACCCACTTCCATATGAAGTGCACTTAATTGAGCAGTTGTTGAACTTAAGTCAGTTGTAAGTTGAACCTAGAAGAAAGGAGATAGTAAAGTTACTCCCTCTCTCTCTCTCTCTTACCTTTTCTTGTTCGAGTTGTAACACTCTAACTTGTGACTGAGCAGCTGTATTTTTAAAGGCATCACTTCGTTGTTCTAACATTGAGTTACTCTGTTCAACAAACCTATTATTACATAATTACTAAGTCACATGATGAGTCACATGATGGCATGAATGTACCTTTGATTTCGTTCCAAGAGTTCAGCAATTTTTGTATTCTGTGTTTCTATTCTTGCACTCTTTTCAAACACATCTCGTTTCAAGTGTTCATTTTCCTATACAAGATGGAAATGTTCCTCTAATACACCCACACACATAATAACTTGCTTGTATAATACGTTGAATATTATGTAAGAGAACTGATGTCTCCATATTGGGTGAGGTACCTCGTGACATAAGTGCCCCACCCCCAGTCACACCATCCTCTCGTAATTTATCAATTTTATTAGCCATGTCTTCAATTTTAGTGGTCAGTTTAGTCAGTTCTAGTCTGACTTCAGTAGTCTGTTGTCTTGTTTCACTTAACAATGTTGTATTGGTACCACTCTCTTGTTGCTGGGGAGGTTGCTGAGGTGGAGGTTGTTGGGGCGGAGGTTGAGGAGGGATCCCTCCCATCATAGGATTCATGGTAGCAGGCATTGTCTGACCATATATTGTCTGACCATAACTACCAGGGGGTTGACCTATAAATCCTCCTGGTTGCTATGGGAGAACATGAGTTATGTACATATACAAGAGGTACCATGTACCTGTTGCATGAAGGGTTGGCCATATCCTGTTGGGAACTGAGGTTGTGGTTGATAGAGTGCTAATTGTGACGACATTGTAGGTGGAACTTGGGGATGGAGACCGGGTGTTTGAAATGGTACTTGTGAAGTTACCATTTGAGGTTGAGAAAACACAGGTTGTGTTATCGGAGGAGCTTGTGGTTGGGACATGCTGGGTGGCACCTGTTGTACTATAATTATCTCAGGCTTAGTAGACTCCTGTAATTAAAATAATTAATTAATTATATGTTACCCAGCTGCTAACCTCTTGTACAGTTACTGGTTCAGTTGTACTAGTAGTTGTAGGTATACCAGTAGAGGAGACTGGTAGCATAGATTGTCCCATTTTTGAAATACGTGAAAGAATCTCCGACCGATTACTTCCACTTTCAGTATCTCCTTCTCCACTTTGTGTTAACTGTTCCTCAATAGATTGAGTTCTTGCTCTAACAGTATCCGATTTTCTATCAACAGGTGGGGTCTCAATTCTATCACAATAGAATAAATAAAATGTAACACAAGATAGGGTTATATACTTTGGGGGTGTGGCTGACTGGACTTCTTGTTCCTTTTCTTTAATAAACTTTACTTTCTTTACTTCAACTTCAAAAACTAAGGTAGCATTAGCAGGGATCCGTCCTGGTACACCTTGGGATCCGTATGCCAGAGATGCAGGAATTACTAGTGCTCTTCTACCTCCTTTACACATACCAACTGTACCTTCGTCCCAACCCTTAAAGGGGGTGTGGTAATAACTTAGTGACCACACCCATTATATATCTTACTTTAATAACTTTGCCTCGTCCAACTTTAAATCTAAATGCTTTGTCAGAGCTAACATTGGTATCAAACACCTGTATAGTCAGAAATATTAATATGATTATCATGTGACAATAATGTGACAGCCATGTGACTATCAGACCTTGCCAATTGCATTGTTTTCTAATAGTGATCCAGTATATTTCACTTCAACGGAATCTCCTTTTTCGATTGCCTAAGTCATGAAAAGATGAAGTCATTTAAGTAATCCATTTTCTTACCTGTCCTTCTCCTAGTACAAGATCTTGTTTGACTAATTGAGAGAATGCAGGACCGACACTGTTTGCCTTACACACAGCAATCTAAAAAACCAGTTATAGAACTAGCTAAACCAGTTTTTGATACCTCTTTAGCCAGTCTGACGATATCATCTGTACTACCAAAGTGTAGAGACCAAGCCTGTCGTTGGTCATCATAGAAACTAGCATAATTGTTAGCTTGTACCTATTATACAAGAAAACACACCCACCATGACCACACCCCTAGAATAAGCCTCAACTTACTGTAAAATTAAAAGTGGCATCAACTCTTACAGCTGACACGTGTTTGTTATTTGATAAATAGAGCAACAGTTTGTACTGAATAGAATAATATTATATTGTATTATATACTGTATTATATCATGTATTATAATGTATTGTACTATAATGTATTATTATGTATTATAATGTATTGTACTATAATGTATTATTATGTATTATAATGTATTGTACTATAATGTATTATTATGTATTATAATGCATTATACTATAATGTATTATAATGTAACATATTGTATTATAATATATTAGATACACACTCACATCTCTTGTAGAATGGACACCAATTAATGCACATCCCAGTTTGCCTTGAGGTACATACTGACCATCAACACTAATAGATTATAATACTGACTATAAAGTTAAACTATAATTTTTAACCCTTACTGTTTCTGACAGTCCACAGAGGCAGCTGCTAGTACTTGTGCTGACTCCTTTCCTATTAATAGCAATGTTTTATATTATCTTGTATCAGTCACATGTTCTACCTGATTTTGACTGTTGTTTCTTGGGTTGTTTAGGAGCAGTATATGTGAGTGAAGCATTACCACCAGCACCATCCATAGCACTACTAACACCAAATATAGATGCTAACCCTGTACCGCTGTAGAGTGAAGAAGAGAGATAGGACCACGCCCACTTTACTGTTGTTCTCTTATTTATAGCAATAAAGAATTATTTACCTTCCAGGAGATAGGAAGTCATCTTCATCCATTGATGTAGATTAGTGAGGAATTAATAAATGATCCGAATATTTGATATAATTGCAAATTTAGCTAACTAAACTAGAGCCTGTCTCAATGAAGAGCCATCACGTGACAGTTAAGTGGGTGTGGCTCATTAATTTTAATAAAAATTTAATTGCTATTATTATATTTTTTTGAGCTAAGAAATGACACACAATTTTAAAGTTTATTTCTTATATAAAAGTCAATCTTCACACACCAAATTAACGAAAAGGTTTAACAGTAGCCACAGGTTCTGTAGAACATTAACAAAGAATAAGATTATTAAACAAATAACTTACTTTTGAATGAACCTGTATGAACAATACATTTAATATACATGACATCATCCTTAATATAGCTACTGTCATCAAGAACACTCTTATCTGCAAACTTTGGAAACCCAGCGGTAATATTCATACGTACTTCATTGGCACTTATGTACATATCACTATTGATACTAGGAGATGGCTTGAATGTCTGGACAATATGGCGTCTATGATCTTGATCAACCGTTATTAGAGAAACTTTATAATCAAATGGCCATTTTAATAATGGATCATATTCTCCTGTAAATAAGAAAAAAGTGTTAAATTCACTATTAATATTTACAACATACCTTTCATTAGTACAAAGAAGATAGACACATGAGTATTAGTACCTATCCCGTCTCCATTAAGATAAGCACGAATACACATTTTGTAACCATTCCTTCCTGTATAGAAAGGAGGGCTATAAATTGATGTAATCTTGCCATCAATAGCATCTCTTCTCCTTCTTCTGATGTCAGGTATACGCCATAAAAATGACCCATTATATGTGCTAGCTAAAGATGCCTGGAGTTGAAGTTCTAGTTCAGATATATGAACTTAAACATTTCTGGGAGACGTTCTTGTTCTGCTACTTTTGTTGCTAAATTCTTCGTCTGTAATTGGAGACCTTCAATTATCTCCATTAATCTTCCAATGTAGTTTTCATCTCCTTGTTTCACCTCTGTCTGAATGTGAACAAGTTCTTCTTTCATCGAAGCAATTTTCTTCTCTATCAACTGAATGGTCTCAAAATGACCAATATAATTTACAGACAGTAGAGCACAATTCCCTTCAGGTATCTAGTTAGAGAGGATCATTAATAAACATCCATACATGTACATAATACCATATATGGACATTCCTGGGTAATACATACATGAGCATACTTTCATATATGGACATGTAGTAGGGGATTACCCTACAAAACTTACTTGCTGAATATGTCCTATAATCCCAGCATATTCAACCATAACATTGCATTCCAGGGAGATGTGTTTATCAATCTATGTAGCATATTATATGATGGTGCTATAATAATAATAGTAATGTTATAACTCACTTCACTTCTGTTGACAATGATGTTGCACCATTTACAAAAGATTGGTATTACAGTGCAAGTAAATTGATGATTCTAAACAAGAACACTTATAGTTAGTTAAAGACCTATAACAGACAAATTACAAACCCTGTATTCTTTAGCTACAAGTGGGACATGACAATGAGGACATGTTATGAGACGGAGTTGGCACTGCTCCAAATGTATCTTTAATTCAGTCAATCGAATCTCAACTCCACAACCTTTAGGACAAGATTTGATTCTGTATTCACAATTGCTTCTGTGATTTTGCTGTAGACAGGAAGAAAAAGATCAGATCTAGAGGAGAGGTTGTATATGAGAGTCTCACCTCATGTTCTTTAAGACTTCCTGTCCAGGGACATCCATGTTTATGATCTTGACACTTAACCAGTAACTTATCAACTTCCTTTCTTACAGCTCTGTCAGTATGAATCTGAATTTAATATGATTAAGAACCATACGTTACAATACTCTAAAAATTATGTAAGCTTACTGGATCATTTGGATCTAATGTGATTCTTGATAAAGGACATGTAGCATTGGGAGAACTAAATAGAGAAACACACACACATGTACAATGAAAACCACTACTAGCTATGATACCACTACTACAGCTATATGATACATTAATGACAGTTAGTGTCATATTTTATTATTAAAGATTTTTTCATGCAGTGGCAGTGATGACTGACTTAATGAAAACTTGCTGAGTAAAATGGGTAACAGACGGTTGTTTCAAACTGATGCATATCATAAGACCTATGAGATTATGCTGCTGCGGCGAAGGAGAACACGTCCATCACGTGATATTATAATTAATGTTGTTACTTGACCTTTACAATACGGTAAGAATTATTTTTTTAAAATTGCCAGGAAAATTCTCGCAAGGAATTTGAAGATAACAATTGTTGCATACTGAAACACAGTAATGTTTGGAGCGATCAAATTTATCGTATTGCCTGTGCTTTATTAACGGACAAACAAAGCATGCATGTATATACTGTATATATCCCTCGTCTACACAGAAAGTAACGAGAGATATACATATGTATCTACCTTAGTATTCTATCACAGCAAGTCTTGCACAGTCGTACTCCTTCTTCAGTTTGTATAGCGTCTCTTAATATGAGATTACAAGAAGGACATAGTAGAGACTCCAAACGCGCGTATTCTCCGTTTATTTCAAGATCATAACCTGGCATTACATCGAGAGCTCACCACACATAAACGTTTTTTGGACTGGAAAACAGAAATTGATAACTCAAACGGTTTTATACAACCAAATAGATCGAACGCCCAATAAGCAGCAATTCTACAAACTAATTGTGGGTTGCACTATATACTGCATATTATGCAATTTCAACCGCCACACACGTGCTTTATTTGTTATTCATATGTAGGGGCCAATAAATGGAGTGTTGATCAATGGCCATTTTCTTTAACTTACCTCGCATCTTACTTACTAGATCTGACCCTTATTCCTGTAGATTTTATAGTTTGAGCAGTTTTTCAACAGCTTTAAAGAATTTTCTCAACAGCGACAGTATACTAATTCTTCAGTGAAAAGTAAAGCGAACTTTTTATAGTTAATTGCTATGTTATGCTGTGGTGCAATATTTGTGCTGTGTCATTGTCATGTATAAATGATAAATTAAAGGTATACACCAAAAAATGAATTATCACAGGTGCTAGCTAATAAAGTTGTATTCTAGAAAGAAATGTTCTTGTTCAGCTATTTTTGTTTCTAATTGAACTAATCTGTATGTCATTTGATTGAAAATCGTAACTAGCTTTTTTCCGCCATCAAATCAATCCTAGGATTTGATGGCATAAAAAAGCTAGTTCCGGAGCTCCAGAGCATTGAAGAGAAGTTATTAATTGACTGTGTTATCCTGTTCTGGTTTATAATTCTGATATAATAATACCATTTCATTGACATCAATCATTCTGTTTACATTTTAAGGTATACAAAAATATTCTGCATTTTTAAATTGGCTACTAATGCCTGCTCATTGTCATGATTTTTTAGCTTTTCAAGATGTTTTTTAATTTCTACAAGTTATGGTCTCTTAAGTTGTTGATAGATTCACGACCTTTGTCTATCTCTATCTGAATATTCTCTAGTATTCCTTCTTAGTTCAGGGGCGTAGGAAGCAAAAATGAAATGATCAGGCTGACACTGAAGCATCCAAGGAGGTCTGGGGGCATGCCCCTCCCTGGGAAAATTTTGAAAATTGTGTTTGTCAGGAGTGAATCTGGTGCAATTTCAGGCCCATCACTACAAGTTTTTTCACGCATTCTTTCCATGCAAAATTGTATATACTAGCAATTGGAATGATTCGTACCATCCTTCCAATTGCTAAATCCTTTACTTAGAAAAGTTTGATCTTTCATGCTGGAACTGAGGTTTTTTTCCTGATCTGCTTTACCACACAAATGATAGAATGTGACATCTAGTGCTTCATCATAGCGAAGCCACTTCCATTTTAAAACCCATTGAGGCTGAAACTTCTTTGAACGATCTGCTTTTTTCCAAAAGGTCTCTTAGGAAAATTGAAGTTTTTTGGTTGGTGTGGCTTGTCTGGAAATACATAAGTTGTCAAGTTACTAGCCAGCTGATAAACAATAACACACGTGATTAAGCATGCAAATAATTTTGAGAGGGGGGTGCGGTGAATTAAAACATGGCTGCCAAATGCGTGTGAGTTACCAGCCTTGTTATTTTTTCTTTTTGTTTCATTTTTTGTGTTGTTAATTCATTATTACATTTTAATATTTGGAGAAGCTGAAAAATGCTCCAGCTCCTATGCCCGTGTAGTTGTGTTTTTATTTTCTCTCTAGATCCCTTTTCTTTGATTGCCGTAAAAAATGTACACTTAATCTAGAACAGGATGTTATTTTATTGCTAGTTATTATAAACATATTCATAATGAGAGGGCATTCCCAGGGAAACTCCCTTGTAATTCCCCTACAGTGAAGTGAAGTGAAACTTCAATGTGATGACTTACTTGTTGATATAACTACAGCCAATACTCTCTGTCATATTAATACCATGCATATTCGGCCATTTTATGCTTATGATAAAAAAATAATAGGCAAAATACTTACTTCAATTTTAATCCTATCTTTACTGTCACTTACATTATATACTTCATAATCTCTTGCATAATTACAGTGATGTGTGACAATGAGTACATTGAATTTGTCAGAGTTGACAATTTGATTCCAAATGATCAAAGCTACCTTTCATCCTAATCCTCAATATTTTGCTAACTTTGGGCAAGTGTTTTGTACAATACATAAAACTATAGAGTCTTTTAACTTCACCATAAAGAAAAGTGCTTAGATTGCAAGTTTTGGGGTAGAATATTTTCTAATTTTGAAGAATTGTCAGATGAAGAAATTGATAAAGGAATTTTTGCTGAGTTAGAAGGAACAGAGTTTAAAGGATGATGAGCTGAGTTTTAAATATCAAAAAAATTGTTATATAGCTATTAAAATGGCATTCCAAACAGGACAAAATTATATTGACAAAAAAATATTATCTAGACAACATCATCAAACTCATCGTGATCATGAGTCGACATACAGACAACCATCTCAGTACTGTTGTTCACCGTGTGATCAACAGACAACATCTATATGCCCAACTTGAACAGTGCTATCATTCATCATGTGATCAAAATGCTATGCATTTTTGACTAGATTGGTGAGGTTTGTTTTATAGCAATAAATTAGAACAAACCATGTATTTATAGTTTTAATTTTTTCAATTTTTTATCAGTATAAATTTTTATAAAGATAGTTTTATCATTTTTGCAAAATTAATTATTACTTTTGTTAATAATTATAGTAATAATTAGATAGGTGTGACCTTTATCGATGAATAAAAAGTATTAGGTGGGTGTGGCTTATAATATCAGGTGTGTCCATAACTAAAGGAGCATTGAGAAATCAACAAACACGATAGAAATAAATACCTGTTGACTGTTCTAGTGATCCGATCTAGTCGCCACGGCGAACTTCTTACACGTACTTTGCGCGCATTGACTCTCTACTCTGTCCATCTGGTACAGCTAGTACGAGATGAACACAGTAAAGAGTCCATACGTACAAATACTCGATAAACGATGATCCTTATCAACAACAATAGTCCAAGAAATAAATTACTATATATAGTTCGCGTCGTATTTGCTGCATCATTGTTACTGGTATCAGCATTATGACTGGCATCAATATTGTATCAGATTTCTTTAGCTAAGACTTTCCAATCATGTGATAAACACATGAGTCATAACACTTCCAGGGAAATATATTTTATAAATACAGTTGTTATTTTGGCCATAACATAGTAACTGCTAATTAAATGTTTGTATTGTAATATAACGAGCATTGTCTAATGAAAATATTGCCTGCATAAAATTCATCATTGTTATCTAGATAATAAAACATTAATTAATTAATTAACATTAATTAACTAAATATGAAGGACTCACTTTAAATCTTTGACAACGTTGACGTAGTTCATTATCACTACCTAAGAACCCCCAAGCAAATAATGGTGACATTGTTTCACTTAATATATAAAATCTTGACATAAAACCATTTTTAGTCTAGAAGAAAAATAAGATGTTTATGACAACCAATAGTTATTAACTGACATACTCTTAATAAACTTTTCTTAGCTTTCATAATAGACCATACAGATGTATTCAACATCTATATCAAATAAGGATACCCCTACTAATTAGTGACCTTATATTACTTACACTTTGTTTATTATTGTATTAAAGAGTCACTTGTTGGTGGGGACATTTACAACAATTTATATTAATTAATAAATGAAGCAATAATTATACAAAATTATTATATTACTATTAATATATGAAGATGTATTACTACAGAAAATTTTTCCTTTGTAATTTGTAACTACTCTAGATCAATGTAAGAAGATTAATGTGACTTTTAATTTATACCAAATCTAAACAAACTATAATTATCGCCAAATAAGATAATCTTTAGTCTCCAAATATGAACTAATCTAAAACATCAACTTCCAAGAATGTCAATGAGTGCTATACTGAAACCTTAACCCTATAAAGACATAAGTCAAAACTTTAAACTAGAGTTGGCATTTAAGGTAACATTTTGTGAAATATATAACTATATTATATATGACAGACATTTGATTGACATTCAAAACATATTATATTAAAATCAACAGAGAAGAGATAAATAGTCACTGAATGGAGTACTAAGGATGAAAGATTCTTGTTGTGTCTACTATACACTTGATGTACATTATATCATCTTTAACATAGGAATCATTGTCAAGGACTTTTAGCTCAGTAAATTTTGGACATCCAGAGGCAATGTTCATATCTGTTTTAGATCTCTGAAAACTACTACTACTAGGAGATGGTTTAAACGTCTGGATAATAGTATTCTCTCTGTATTGTAAAATTGAACTCTTAAGTATAATACCTTATGAAGAATTCTAGTCAATGTCAAGATTGATGTGATTTTATATTCCTCTAATACCAAATGTAAACAACCTATCACCAAATAGGATAATCTTTAGTCTCCAAATATCAACTAACACAACTCCTAATATGTCAACTTTCAAAAATGTAACTGACCCTTGTACTGAAACCTTAAATAAAACTCCAAATTAGCATTTAAGGAGGTAACACATTGTGAAATAATTATTATTACAAATATCCATTTGATATTAAAAGCTAGAATCAAAATAAAATAGAGAAGAGATAAATAATCAACTAAATGAAATACTAAGGATGAAAGATTCTTGTTGTGTCTACTATACACTTGATGTACATCACATCATCCTTGACATAGGAATCATTATCTAGGACTTTTAATTCAGCAAATTTTGGACATCCAGAGGCAATATTCATATCTGTCTTAGGCCTCTGAAAACTACTGCTACTAGGAGATGGTTTAAAACTTTGGACAATATGGCGTCTATGATCTTGATCAACCATTATTAGAGAAACTTTATAATCAAATGGCCATTTTAATAATGGGTCATATTCTCCTGTAGATAAGAAAAAAGTGTTAAATTCACTCTTAATATTTACAACATACCTTTCATTAGAACAAAGAAGATAGACACATGAGTATTATAGCCTATTCCATCTCCATTAAGATAAGCACGAATACACATTTTGTAACCATTCCTTCCTGTATAGAAAGGAGGGCTATAAATTGATGTAATCTTGCCATCAATAGCTTCTCTTCTCCTTCTTCTGATGTCAGGTATACGCCATAACAATGAACCATTATATGTGCTAGCTAAAGATGCTTGGAGTTGTAGTTCTAATTCAGATATACGACCTTTTAACATTCCTAAGAGACGTTCTTGTTCTGCTATTTTTGTTTCTAATTCAATTAATCTGTCATTAGATTGAAAATCATCATATGATGATTGATATGATGGTTTGGTAAGTGGTAACTCATGACCAATTTGTTCATTAGTTTGGATGTTAAAAGGTCTCATTTCTTTCCATTGAGTATCTCTTATCATTTGATGCTCTTCTTTATAACAATGAGTAGGCTCATTTTCAGCCATTGGAAATGGCAGAATAGTGGCATCTTCCATAGAAGTGGTAGTAGAGATACTATGTTGAGATTGACCTAACATGAAAGAGCAAAGTATATGTTGTCTTACTACCACTAAGTTTTCTGCCATACTATGATATGTAGGATTTTCTGATTTCTCCATTTGTGCATCAGTTAAGTACTCAAATACTGGATCAGGTGAAAATAAACACTCTGCTATATATTGGAGAAGAAAAGGTAATGTTCTACTAGTACTTGATAATAAGCTGAACAAGTAATAACTCAAGTGCTGTGTATTAACTTACCTCTCAGAATTAGTTCACCAGATATAAGTCTGATATGACATTGAGGACTTTCCATATCAGGCAATTGACATTGTGATTCTACATGTATCTGCACTTCAGCTATTGGAAATTGAATTCTATATCGATTAGGACAAGATCTTGCACAGGTATCCTTATGAGTTAACTTAAAATAGAAGAAAAAATAAGATAAAGGCAAGGAATACCCTCCCCTCATAATCTTTTAGATTTTAGTCCAGATGCATTCATTTTTGTGATTTGAACATTTACCAATATGCTCTCCAATAATACTACATTCTTGCTACTACATGCTTGTATAAACAAACAATATATAAATAGGTGTAAAACAATCTTTTCTTGTATTTCCCGAAGTAACACTTGCACATTTTAAATTGGATTGACTTACTTGTTGACTACAACCTACACATTCAACCATAATACTACATTCAACCAGTTTGTGCTTGTCCATCTAATGAACAAAGAGTCACTTGATACAAAATAAAGAAGAACTAACTACTCACTTCAATTTTAGCCATATCTTTACCACACCACTCACAGAGGTATGGTGCTTTAATGCAATTAAATTGATGATTCTATAACAAATGTTTTTATTACATACTCTTTAAAGAAAGTATTTACTTCATAATCTCTTGCATATAATGATGTTTCACAATGAGGACATTGAATTTGTCGGAGTTGGCATTCTGATTCCAAATGATCATGCATTTGATCAATAGGGATACGTTTACCACATCTATTAGGGCAAATCTCAGTCTTGTAGGTACACTCATGTTTGTGTATTTGCTGTTTTTAGAAGGTTACGTACTATATATGAAATTATAATGAGAAACATTGCCTCACCTCATGATCTTTAAGTTTTCCAGTCCAGGGGCACCCACTTTTATGATTTGCACATTTAACTGGTAACCTTTCTACTTCTCTCCTAACAGCAATATCAGGATGAATCTAAACATTATAAAGATATGATAAATCATTATAATGACTGCTGGGATATTATATATGACATACTGGTTCATTAGGTTCTAGTTTTAGTCCTGATTTTGTGCAAGTAGTGTTTGGAGAGCTATAAAATAGAAAAAAATTGGATAACATCAATAATGATATCTTGATTGTAGACCTAGTTGAAAACTTATGACTTAACAGAGAATTGACATCTCCTATAGCTAGTCACTTCATGAAGCCAAGTGACCAGGCCATGCAATGCATCCAGATGTCATATACTCCAGCTAGTACCTTAATATATTTTCGCAGCAAGTCTTGCACAGTCGTACTCCTTCTTCAGTTTGTATAGCGTCTCTTAAAATGAGATTACAAGAAGGACAGAGTAGAGAGTCCAAACGCGTGTATTCTCCGTTTATTTCAAGGTCATTATAACCCGGCATCATTACATCAAGACCTTACTACTACTGACCACACGTAAATGTTTTTGCACTGGAAGACAGAAATTAACAACTCGGATAGTTTGCACGAAAGTTTTGCTGAGAAGCCTACTACTTGCGGACTATACTATAATAGTGTAGTCATAGATAGTATAGACGACTTACGTAGTCAATACTATGTGTAGTAAAGCGGATGCATAGACCACACCCCCTACTTTAGATGAAAGTCGTTCGAAAATTAACAGCAAGTTTGAATGGCGAACTTACCTTTCATCTTGTACATCATACTTGCTAGATCTGTCGTGTTTTTCCACACCTTTAAAGAAGTTTCTTAGGCCACAGTGCTAACTTGTACTATACGTACGCTACCAGATCCTTCCTCTCCAAGCAAAGGGACTGCCATCGCAAGACTATAGCCACGTTCTTTAGCTTACCTCCCATCTTACCTAACTGCATCGACTCTCCTAACTGTTACTAACTAAGTAACTGTCTATATAATATCTTGACAGGGTACATTCCCGGGGAAATTCCCTTGATTCTATAATAATATTTCTATTGCATACTTCATAACCTCATAAATTGAATTTGTCGGAATTGGGCATTTTCAATCTGCAATTGTTTCATGAACATATAAATATATTTATAACAATATGTGACTCGTAAGATTTGAAGCAATTGTTAAAATTACATGATTACAGAATTAGTCAAATAACATGTTTTTAGTTGTCAATCATTATAAGGTACCAACCATTTCAAATGTTGTTAAACTAGTTTATTAATTACATTGTTACTAGAATCAGCAGATAGCCATTACAACAACTTGTATTATTATATAATATTTATATAATATGTATTTCCTGGAAGTGTAATGACACAATGTTTATCATGTGATTGTAAAGTCTTGTACTAACTGACATCAATTATTATTAAACTAATAAAATAATTACATATCTGACATTAAGTGTATAGTTCTTCTACCATGAGTCATAATATCATCAGCTAATGTTTGTATTGTAATATAACGAGCATTGTCTAATGAAAATATTGCCTGCATAAAATTCATCATTGTTATCTAGATAATAAAACATTAATTAATTAACATTAATTAACTAAATACGAAGGACTCACTTTAAATCTTTGACAACGTTGACGTAGTTCATTATCACTACCTAAGAACCCCCAAGCAAATAATGGTGACATTGTTTCACTTAATATATAAAATCTTGACATAAAACCATTTTTAGTCTAGAAGAAAAATAAGATGTTTATGACAACCAACAGTTATTAACTGACATACTCTTAATAAACTTTTCTTGGCTTTCATAATAGACCATACAGCTGTATTCAACATCTATATTAAATGAGGATACCCTTACTAATTAGTGACCTTAAATTACTCACACTTTGTTTAATACCATCAGACAACCATCCATTTTGTATAACAGAGAGGAGTGCTGATGGAGGACTACTAAGGTCATCAAAAGCATCTAACAACATAAAATCCAGTGCTACATCATAGACATTCATACACACAACCTATTGTTAGGAAAAAGGGGTGTGGTCAGTGTCATTATGTTCACTTACTCCTCGTTCACGTAGCTCCTCCTCTGCTTTTCGCCAGTTGTCAGGATTATGACAAAATTCTATAATGTTGTTATATGCGTCAATGAAGGGCTGAGGATCCTATTAAGAGAGAGAGAAGAAAGAAAATTTAATAATTTTTCAATTCTTCCAATATACTTCTCTCATTCATCCATTATTCCCATCCATATATCCATTTACCCTCTATCCATCCATTTACTCAACTATCTATCCATTCATCCTTACATGTTGTGAACTAGTTAGTAATGTTACCATCATATCACGTCCAGCTTCAATAACAAAGTCTCTATTAGCTGGTGACTGAAGTAACTCATTTAATGCTAATCTAACACAATATAATTTAGCAAGAAAATCTTTGTCACTTGTACAACTTAAGAGTTGAGTTCTGGTAAAAAATAGAAAAATAAATAAATAGATGAATAATGGATGAATGCCTGTAGATGAATGGATGGACAAATGAAAGAATGGATGGATGGACTATTAAGTATAAAACTAGAAAACAAACAAATGGATGAATAATGGATGAATGAATTGATGACATATAGACTAATAGATAGATACCTAAATTTTCTACATTGGACTTTCCCTTCGTCAACAAGCAACAAAGAAGAGATATAAAGTTGATGTCGAGAGGGGTTGCTCCTCTAAAGGGTAGACTAAATGGGTGTGGTCAACAACAGACACCACCTTACCACTTCTTCCATTGATTCTGGAGCAGATTCAAAAGAGTCCTCAGAATCAGATAAATAGTCTGTAGTGGGTGTGGCTAACACAGTGGGTGGAGTTAAAGGGTTAACTAAATCTGTTGCATCAAAGTAATCATCGGAGAGCGGACCTAAGATAAACAAGGAAAGTCATGTATAATGACATCATCATTACATATACATGTATAATGACATCATCATTACATGTAGTACATATACATGTACATGCATATTATTCCAAGCTAATGTCATTATTACCGATTGAGTAATTTTGAGACAGACTAAGGAAGACATCAGTATCATGAGGAACAGACAGATTCTCATATTCTAATGACATGATATCAACTGAGGAGGGTCGTCTATCTCCACCCCCTTCAATTGTATCATTTTCATTATCCTCCTCCTCCACAATCAATTCAGGTATAGGTGAGGGAAAAGAATCAACACGTCGGTGAGCAGAGATACCTAATATGACAAGTGTACATAAATTAATATTAGTAATATAACATACTAGAGTGTGAAGTTTGTTGGAAGGTATCTTGTCGATGTAAACTTTCAGAGAGGGGAGAGATGGCACGATAGCGTCGTCGTCTTTGACGTAAAATAACACCAGCTGCTAATACTGTGAGGGAAAACCCTGCTAATATAACTAATAAGAAACGAGTACGACTTGAAAGATGTCGCCAGTGACCTTGAAGCTGGAGAGAGGGAGATAGTTTCACTATTATATTAAATTACAGTTCAAAATTATAAATAACTGTCTTTTTATTTTCCTTTCTAGTTATTACGTTATTCATGATCAATCTACCTTTTCAGCTGAGAGCCTTAAACTACTGAACAGAGAAATCTGCATCTCCTCCAGCTGATCATAATATTGATAACTGTCGTCCTCGGTCTACCACGCCCCCATAGCGAGGGAGTGGTATACTGAGGATGCGCAGTTTTGCGCACAGATTATATCTAGTTACGCTAAAGGTCGCAAAAGTTCGAAGCAAGAATGGATCATAAAATGAATCATACAGCTCACTGTGACTTGTCTATGGATATGGATATGGATATGATGGGAGGAGGAATGATGAAGGTTAGTTTTAATCAAAGAGAGGACATTAATATTGGTATATCTTCTCTGTTTGTAGATGTTCTTCCATTTTGATGCCTGCCAGCAATTCTTGTTTAAATCTTGGACAATCACTACTGCAGGAGGTAAATATCATCACTTGATATATAAGTCTGATATCTCAAGTGTTTTGTCTTCAATCCAGAACTAGTGGGTGCTATGGTAGTCTCATTTATACTGGCTATATTCTATGAAGGACTGAAAACACTGAGAGAATGGCTACTGTATCTTGATATGAAATACTCCAAAAAAAAAGACAAAGTGACTGAAAGTGACCTAGTCAATACCAGTGACAAGATACAGTTAGTGAACACTAATTTGAAACGTCCCAACAAGTAAGCACTATATATCCCATTCTTGTATACTAATTTTTCTATTTATTATAGAATGAAGTCCATTTCTATTAGTTTTTGCATGCATACACTACAGTCATTTCTTCACGTCATACAAGTTGGTTACGGATATGTACTCATGTTGATTGCAATGACATTTAATGGATGGCTCTTTTTATCAGTATGTTTTGGAGCTGGTATTGGTTACTTCATATTTGCAAAGACCAGACCAATTGCAATGTTAGGAGTTAATAATCGAGAGAACAATGAACATTGTCACTAAATCATTTATAACAATAATTATAAAATTTGTGTAGCATTGTCATTGGTAAAAATTGTTATCTTAATAAATCATATATTTAAGCTAACATAATTGCCTTATATGGATCTTATTTTATGTTTGAATGACAATTACTATCAAATATCTATCATATCCCAATAATTGCTACTACTAGATATACTGAATAGTTAATGAAGGATACTTGAAACTGAGTATCTATTGAGTGTCTTTAGTAATCCATAATTGAGTGTACATCCATTGATAATGATCAATATCTATTATTATAATACAGTTAATTCCCTATATCTGTGATTTTCAGGTGGAGACGAACTTCATGGGACTATTTTAAGGATATATTCAAAAATAGAATAAAAATATCGAAATTGAGTATATTACTTTAAATATTTAACAATCCAACACTGTTAGAGTTTACTATCATTACCTAAGAAAACCCCAGAGAATAATTTGTCTCATTTAATACATGAACCTTGTTATGAATACATTTATAGTCTAGAGGATACAAGATTACTTGTCCAGGGACAACACCGTTAGTGTAGAGATGTCTTTATTGAATGTTATAAACTAATATGAGACTAGACTCAAACAAGTGTCCTTTATTACACTTAATTCAGAACAATTATCAGCTGCAGATCAACAAATAACTTTACTTTAAAATAAAAATTAATAATTATACTGTTCATAAGCTCTTCTATACAGGAAATATATAGAATCCTATTAAAATGAGGACACACCTTGTATTGATTAATCACCTCAACACTTGACAGGTAGACTAGTTCCTTTTTGTGTTTGAAAGAGAGAGAGAGACCAGGGCTACTATAAGATGAACGATACTCGTTGTGATCTGTCTATGGACATGGATATGGACATGGGAGGAGGAGGAGGAGGAAGAATGATGAAGGTTAGTTTAGAAAGAGAGATTATATTATCTCTTCTTCATTTGTAGATGTTCTTCCATTTCGATGCTTGCCAACGACTTATCTTTCATTCTTGGACAATCACTAATGCAGGAGGTAAGCATCATCTCTTAATATATAAGTCTGATATCTCAAGTGTTTTGTCTTCAATTCAGAACTAGTGGGTGCTATTGTAGTCTCATTTTTACTGGCTCTATTCTATGAAGGACTGAAAACATTACGAGAATGGTTACTGTACCTTGATTTGAAGCGCTCAAAGAAACAAGATAAAGTATCAGAAAATGATTTGGGTAGTCATTTCAGTGATAAGATGCAGTTAGTAAATAGCAATTTAAAACAACCTAGCAAGTAAGTCTCCTTCATGTTTCAGTATACTATTATCTTGTTCAGTATATTCTAGTATACTGCTATATACTATTTGTTCGTATTATAGAGTGAAGTCTATTTCTATTAGTTTTGGTATGCATGTTCTACAATCATTGCTTCACGTCATACAAGTTGGTTATGGATATATTCTCATGTTTATTGCAATGACATTCAATGGATGGCTCTTTTTATCAGTATGTTTTGGAGCTGGTATTGGTTACTTCATATTTGCAAAGACCAGACATATATTAGGAGTTAATAATCGAGAGAACAATGAACATTGTCACTAAAATGTTGTTTAGTTTGTCAATATATAAATTTTATATAAATATATTGAATTATTTATATCACACAATTTCCTTTTGAATCATAATAACATTGGCAAACATACCCTTTTAAATAATATTGGCAAACATTACAACTCTAACATAGTAACACAATCAAAACAGTCACATTTAAGTCATGTGCCAATTATTAATAATATTCATTACTTTGGCATTTAAATGGCTTTTTTATTGGGTGCTGAATACAAGAAGGAGTTCTACTTAGAAGAAGGGTTTACATTTGTTAATCATGGGTCATTTGGGCGTGTCCCACGTCCTGTATTTGAGGCCAGGATGAAACGAATTCAAGAATTTGAACAAAACCCAGACACATGGTTTCGCTACAAATACTATCCCCTCATGAAAGAGGGGCTTAAAGTAATGAGTGATTTTTTAAATTGTGCTCTAGATGAGCTGGTGTTTGTAGAGAATGCAACAACAGGAGTGGCTATAGCTCTTCATAGCCTCAAACTTAAACAAGGAGAAGGATTGATGGTGACCACATTGACATATGAAGCTGTTCGGTTCACTGCTGATCGGCTATGCAAGGAATTATCTGCTACTCATCACATCTTAGATCTCAATCCACCCTATAAAAACAAAGCTGAAGTAATTGAGCGATATCGGACATATCTCTCAGCTCATCCTGATGTGAGAGTTACAGTAGTAGATCATATCAGTAGCCCCACTTCAATATTATTTCCAATAAAAGAGATTGTTAAAGTTTGTCATGAGTATGGAGTAACTATAATAGTTGATGGAGCTCATGCACCTGGTCAACTTGAATTAGATCTAACTGATATTGGAGCAGAATATTATACTGGTAATATCATATTATAAATATTATAATATGTCCTCTTATTATCTATTTCAGGTAATCTTCATAAATGGATGTTCTGTCCTCGAGGATGTGCTATATTTTATATAAGACCTGATATGAGGGATATTACGAAGCCATTACTTGCTTCTTCCAATTATCTTGATGGCTATCCTTATGAGTTCTATGTACAAGGTACACGAGATGGTACTCCTTATTGTGTAGTCCCAGAGGTATTCAAGTTCTACCAAGACATAGGTGGATTAGTAAGCTCAGTATTACATATTTCAACAAGTAACTTTAACCCTTTATGCTCTATATAGGCTAGTGTCACTGGATATTGTGCCCCGTTGGTTCAGTGGGCAGCGAATATGTTGGCAGAGAAATTAGGAGAACACAGGATAGCTGTTCCTGACGATATGTATGCACCATGTATGGCTGTTGTACATCTTCCTGCTGAACTTCAAGGAACTAAGACTAAGGAATACGCAAATCATGTTGCTAAAGTGCTTGCACATCATTATAAAGTTATGATAGCAATAGAACCAATTAATGGAGAGTTGTGGCTTCGTATCAGTTGTCAGATCTATAATACAAAAGAAGATTATGAACATGTTGCTAAAGCACTTCTTGATTTGAAAGAGAACCCTGATAAATTAAGTTTGTAATTATTATTTTTGGTCATTGATTTTTGTTATGTCAAGAGAAATCAGTAAATAACACTTTGTAGCACATTAGGAAAAGAAGAGACAAATTTTTAGTTCACTATTGGACTATATCAATATTTAAATCTTTCAATAATACAACCCCAAGAAATATCAACATTATTTAATTAAATTTTAAAATAACAGGGGCTACCTATTCTACCATTAGAGAGCAATGTAGATGAGGTACAAGAGAATGTGTATTGTATGTTTTGAGTGTGAAGTTAAGATTGTGCAACTACTTGTTGTTGTTGTTGTTGTTGTTGTTGCTAAAGAAACATAAAATATAGATACATTAAATTACATGTAACACTACACTAACCTTAGGGGTAGACTTTTGCACCGGTAAATACAATTTGAACTCCGCAGGTAGTTCGTCCTCAGAGTAAAGTCGATCCGAGAAATAAACTCGTCTGATACGACAGTTAGCATGAATCTAAGACATCACATTATTATAGCATAATGACCTCATGACAGTCACATGACATACCTCAATTCTAAGTGTCTCAATGTAGTTAGTACCGTAAGCTCGGCGAGTGAAATCAGCCAAGTTGAACTGAATTTGATTCCAGCCATCATCTAATCTCATTGGCATTGTACATATAAAGGGTTTTACTCTTGTGGTTGATTGATAATTAGATGCTCGGAATCGTCTCCGAACATTTTTATCATCTAAAACCTAAATTATATTGTAATAATGTGAGTGATAAAAGTAGGTGTGGTTAATACCTGGACTTCAAATGAGAAATACTTCTTCATATTTTTGATAATCATGACCAAAAATGGCAATTTTATGCCGAGTGTTTTTGTGGTATCAGCAGGACATGATATGTATGTGGTACTGTCCCCATAAAAAGAGGTCATTATTACAATTTATTACAATGTCAACATGATAAGTCACTTGAACAGCTTATAACAGTAAAGTACTTTAGTTTTGTAATGTTCTCTTACCTGACATTAGTACCACATATTTCTAGAACCAAAGACTGAATATCATTGTCTGTTATCCTCTTAATGTGACCATTACGTACCTAGCCAGAAAACTTTAAAATAGAGAACACTGATTTAAATATCTCACCTTTTTGTCCCAAATTTGTAGAGGTTTGCTCCCAATGCTGTAAAGAACGGAGAGAAAACCAGATTGAAAGGTATTCTTAAACATAATGGCTGTTCAAAAATTCTCTGTGTGTAAATTTAGTTAGTTGCTATGGTTACAAAAAATACCGAATACCGTTATAATTCTAGAGGCGTGGCAATTAGTATTTGGTGGGTGTGGCGAAAGACCAGGCAAGATGGTTAGGAGTGTCACTGGTTATAAAGAGTTGGAGAGTACTCTAAAGCGTCTTCAACTAGCTGGAGGCAATTCACGTGATCTACGTACAGCATTAGTCATAGGACATAAGGTATAACATTATATAAATAAGATAATGACATTATTATAATAATAAAGATCACCAATCTTCAAGACCATATTGCAATACTCCTTCCTGTATCATGTCAAGATGATGTATCAACAGCACACTACACTTATCAAGTAATTCTACATTGTTGTATTGATTGTACTCAAGTTTATAGTATAGGTTGCCAGTACTTTACCAGGTGGTATTCAAATATTGGGACTGGCCGTGAGTCTAGCCCCTGCTCAAATTAAGTCTCAATTACCTCGTCTCAAAGGATTGGTATCATCTGTGTGGAAAAGCAGTTGTTGTGGTGTGAAAGAGTGGGTGGAGTTAGGTGGGTGTGGCTATCAAATGATTGTGTACTTTTCAACTGATTCCAGGAAGTAAGTAGTAGATAGATAGATGAATAGATGGATGGATACATGAATGGACAGATAGATAATAACCAGATGAACAAATGGATTAATATTTTGTGTAGAATTCGTTGTTTATCATTGGATGTCACTGATCCACATTCCACTTTTGACTTCCCTGGATTAGAAGTTAAAACAATATCAAATCCAAATTTAGTAGCAGTTAATTCTTCTCTTTCTTTTGACATTAATCATATTACAACAACTCAAGTCAATGCAGATATCAGCAAAACATTACGACACACCATCAAACAATGTATTGATACAATATCAAGAGGTGTGGCTACTTTTAAGAATCAGTTACCATCGGATGACGATCCTGTTAGTACATTATTACATAAAAGTGATATCTCTCTCATTGTTGATTTTTTTTGGAGACTGGTATGTTTGTATTACTATTATAAGATATCTTCTTAAATCCTTAGGTAAATGTTGAAGAAACCAATCCTCATGAAATAAAAGAAGGGAATCAAATAAAAGTTAAAGATGGTCTTTATTGTAAAGCTTATGTCCATGAGAAGACCTCCTGGGATGACACAGTGAAGGTCTATACAATAAATACTTATGACAGCTGCTCATATATAGTGTTTCCTCATCTATAGGCTTTAAAATTGGACGGTATTAAAAGTTTAATGATACGTCAGAGTTTGTTATTAAATGAGTTAGTGGATGATAATAAACCTAATGAAGACTCTCTGAACAAGACAACACAACATATTAAATTGATGTTACCAAGGAGAGTATGGTGTGTAGCAGGTACTCAAGGTTTCTCCCTTACTGACTATTGTTTTCCTAATGAGGGAGAAGCAGAAGTGAGGGAGAACTTGAGATCAATTTGGGGAGATGCTCTGGATGTTGTTCTTGAAGAAGATCATGAAGTTATTAAGACACAAGAAGATGAAGAGAGATCAATACAAGACAACAAGAATCATAAGATAGTAACTGGTAAGTATGTGTAGTTAGTCTCATGTTAAATTGAAGTATGTAATCAACTCATGCTTGTTAGTGTATTTCCTTATTATTTTACAGGTTCAAATACCACTGTATATTATCTAATAGCAGCTGTTATAGTCTTAATAATGGCTATTATATTAGTTATATTTACAGTATAAAATTATGTCTGAAATAATTGTGCAATATCATCAAAAGTATTATCATCATCTTCATTTTGACTGCGCAGATTTAATTTTGTCTTCTCTATTGTATCATTTTGATCCTTATCATCAGCTCTTAATACTTTTGTCTTTACAACTAGATTCTGATGTAACACTATTAATTGATCATAAAATCTATGAGGATATTAGTCTCACATACATTCATGAAAAAGTCTTACCTCTGAATGCGTTGGAAATTATCAGCAAATTTATCATTAGCTAAACTCACTAAATGATTTATGTACTAACAAAACACTAGAAACTAAATTAAATATTATCTATACAATACCTCTTTAGAAACCAATAGGACACCATTGTATATTAATGGTGCCTGTAATGTTTGAGTGCTACGTATTGCCTACAAGATGAACAGCTGCTATATTCTATTGCACTGAACTTACTGCAATAATCTTGTCTTTTTTGCTAATGGATAATCCTGAATTCTTAAATCCTGATGATATAGCTATCTGGAGCTAGTGATATACATGTCAACATGTTTCTATCATGTGGTTACCATGTGTTGTGCATCAGTGATACTTTTACATGCAACATGAAGAACGAATGGTTCAAATTTGAAGAAAACATAACCAATTTGAGGTATCTTCTCACCATTAACAACATCAATCTAAAGAATTATTACTATAAAAAACATGAGTAAAGTACTGACATACCACTTGAGCTGTTGTGAGGTTCTCATGTGATACAAGTAACCAATGACATCCTTCCTTTCTTTTTTCTTGTGCCTGCAAACATTAAAATATACTAAATTATAATATGGTGTATTTGTAGCTATGAATTGTAGTAAATTGGGACGTGCCTCTGAAAAGACTAAGATACGTCCGGAACATGAACTTGTGGTATAGTAATTCTCTTGATCATTAATGTATTGTACAAGATGGACAATTGGAGCATCCACGCTACCCTTCTTACTAATATCCACTTTATCTTGTAATACCCTCTTCTTCTCTATTAGAAAGAGATCTTGTTTGAGGGGAGTGGCCATCTTATTAATATTCATAACACGTGTTAGCTAAGATTTTATCAATGTTATCTAATTTCTACAGGTCTTTCTTTACTTTATCTGTTCATGTAAGGAAACTTCCATTATCTTTAACTCACTGTACACGATCCTGTCAACTTGGTGTAAAGTTCAGTTCAACTTTGTCCGGAGACCAATTATTTACAAACCTAAGAACTAATCACTTACCATTATATAGAGCTCTCGATTCAGCTCCTACAATTAAAAGTGCTTTATTGGAGTGGAGGAGTCATAAAGACTTGCTATCGTCAGATGAAAACTTTGAAGTTTTACAGATTATAACTTATAAAGCATTTAAAACTGGTTCTATCAAAAAACTAACGAGGAACTATGATTACCGAAACCTTTACAAAAGAGTTGGTCAAGATTTGAAGAGTCTAAAGTCAAACGAAATAGTCAAATATCTTTGGTTATCTGCTCGTGTTAGATGGTCCAATATGTATCCCATAAATCAAATTGTTATCAGATTAAAATCAGAAAAGTTAGATGATTTAAATGATAAAGAACTGGGTCTAATTCTTTGGTCACTAACTATTTTAAATCATTCTTCACCACAGTGTGATGAATTGATTAAGAAAATTGTCAATGAAACAGTCAAGAGACTTGACAAGGAGATATTTACTGATCAACGAGCTTTGGCCAATATCTGTTGGTCATTAGCAACACATAATAAATGGCCACCCAAACTTACTACTAAAATAATATCATTTCTAAAGAAAAATACACACCAATTTCATCCTCATTCTCTTTCACACATACTCTGGTCCCTCCAGAAGTCAGGAATTGTTTTAGATCAATGGCTTCTTGAATCTGCCGCTAATATTGTCAATTGTTATTTTAAAAGTAGTGACTCACAGACGGTAGCCATGTTGATATGGATATTAGGCAAGTCCCAATATTATAACAAAGATTATTACGACAAAATATCTGAAACTATCTTATCTGGAGAAGCTGTACGTATGTACACTCCTCGTCTTCTTGCTCACCTACTTTGGACAGCTGCTCGTGTCCAATATTATAATCCAGAACTTTTAGATTATATAGCAGAATGTGTCTTATCACAAGTTGATCATATGAATGCTCACAACATAGCTAATATTGGTTATGCTTATGGGTTCCTTAATCATTCTCATCATCCTCTTATGGAAGCATTAGCAGAACGTATTGTCAAGATTGTTGATCCATACTGGGGGCCTCAGGCTCTTATGAATATTGCGTGGTCTTGTCTAGTGATGGGTTTGTTTCCAGTGAGCCTTTTTGAAGTGTGTTTGAGTGAAAAGATGATAGCTGGTAAGTAGAGTACATTAAAACGTTACTGTATATATTCTTTCTCTCTTAGAGGTCATAAAAAGTGACACTATGGCTACTTTTAGTTCTATACAAATACTCCAGCTGGACCTAGCAACTCGATTTGAATGTCCACACCTTGCTTTACCTTGTCTTTCTCCTGAAGACCGTGGAAAGTTCTTAATGAGAGCTTGTATTGGGAAAGCTCCCCTACAGTCAACTTTCCACAATGTTGTTGCAGCAGCTGTGAAAGATGTTCTAGGGAGTGATAACCTGTTTATAGTAGAGGCTCAAACAACCAGTGGCTATGCTATTGATATAGAAGTCCTTTTGGATGGTAATAATCGAGCTTTGTCTATTCCAGTGGAAATGGAACGAGTGTCTTTGGAGGAATTAAAAGAACTTTGTTTAAAGAAAATAGTTTGTAATGAAGAAA
>OZ014421.1:6160912-6248412 GCA_963965975.1 Xestospongia bergquistia | reverse complement strand
CCTCTATATACCTAAGGTAAATAATTATCTTACTAATGGTAGCTATCCTAAATGACTGTGGTAAGTACTGATGTTTACTAGTCTAGAGCTTACTAATGGTAGTTATCCCTAGGTCACTGTGGTAAGTACTGATATTTACTAGTCTAGAGCTTACTAATGGTAGTTATCCCTAGGTCACTGTGGTAAGTACTGATGTTTACTAGTCTAGACCTTACTAATGGTAGCTATCCCTAGATCACTGGTAAGTACTGATATTTACTAGTCTAGAGCTTACTAATGGTAGCTATCCCTAGATCACTGGTAAGTACAGATATTATGTCAGCATTATTGACAACTATAAGGTTTGGTTGCTATGGACAGTACTAATACTCTTTAATATTCATATGTACTTAACTATAATATATTTTCTTAGTTTGTTTACATGGCTAAGGGAATGGAAACAATGATTCCAAGAACAAGAAGAGAAACAATAACTCAACTTGACACTCTAACATTGGGTCACACAGAAAATGAAGACGGTCCTAGTGAAAAGATTTCTAAAGATGAGGTAACTTAAATATTCTTACATAAAGAGTTAATACTTTGGTTTAAAACAGAACAAAAAAGTCAAATTTTTATCTGTTATAAGATATGGGAGCTCTAATCAAGACAGTGGTGTCTCTACTGATTGTAACAGTAGACGAGATTCTGATCATAGCTACTATGAATCTGGAGATTATACTGTTTTTGCAGAAGGTCAGGACAATATTGTTGCTCTCAACGAATCCTCTTTCACTAATGGTGACATTGCTATCTCAGCTGTCAATGAATCCTTTCTCATTAATGGGGACATTACTATCTCAGCTCTCAACCAATCCTCTCTCACTAATGGGGACACTATTTCTTCAGTTCTTAATGAAACCTCTTTCACTAATGGTGACACTACTACCTCAGTTCTCAATGAATCCTCTTTCACTAATGGTGACATTGCTATCTCAGCTGTCAACGAATCCTTTCTCACTAATGGGGACATTACTACCTCAGTTCTCAATGAATCCTCTCTCACTAATGGGGACACTACTACCTCAGTTCTTAATGAAACCTCTCTAACTAATGGTGACACTACTACCTCAGTTCTTAATGAAACCTCTCTAACTAATGGTGACACTACTACCTCAGTTCTCAATGAATCCTCTCTCACTAATGGTGACACTACTACCTCAGTTCTCAATGAATCCTCTCTCACTAATGGTGACACTACTACCTCAGTTCTCAATGAATCCTCTCTCACTAATGGTGACACTACTACCTCAATTCTCAATGAATCCACTCTTTGTAGAGCTGAGGATATGATCATTGCCACTGAAACACCATTACATTAAGACTCTTAAAATTTTGTCAGAGGTAACTAATAACAAAGATGGAGCATTTTGTCAATCCTTATATTAATTCGTTAATCTTTTATTTATAAAATAAATTATCAGTCTTTATTGTGTTTTTTTACATTTATTGAAAATGCTTAAAAATTTTTATTAATTGAGTTTGAAGAAAATATATCAAGTGAAATCTAAAAAACTTGGCATTGTGTCAGACTTACAACCTTGACTATAACATTCAAGACAGAGCTATTTGAACCATTCTATATTGCTGGCTATGGAATCAGGTAGCAAACCAACTGGACTCACAGCTGATGATACTACCTAGCAGGCTTCATTACTGGAGATAAGTTTAGTTGATGTGAAACACTTGTCAGGTCAGAAAGTCCTTAAACTATAAAGCAAATTAGAGGGGCATTAAAATAGGATAATATATTGACATCATATGCTTGTACAAATGTACTGTGGACTTTTAGCTGCTCAGTGAAGAATTCATTGAACCATATACATGCACTCTTACTATGGTAGAGGATTTGTGCAAAAATTAGGATACTTTCATAGTCTCTGAAGGAGTAATTCTATTGTATATCGTAAAATTATGTAAGTTTCAAATTTAGGGTTTACATTTTTAAGGTTTTTGATCAGTTTATACATCTCTTGAATCATTCTTATATTTGTTTTTCACTTCACCTCAAAAATATTAAATTTCTTATCCACTAACAAAATTAAGGAAGACAGCGATATAGAACTTGAAGCAAATAAGAATGAACTCTCTTACTGTCAAGTAAAATCGTAGGAAAAAGGGCATACAACTTAATATTACAATAAAAATAAACATTTAATATCTATAACAATTGTACTCACTAAAATAAAAAATAAACACCAACTGTTAGTTCACAAACTAAAGTTCTCTCACTGTCCAGTAAGATTGTAGCGACCTTCTTTAGTTGTGTGTTGATGGGAAAAATGAAATCGTTGCAAGTCAATCAATTGAGTATAATGAGGCAAAGGAAGAAGGTTGCCATGGTTGATACCAGTCTGAGTCAGGGCTGCAATGACTTGTTGACAACCTCTCTCAACACGTTGGCAAGCTTGACTGAGTAACTGATGGTTGATCCTCTTTTTGCGTAACTTCACCTCACGTTTGGCTAATTCCATGCCTTTAATGATTGTTTCTCCATTAGCAACATATGCACCTGCACTAGTAGATATTTGCTCCACAACATAATCAATTCTGCTCGTCTGTCCTGAACAGTTCAAAATTTCATCAGCAATTTCGTGAGCCATGCAGATAATAATAAGCTCTGCTTTGTTTAAGGTGGCACCATTAGGCAAAGAAAATACCAAATTAACTAATACCATTGGGCTAGTTTCTTCTCCAGGTGGACATAAAAGAGCTAACTTGCAGCGAAGTGGTAGACCGTACAAAGTAGCAAGGTAGGTCTGACCAAAATTGCTGGCTAGTGGGAACAACGCTGTTGAAGTATCTAGGAATCGATCATCATGGCTCATGGCCACTTTAGCACCCCCACATCCATCAACGTACAGAAACTTGCAAGAACGTAGAAGAGGACATCGGCGCAAATCAATTGACCCATACTTGTACCGAAGAAAACTTATTGATTGGATGTTCACTTGACGTCCGAGGACTGCGAATGAGTGGTGGGGTTCTTCTTTTTCAAATCGCTTGATGATACCTTTCTCACAGCTGTGAAACGGATGTGTAGTAACAAAACAAGTACCAGGAGTAAACAAATGGATACCAGTGTAAGCATTCTCTTCCAGCTGCAATGGAGGATCTACTAAACAAAGATGGCGTATCATAACTAAGTCACCGCGGTCATAGAATGGATTATCCTGAGGTACCTGCGGTGGGCAAGAAGGCATAAAAAGTACCATACTAGAATTTAAATCTCTTGCAGGACCTTCACGGAAGTTCTCACCATGAAAATGACGGACAATGTCAACACCCCACAATTTCTGGAGATCTGTGTGTGGATAGAGAATCATTCGACCACCATATCGTCCTTCCCATGTGACTTGGTGACGAGTATTTGTTGCCTGATCAATGGAAACACCATTGTAACGATCAGTGTCCCAAAAATCTACAGAAACATTCAAAGTTTCCAGGATCCTTTGCCAGAAGACGAACTCACGTCTTGTAATGGCGCTACCAGTCACCATCAGAACATCAGCTGGGGGATCTGTAGGTGCATAAAAAGGAGAAACTCGGATCTTCTGAAAATTGTACTCAATTAATTTATCACGCAAGTATACATCAGTCTGCCATAAGCAACGGTCAAATAGTTCAGCACGGCTTTCCATCTGTATTGTGATTTGCACCACAACAGTCCCTCCTGGTGGTATCTCGTTCATTTGAATATACATACTGTCACGGATATTGGGGTCATAGGTGACAGTGTAAGGTACAAGGGACATACCAATGTTAGCAGCTGCCACTGGAAGAATACGCTGATCAAAATGGACTTGTAGGAAAACTTTCCCACCAGATCCAGGGCAATTACCATATGGCATACGAGAGATATTCTCTATGCCAATTTCTAAAGTAGCCACTTCCCCTCTACCAAGATTCTCTGGACATCGCATAAATGCCAATTTCACTGGATATTGAACAAGTAAGGTTTGCTTCAGGAAAGATCGCTCAAAGGGACGACCTAATAATTCTATGCGAGGTATAAACTCGGCTTTGGAAACAAAAGGACCAGGTTTGTTTGGCGGAGGTTCGTCAAAAATACGTCCATAATATGTAATGGGTATGACAAAGGTGCTACCGGACGCTACTTCAGGGAGAGTATAACGTGTTGGTTCAAATTTGATTGTTTGAGTCGATGGTATAAATGCTTCAGCACCTGAGGGAAGAGCTAGACCGCCGTTATTTACCATGAGGATACCTGAAACAATGACTCTTTCATTTGGCTCAAAAATACCATCATCAATTCCAGATGCAACATGAAGGCTTGTTACCTCAGCATCATACCGTGTCCCAGACTGACACAATATGCCTCCATCTCCTGAGCTAACAACCCAAAGGATGCCTCCAACAGGAGCAGGTTGTCCATTAATACCAGTTGATCCATTAGACCCAGATGGTCCATCTCGACCTCGGAATCCAGGAGATCCACTGGGACCACTTGAACCACTTGAATAATGATGAAGATTACCATTAGAATCTCGATAGGAACCACCACTGCCACCACTACCCCCTGGACCCCCATGGCCACCAGACCCCCCAGCTCCTCCAGAACCTCCTTGGCCACCATTCCCTCCTTTACCAAGTGCTCCAAACATACAATCTACTTCAAACAATATGAAAACACGAGGGTCTTGAGCCTGTATGAGACAGCGGCCACCATACCCAGCGTGACCTCCATCACCTCCTCGCCCCCCAGGTCCTCCAGGAGCACCATTTCCACCATCACCACCTCGTCCACCAGGACCACCATTTCCTCCAGGACCAGAAGCAGAACTAAATCCAGAAGATCCCCTAGCACCATGACCACCTCGTCCTCCCATTCCACCATCACCTCCTCGTCCACCATGACCACCATGACCTCCATCTCCTCCTCGGCAGTTCACAAAGACCACCTCTTCACATCTATCTCCACCGAGTCTGGCAACAAACTCACACGTACCTGACACATTCAGTTCTTTGTTGTCCCCCCAGACATTAAGTATAACATCACTACCCTCGGTAGCATCTTCACCACGTAACCCAGATGAACCAGGACCACCTGGAAGTCCATCTCCACCTCTGCCACCACTACCGCCAAAACCTCCACCATCAAAACCTGAATGACCACTTGCTCCTAGTGAACCAGCTGGTCCATCTTGTCCACGACGACCATGGACACCACAGGCATACAAGGTAAAACCATGAGGTTTGGACAAAGCTCTTTGACTTGTGTGTTGGATGACTTGTAGGTCACGACAAACTTCAGGCATAGTACCCTCACGACGACGATCACCATAGGAATGGTGTTGCTTTTCAACGACAGGACGTGGCTCAATAGGTAGACGAGGATCTTCAAAAAAAGTTATTTTTTGAAGATGGTCAAGAAAGAAGTAATATTTTCCAATTGGGTCCCAGAGAGCTTGTTGGCCATTACTAAGACCAACTTCAGCTCCATACCCAATACTTATTGGACAAAAGATTGGAGGACCATGTGGAGGGCGAAAGGTATCATGCCATGGACGACGATAGGCTTTTGGTAAAGTAGCATTAGGATCATACATTGGTATAGCTTGTCCTGGATAGGATATTTCAGCTGCTTGTTCAACAGGTAAGTTCATATCAATAGGAAAGTAGAAACCTAACGGAAGCTGTTGCATTGTTTCAGTGTAGCTGGGTGGAGCATCAACAGGTCTAACAGCAACTTCTATTTCTTCTGTCTTTTTCATGCCCTGATCAAATGCTTGCTGACGTTGGATAAGCTCATCTTCAGATGGATGTATCACATCCCACAATCCATGGGTAGCTTCCACAGGAATTTCACTGGTTTCTGACTGTTTGGAGAACATCCCCTCTCCTGTACGACCCAAAGATGCCATGAAATTACGCATTTGAACAATATCATTTGCTCGAAATGTGGCAACAGGTCGACCTGTTTCTTGATTAATGACATTAAAACTAGTAAAATTAGAGCTCTTGGGGTCAGCTGAAAGAGGTTCTATTGTCAAGTTAGGATTAGCTGTAGGGAAGTTGAGAAATGGTTTACGATTTCCTCCTTTCTGTGTCATAATACGATGTTGTTGTGGACCTATAAAGAAGTTAATGTTGGCTTATATATATTATATGTATTATATATATATTGATACATGTAATGTATAATAGAACTATTTTCATAATAATTAAGATTATCTCTGTATATTAATATCAAAAAAGTAAGTCTATTATTAATAGCGTGTACTGATGTAGTTAAATTTTTGTACATGTTAAATTTTTTATTCACAAATAAATTTAGAAATAGAATATCATGGTATGACTTGTAAAGAAAACTAAATTCTGATGTATTAGTGGAAACAATTATTATGATTAATGATATCATTGAGATGATCCAGTGTTCACCAGATCATAACTAATTCCCCAACATACATAACATTTATTGAAAATGCTAAGTACTGGCAAAACACTTTTGAAGATCACATTTCATTCATTAATTTAATTTGTTGTACTTTTTTTAACAATTAGTAAGTTTATTTTAAAGCATCAATTATTATTATCTTGACACAAAATACACACCCACAAACACACACAACACAGTTAAGGGAACCCCCATTAAATAAAACATCTTAGTTGTGGTTCTACTCACTTATTTATAATATCCTCAATGAAAGTAGCTACTATTAATACAAGGGCTAGACAAATTGCTACCTAATTCCAGCCATTCCGTTATATCTCTATACTACCAAACTATGAGACATAAACCAAGATACCAACCAAGCT
Organism: Xestospongia bergquistia; assembly: GCA_963965975.1. Classification (NCBI taxonomy): domain Eukaryota; kingdom Metazoa; phylum Porifera; class Demospongiae; order Haplosclerida; family Petrosiidae; genus Xestospongia; species Xestospongia bergquistia. The sequence goes on along the minus strand of OZ014421.1, from coordinate 6,241,593 downwards.
GGGTGATGATTATTTACACTTAATGGTGTCTATAACAGTCTTCAGTTATTATTGGTGAGGACATAGTTGAGAGGTGACATAAATTACGCATGCACACAAACGCACACACAGCCAAATGAGTCTCCCTCCCTTTCTAATAAATCATATACTCAAGTTATATTTGATCTCCCTTCAATTACACAGATATAATGCAAGATAACTTGAAGCAGCCATATTCTAGCTGGGTCCCAAGATAGATTATATCAGGAGGTGCAAATATTTTCTATATAAGCTGTTACACTATTGGAAAGGGTTAATAAGTAATCATATGACTGTTTATCCTTTGCAATAGAAAGGGGAGAGGTTTTTGGAACAATACAAATAGGAATAAACACTAGAGCACATTATATAATAACAGAAGATAGAAGCATGTGGAATAAAGGGGACAGTATAAAATATTACCTAAATAGACACCACAAGATAATGAGATTGTATTAATTTTATTAATCTGCAAACAGTTGCATTACATACAGCAGACTAACAAACAACTATCAACTCATAAGTGTGGCATGATTGTCGGTTTGTACGAGTTAATACTACAATTAGGAGAGATCAAGAAAATACAAACTATTTCAGTTCAGTTACAACACCTAACATTACTTCAGGAGGTCAAACACCTTGATATGCATATTGACTAACAATCCTTACATAAATTATTTTAATACAAGTAAGAAAGGCATATTTATTGAGCTACTCACGAAAAGCATTCTAGTCAATTCAAAAATGTTCATAACAAATTAATGGTGTTAACCGTGTTATCTACCTGGTTCGATCGACACCCAACGTTTCTTCCATCGTTTGAGAATAGAAGACTTCCTTTCCAAGTACCCATGACACACTTGAATATAGCCTTCCTGCAGTGTAATCGGAACTTGGTCGGGCTGCGCCATTGTTGTTTGGCTAAAAGTCGACTTTATTTAATAATATTTATATTATAGCAACTCTTGGACTGGGTGTGCCTTCATGGTTGTCAAGAGCACTCTTGACAACCATGAAGGCACACCCAGTCCAGTATGGAGTACTTTTGTTTATATTATATAAATGTTATTTTACATGCTTAGAGCAATTAAAAAGCAAATACACACAATAGCAATGATAATTTGATGACAACTGCTGTAACAAAAAGAACTGATGTAATGATGTATGAAATAAAATTGTAAGTTGATTTCAAAAAGAAAATTCAATACATTAAAAAAATCAAAGCTTGGAGACACTTCAATTCCACCTCAGTTATTAGTCTAATGGAAAGTTCTGTTGGTACCAGAGGAAGTAAGAAGAGAAGGAGAGGAAGAGCTACTGTGTAGGCCATGAAGCATGGCTCCTTTAGAAGAGTTATACATTGTAGAGGGTGGAGAGTTGTAATCGTCGTGGACACCGCTGTCAGGAGACGAACATACTGGATTGTAATCTAAGGAAGATGCATCTAGTAATGGCAGTGTTCCATTCACTTCCAATATCTGTCCAGAATTGCCATGGTTGTTTGAGATGACCAACATTTGTCTTCTTGGTTTTGATGGAGAACTGATCTGATGACGTGTGTCAGAGCTCAATATTTCCAGCTGCTTCTCCTCCTCATCTAAAATATTCATTTCCAAACAAGTGTCTTGATCTGTTGTAGCTGATATCTCATCTGATACACTACATCTGCTTTGACTTGGTGAGATCTCTTCATCTTTATCGAGGGTTCGAAGAGATCGCAAAGAGTTTTGTCTGCCAAGTAGGTTCTCTGAGCAGATTTTGTAGATATGAATAGCTTCATTTTTTGAACTTTTCCCTAAAACTTTGGCAGCTTTTCCTTCTGGTCGTGTGAGACTATCATTACGATGAAGGGATTGGTTGAGTAAACTTCTTGATGTAAAAATGATGTCATCCTACAAATGTAGAGAGAGAGCAGTTGTATTGAGAGCATAGTTTATATATTATTACTTTTCTTGAAATTAATTTTAAATCTGGAACATCAATAGTGTGCATTAGAGAGCCATTACTGGCCATTCTGATCTCAATGGTGTCAGTAGTGAAGGCTATAATGTAAGGAGGAACATAAGCTAGAGAGAGAGAGAGAGAGAGAAAGAGAGAGAGAGAGAGAGAGAGAGAGAGAGAGAGAGAGAGAGAGAGAGAGAGAGAGAGAGAGAGAGAGAGAGAGAGAGAGAGAGAGAGAGAGAAGATAACAAAGAATTTAAGACATTACATATATTTGTAGGACATATTACACATAAATTCCTATCTTAGTTTACATATCGACTTTTACTCTATTGTAGTCAAAATAGTTCACAACAAGGAAATTATGATTTATATTGGGTAAATCCCTATGGTAATATATACGAGTAAAACCCTAGTAATTATATTGATAGGTAAATCCCTATTAATGATAATGAGTAGAACCCTAGTAATTATATTGATAGGTAAATCCCTATTAATGATAATGAGTAGAACCCTAGTAATTATATTGATAGGTAAATCCCTATTAATGATAATGAGTAGAACCCTAGTAATTATATTGATAGGTAAATCCCTATTAATGATATTGAGTAGAACCCTAGTAATTATATTGATAGGTAAATCCTTATTAATGATATTGAGTAGAACCCTAGTAATTAACTTACCAATACTTTTAGGCTCAGCATTCCAAACAGTCTCTGGTGAATTAAATACCATGCCTTCATGTAGCGTCAACACATGACATGACACTGGTAAGAGAAAAAAATAAACACAATAACAAGGGTTCTGATACCTAGTTCTGAGCATTACACAGGGTCCTATAACTAAGATATTGACTTACTGCTATAACCAAGAAGCAACTCATTTTCTGCTTTTTGTTCTACACCTATTAACTCTGTTATTTTAACCTAAAAATTAAAAAAAAATAGTTTTATCAATTCTCTTGTCCAATCATAACCTATTAATATATTTATATATCCATTCATCCATTCATCCATCCATCTGTCCATCTATACCTTAGAAGAGTCAAAGCTGTACAATTTTTGTCCATCTGTTGTCATTTCATCAATTGCTTCAACAAGTGATTGTTTCTGATACATTACACACAATTTTCCAGATGGACAACCATTCAAAAAAGTCATACGCATAGGTATATCATTTAATAACAATTCCTAGAGAAAAAGTACAGTTAAATATAAGACAGACAGACAGACAAATAATGAGTGCAATAAATTCTTACTCTGTGTTTAACAAATCCATCTACAGGGTTAAAAGACAAGACTGGTGTCATTGGAATGCTTGTAGATGAAGCCAAATGTTTCCATAGAAACATGTTTACTTTATTTTTAACAGCTACCATTACACGAAGAAATTGACTGTTTAGAGGTGTAGTGCAGAAAAGATGACAACCTAAATTAGGAGACAGATAGATGAATGGATGCATGGATAGATTATGGATAGCCAATGAGTTAGATAGACAGCTGGTATGTATGTATGTTTGCCATATATAGCATAGATGGTTGCTATGGAATGTATTACTATAATCTATGGTTACCATGGATATACATATTACTATAATATGTATATTATTCAGACTATTTTTCAAATTTTAATAGCTATATTAGTTTAAACGTATTGTAATAAATCAAGGATACATTTTGGTAAAGTATGATGAAAAAATGACATTGTTGTGTTGAACCAAATGACCTACCAACTCATCCCACAGGCCCTCCTACTTAATATCTAGGATTCCTAGCTAAAGCTATATCACTGTTTTGGCTGCTAGGCAGCACTCACTAGTTACACTTAATGGAGTATACATTGTCAAACAGGCTGGGAATACAACCATCCCGCCTCTTCACATTTAAAGGGAGATTAGAACTCGTACCCTAGTCTGCCCTGTAGGGACATATGTAAACAAAGACTATGTTGATAACCACCCCAGAGGTCATGATGGACCACAAGCACAATGATGCCCAATCTAACTTGCTTAGTTTTTCTCTTATATTTACTGTGTAGTTGGTTGCAAACACTCGTAGGTCAACATTTGATGACTTATAAACAACTCATGAAGTTATTAAGGTTTGTTAAACCTCAATTCTCATAAACCTTTCTTCATAGTAGTTTAATGCACACAATGGACAAATAGTAGATGTATGTAACTAGTGAATGGACGACTAAATTAAACTGTTAGATGAATGTATGGATAAATAGGTAGATGAATGGATAGATAGTTAGACTAATACCTTTTGTATGAGGCAGTTGATATGAACTAAGTGATCCTTTGTTGCTAATTTTTACAGAGTCATTAAGGAATTCCTCCAAAGGTACAGCGTAAAAATGATTGGTATCTTTTGAATGTCCTGTAATGAATGAGCGAGTCATTTGATTGTATTTTATTAATGCAAATACCTGATCGGAATAAGACCAGCTGGTGTCTATGAGCAATAGACATTTGAGCTATGGGAAGTGATTTATCGATAACTAATAGAGTAGATCCATCTTTGTGTGCGAGCGTGCATGTGTGTGTGTGAGAGAGAAAGATAGATAGAAAGATAGATAGAAATAAACACATAGATAGTTCAATGAAAGAACAATACCTCTAAAAATCATAAACGTCCCGTCATTAGGTGTAGCAACAATTAAGGTTCCATCCTCTGTAATCAAAGCAAATATTATCAGGGGCAAATAATAATATACCCACTTACCGCAAGTATCACCGCAAACAATTTTGTATGGAAAACTTTCCAGGACACATGTGGTCTCCCAAGGCTAATGAAAAAACAAGTGAGGTATTAATATAATAGTGAATGGTCTTTGTTTAATTGTTATTATAATGGGAATACATATACCAGCTGTAATTTGTATAATATGTCATTGATGATTCAGAAAACAACATTAAATGTTGTTCAGAATATTTAAAAATAATTCTATTCTGGCTATATCATTTTATAATAATTCAACAAACACAGTGTCCTTTTTTACTTGTACAATGTATGAACTTCAATAACTAAAAAGACAACAAAACTTACATCTCTCTTGTTAGCTGTTGTTCTTTGACTTGTAGGATGAAGACCAGACACAATCTTCTCAACTTTGAGTTTCTGTTTAGAGAGAGAGAGAGAGAGAGAGAGAGAGTAGTGATCATGAATGGTGCATTGACAACTAGGTGTATGAAATGAGTAACTTACTTGGCCAACTTCTTGAAAACTTTGTTCCAATTCATGATATTTGCGACTAGTACTAGAAGAAGATCCATTGATTTGTGAACTTAGAGATTTACGAAGCTAAAGGTAAAATAATTGATGTTGTGTGGAACTAATATGTTTGTATTATGTCTTACTTCTGTTGTGCATTTTTGTTCAACTTCTTTTAAAAGAAGTCCAAGAGTCCTCTTTCTCTTATCAGCAAACGTAGGAGTACAATATGCAGCCTTCTCAGCATTGATTACTATAATAATAGAATGGATTGTGATATCTCTCCATGGGGTCTGTCCATTTGTACATCTATCCATCCATCCATCCATTATCTATCTTACGTTTTGCAAGCAAAAAATCTCTAAAACCCGAATGATCACTAAATTCTCCAGTTGGAGGTAGAGGGGGTCCAAAGTTGGGGACACTCTCCGCAGAGTGAATAACTAACTTATAGCTGTCTCTAGCTTTGCTATAAGTGACAAGTGCAAAAATATGATTGAAGTGCGATTTGATTGATTCAGGATTGAATTGGAGTGCAGTATGATAAGCTTCATCTTCTCCGTCCACAAATACGATAACAACTATATCATTACCTATGTGCCGTTTTCTCTCCAACTACATGGATGATGGGTGAGTGAATGGACAGATAAATGGATGAATGGATGGATGGATAAATAGATGAATTTGATAAGGACAATATATAGTATATACCTGTTGTCTGTCATCTTCTGAATATGGCAACATGGTAGAAACATGGAACATAATCTCATGTCCACCAAATACAGTATATAGAGATTGTGTTCCTGTTGCATTGTTCTTATTGTCTAAGCCTCCTTTAAAATGTTCAAATCCGTGTAAGTTAACAGTTTCCCCAAGAAGATGCAAAAATTGATTAAATGAAGGACTACCTGTCTCTGTGCGTGAGAAGAGAGAGAGAAAGTGTGTCATGCATAATGAATACATCAACTATAATTAATGACACTATTAATATTTATTAAAGTTAACTAACTATTGCTAAACATCTCGTCATCTGTTGTTTGTCCAGCTTGTGCATAAAGAACTCCAATTTTGAAATTAACAGCTCCTTCTTGTTCTTCAAGTGTCAAGAAATCCTACAAGAAGACAAACAGCTGACACTATTCAATTATATCTATTGTCATCTATCCCTCCTCCCTTCCTCCTTCCCTCCATCCCTCCTTCCATCCCTCCCTCCATCCATCCATCCATCCTTCCATCCCTCTATCCCTCCCTCCCTTCCATCCCTCCCTTCCTCCCTTCCTCCCTCCCTCCCTCCCTCCATCCATCCATCCTTCCATCCCTCCCTCCCTCCATCCATCCTTCCATTTTTGCCTTTTGCAGTGAAGCTCCTGATATTTCTTTAATAGTCTTGTCATATTTAGGTAACATAAATTTCCTAAAAATCAAAAAGAATGATATTTCATCACATTCAATGCAGACTTGTATATCAACAAGAAATAAACAAATATGTAATTCCATTAGTTAGAGATTTGAATATCACAGCAGCTGTCTAATCCACAAACAGAGCTTCAAATTTGGATACATTTTACACAAACAAATTACTCATCATCTTTGTCAAGACCATTCTACTACATGTAGGGTAACTGATTCCATAACTACTGTCACATGATATACACATGATATCCTAAAAAGAGCACGTGTTGCTTGTCTTGGTGACAGCAAGGCAAGAGAAATGTCAACAAGAAATGTGGATTATGTAAGATATTAAAAAGGAATTTTACAAAGCATATCAAAGTGATATGTATACAATAAAATATGAGTATTATCATTACATAATTCCTTAGCTACTTGGGACACAAATATACAATAAAATTATATGGACACAAAATGAGACATTACAGGTGGCTGTACTTTCGTGATTGCCTGTGTCGACTGTGTTGGGAGTGTAATAAGTCAGCAATTCACACAGACAAAACATGATAAACACAACCACCGTAAGTAGATATACATTTATTAATGATATCCTGGGTCTATCAGTGAGCTAGCAAGCTAAGAATGCTATCAACTTTGGGAAAAAATATATATCTAAGAGTCGCTACAAACAGTAGCACAGGCATTTCCTCATGTTTTTGTGTTATCAGTAAAGATTGCATTGCAGACTAATTAAACTAAGTAATGGAGGTCACAAGATGGTGTGTCTGGTGTTTGTTGGATCAACTGAGAGCGTAAGATGATTAATAAAATAAAATTTAAACGAGACAGCTGCATGTTGCACATAGTTTAGTTCATTAAGTAATAGTTATGATGTAATTATTACATCATATAATATTACCAATGTTATCTGAAGACAAAGTTATTGTGATAATGCATTTCACTTGGAAGTTGACTAGACTATATTATAGCTCACCAAATCAAAGGGATTTATTTAACCTTTAATTGTACACGTACAGGTATATATTACACAACAGATAACATCAAAGCGATAAGAAATTGACAAGTTACTACTACAAACTCAAAAATGGTTTCCCAAAAGAAAATCCTTTATTAAAAAGCAAACATTACACAATATATTGGTAAGTAATGCTGTAAATGATTAATTTGTTTAAGCCACATTCTCAGACTCCCTTGATATTAGGAATGAGACTAAAGATATTAATATATTAGGTTATTGCAATGGCTAGGGACCTAGTAGTCTCATTCCCAGACTCCCTTGACATTAGGAATGAGACTAAAGACATTAATATATCAGGTTATTGGAATGGCTAGGGACCTAGTAGTCTTATTCCCAGACTCCCTTGACATTAGGAATGAGACTAAAGACATTAATATATCAGGTTATTACAATGTCTAGGGACCTAGTAGTCTCATTCCCAGACTCCCTTGACATTAGGAATGAGACTAAAGACATTAATATATCAGGTTATTGCAATGACTAGGGACCTAGTAGCCTCATTCCCAGACTCCCTTGACATTGAAAACAGGTTGCAAAACTTACTCTAAAATGGCCTTTGGAGGAGGTATTTTACCATTAGGTGGTTGTGCCATACAAAGTCTCTTGTTGCCCTGAAACAATAAAATAGGAAACAATGACATGTCTCTTATTATAAAAAAGGTATCACATGTGTCTATGTCCATTAGTCCATTAGTCCATTAGTCCATCCATCCATTCACTGATATTTACTGTTTTTCTCCACAGTATACACCGATATACACAGTCTCCACCCACAACTGATAAGAAAAACGGGTTTTTTTCGTTATCATAACATAAGAAATTTTGATGAACTAAACAAGGATACACAGATAATACATGTACATGTACATCATCTACATATACATGTACATCATATACATGTACATGTATATGATGTACATGTACATCATATACATGTATATGTATTTGTAGATAATGATGCATTTATGTTCATGGATAGAATTTTGTTACCTTTCCCCAGGAAATATTTGAAATACCATCTTGTAGCACTTTCTGGGTTTTCTAGCAAAGCATGGACACCATTTATCTGTAGGGGACAGATATAGTCATCAATGAATGAGTGAATAGAGAAATGAATGAATGGGTGGTGCTGACCTCTTCACTATCTCCTGTTTCCTTTCGAAATGGTCCTACATTAGAGGATTTTGGGGGTACAGGAGAAGAGTTAGTACTAAGCAACTAGAGAGAGAGAGAGAGAGAGAGAGAGAGAGAGAGAGATCAATAATCATATTATGACAAATTAAGTGTATCAGTGTATCTCAGCAAAACACACATCATTCACACAATACACAGCTGCATTGTCAGACTGCCCACAACCTTCCCTCTAAAAGGCACTATTTCAATAAGGACTATTCCCCACGTTAATATATTGTCTGTGGTTTCAATGTTAATAGTTACATCATTGAACTGTACAGTGACATAACAGACAGACATAGCAGCTGCTTTAAATCAATTGCTATAAAAAATTAAGCTTCAGAAAAGATGGCATCCAAAGATTATTCAAAAAAATAACATTCTCTATAATTCTGTTAATTTATATAAAGCATACCTACTGTATATAATATTGTTCTCATCATATTATCTATAACCAATATAAAGACATTTAATTTATCTAAGCTACTAGACTTCTTCCAAAGCTTACTACATCCAAGTTAAAAGGAGAAATAGTCCTTTATTGTTTTATATATCAAAGAACATGGCACTCATGTATTCCATGAATTATGATGTCATGATGTCTGGACAGTGTCCATTATTTACTTAGTGGAGGTAGACAAGCATGTAGTGTGGGACATGATACTGATCAAAGGGAGGCTACAATCTTTTCTTTATTTAATAAATAATTCTCACAGGAAATGAATACACCCACAATGTCTATTGTCTTAAAAGCTGAACTATTTCATTATCTCTTTGTACCTCTGTTTCTCTCTGTCACTGTCAACGTCTTTCTCCGAAATGATCAACAACCTGATAACTCTTTTACATACCTCAGACAATGTTACATTCAGCTTGAATGACCATATAAGTAACTACAGCAACAAGTCTTAACATCGACTACAATAAATTACAACATTCTGGCTACAACAAGTGCAATATGATAAAATCTAATAGCTAGTAATCAAGGAGGACAACCGCAGACGTGTACCACTTGTACCCTATATGGTATTATTAAATAAACTATTGTTGCCAATATCCCATGCTGATGTTAGTGCTAAGTAACAAACATAATATCTAGGTGTGTAGGATGATGATATAATTTAGTTAGTGTGACACAATATAGTTGTAGTTTACATTTATAAATTATTACATTATATGCTATAATGAAGACTTTTGCTGTTATCTGTCTTCATATTCTTCTTTAATTACCTTATATATCTCCTAATTTCTCTCTATTCTTAGTTCAATAAGGAATTCTAGTGATAATATACACAGCTGCTACATTTACATCAATTAGATTATATAGAACCTATAAACACACAGTAGCTTGGATATTATTAGTATATTGTTAGTAAACTTGACATTACCGATAGCAGCTGCATTGAATAATATTAAAAATAAGGGAAGTTGGTTCAAATATATTGGGTCAATGTTTTCATTCAATTACCCATGCATAACATATTTTTAATAATTCTTTAATAGGTGTCACATATTGCTATGACAACAACACGTCTTCTCACTAATACACAGAATGAACACGTGTATAAGACAATTGACTATTGTCAAACAAGTTAGCCAGTGACATTTTAATGTGACAACACCAAAACAAATCATTTGAAATGGTCATTGATTTATACATGTAAATTACATGAATCATGTGACTTTTTGATGGGACAGTACTTTAGTTGCATATTTAAACAGGAACAGAGTACACATGTACATGTATGTAGTTCTAATTATAGGTTGGTTTAGGCAAGAATTGTTTGTATAACTTCTAATCTAATATGTACATTTTGTGTTTAATACTTTGGGAGTAATTACTCATATAGATGAGTGACTTTGAAGTGGAAAGATCAAAGTACAATGATGAATAAATAGATAGATAGCTACATGTAGAATGGATGGATGAATGAATGAATGGATAGATAGATGAACAGATGGATGGGTAAATACCACAGATCAAACCATATGACATTACCACAACCACACACAACAAGATTGCTACAACCCTACAACTACACACTTTCCAGAAATTGACCAAAAATGATCTATTTATAGCAACAGTCAACAATTAGGCTCCAAATATCATACCATAGAGACACACACATCAATAACAAATTTAGACGTGATGTACTACTTTTCCTGTTATGTCTCTTACAGTCTATACCATATAGACAACACTACATTTAATAAATAACTGAAAATCATAACAATATAATGTATTATATTATAGTAATACACATATATCACTAAATAACATTAGTTATGCTTATTTGCTTGTGGGATTACCTAGGTAAGTATATAGCTAATAGATGTAAGTTGTTATAACATCTGGGTAATAAGCCTTTCATTCATCCATTCATATATAATATGTATATCATCAGTATGTTATATGTGGGTTGATTTAGTCTAATTGTTGCCTCATCACAAGTAACTGTGATGTCATATGATGTCATAGTCAGACAAAGTGCATGATAACTAACTGGAAACTGACTTGTCAGTAATGACATCATTAATTGGACAATGGTTGTATTAATATTGTATCTATTCATCCATCTATCCATTCATCCAGCTGTCTATTCATCCAGTTGTCTATTCATCCATCTACCATCTATCCATTCATCCAGCTGTCTATTCATCCATCCATCCATCCATCCATTAATAATGTCCTGTGGAAACAATAATATCCATTTCAGGCCAATACTAACTAATGTTTTTGAACAGCACTAAAACAAACCATGTATGTAATAGTTAAATGCCTCACCCATTCTCAATCCAGACTAAACTACTACTATATACTATATAATATACTAGTACATTATAAACCACAATACACTGATAACAGTGACATTATGTGGGTAAAGAAACTTAACAAGTAGTATTCCATATAAAGAAAAAAAAATAGAATTTAATTATATTAGCTTTGGCATGGCAAGATAATTTTTATTCAATTAATCACAAAAAGACAGCTGCTGATTGTAATTTATTAGGATACTTCAAGGGGTATTTACTGTGATAACAATACTACCTACAAAATTATAACTATTGAAAGAAAAGTGTGCATTGGCTAGCGTAGGAATTGTCATTGAACAATTGTTTTATATTTAATATGCTCTAGGGAACAAAACCAGACATCATAAAGATTCTTACAATTAACAAAGGAATAGAACATGGCAAACAGAGAGACAAATTGATCTATAATGTACTCCAATATATTTCATTTCTAACTGCTAAGACTGTTTGTTAAGCTGCTTTCTGTACAAATTTTGTACACAATGAAGTTTATAGAGTAAAATGATAAGGTGTTTTGATTTCTCTCTCTCTCTCTCTCTCATTCTCTGCATTTGTTATCACTTACTCTGTCCAGAGATTGGCTGCGCTGTCGAGAACCTCTTGACAACATCCCTGATTGGAACTCAAGAGAACTGATATCTTCAGCCTCTACAGAACTGATAGCAACATTCACTCTAGTGGTATCAATAATACTAGTAGTATTACGCTTTTTGTAGCGTTTTGGAGATTTTTTGTTTTTTTCTTTTCTCACTGGTTTCCCTTCATCAATGCAATCAAGAAGATTTGGGCAACTAGCAGCACTGGTTAGGCTTTGATTTAGTTCTGTAGGATCATCTACCAGAACTTTACGTAGCCTGAAAGAACGAAGCATTGTTTATTTGTCTACTTGTCCAGCAATGCAAAGTGTACTTTAGACAAAGTTCAGCAGCTGGTAGCAAATGTGAACTACTGTGTTCCAAAGTATAATATTCTTAGCTAGTTAACGGTTCAAACAGTTTGTGGTGCTAACAGGATAATTTAGCAGCAAAGAGAATACTTTCTTGTCACTTGAATTCAAAAAATTCACAGCTCTTTTCACCTCTCAAAACTTAAAAACGTTATTTCCAAGATAAGTTAAAATATCTGACGAACTTTGATGCACTAAAATGCAGCAAGCCTTTTTATCGAGTTTCATGGCCACGTAGTATTTCCTTTAGCCAAACCCCCACTAACTAAGTTAAGAGTGATTTTCACAATGCTTTGTTTATTTTGCCCTCAATAGGCGACCTTTATGTAAACAAATTTAAAGATGAGCATTCTTATTGTCTTTGTGCGACCTTACTTCGCGTGTAATGTTATTTTATCGTGTAAGTGCTGCTTACCTTTGGACTAGCCTCAAAGATTGATGGAATAGTTGTTTTGACAGCTATAGCCTCGCACTTTCTTATTTTCTCCTTCTTTATCTCTATTCTAATGCCGCCTTACGTAGCAATTTCGCTTGACAACTTTTCAGCTTTTAGGCTAACATCGCCAAAAATAGTGCGAACATGAAACGTGGCTCAGGAAGTTGCCACAATGTTTCAATAAAACTTGTGTTACGCTTACAATGACTGTTATTTACTACCATTATAAATTAAATTTGTTAACTTGTGTCTCTTAAACTAACCTCTTAGGAGAAGCAGGCTCCACAAACCAAGATGTTAGCGATGTGCGTCCTTGCCTGTGTCGATGTTCCAGTAGAGTAGAATCATCTGTACTTCTGACAGCATAAAGAGCTCTTTTCATTTTTCTTTGTAATATTGTTTTCAAAAAATGAGAAACTGGTCTTTTTGACAGATGTACACATACAATATGTTATACCAGAGTATATGCATGCTTTTTATAGTTAAAGAAACATTCTTTAGATAGTTAGTGCCTATGCCAAAAAATGAGGAGTGTTAATTATTAATAAATTATAATGTACTATTGTATATAATACTGTTGCAGACGCGGTGAGCCCCACCCACAAAGGGTCATTATTATTAGGGGCGCGACGGAAGGGAGGTACACGTGGTACTGGTATCGACCTTTGCATGGGAGACGAAACCCAAGCGAAAAAATCCAAAATGGAGAAGGATGATCTGTCAGAGGGTATCTTATATGGGATGGGTAACCCATTACTTGACATTTCAGCTGATGTGCCATCTTCTTATTTAGATCAGTACGGACTAAAGCCTAATGATGCAATTTTAGCTGAACCCAATCATCTCCCAATTTATAAGGAATTAATTGAGAAATATCAGCCCGTACAATACATTGCAGGTGGTGCAACACAAAACTCCATTCGTGTGGCTCAATGGATGTTACAACGCAGACATGCTACCAGTTATATAGGATGTATTGGAAAGGATGAGTTTGGTGTTCAACTTCGGCAACAAGCTAATAAAGATGGTGTATGTGTGCAGTATCTTGAAACCACAGAACATCCGACTGGAACATGTGCTTGTCTAATCACTGAAAAGGTACGTTCTCTCGTTGCCAATTTGGGTGCTGCCAACCATTACAAGAAAGACCACTTGATGCAACCTGAAAATTGGCATTTGGTTGAGAAGGCGGGGTTTGCTTATATTGGCGGTTTCTTTTTGACTGTGTCTCTTGACTCCATTTTAGAAGTTGGAAAGCATTGTGCCGAAACTAACAAGTATTACATGATGAATCTATCAGCTCCATTTATACCCTTAGCTTTTAAAGATCCATTAATGGAAGCAATGCCTTACATCGATATTCTCTTTGGCAATGAAGCCGAGGCAGATGCTCTCTCAAAGTCTCTGAGCCTTGGAGTAACAGACATTAAAGAAATAGCACTAGCAGTTGCTAAATCCCCTAAAGTCAACCAGAGTCGTCAACGCATCGTTATTTTCACACAAGGACCCAATCCCATTCTCCTATGCAAGGATGGCAAAGTCACCGAGTTTGAAATCATGAAAATCACTGAAGAGGAGATTGTTGATACTAATGGTGCTGGTGATGCATGGGTTGGAGGTTTTCTCTCTCAGCTGGTTCAAGGGAAATCTATTGAAGAATGTATTCGAGGAGGTAATTACGCAGCTAATGTGGTTATAAAGAGATCTGGTTGTACGTACCCTGAGAAACCAGACTTTAATTAAATAGAGTTTGTTGTATTGGTTTAAAACAAACCAAGTATTATTTAAGTGATATTCAATAAGTAAATAATAAGTATTATTAGTTTTTTCATTATTATTAATTTTTGATCAATAATTTGATTGTGTGGGTTATTATTATGTAACATGAATTATTTTTTGTTAAAGAAATAGATCTAAATAAAATTTAGATGATTATGAAGGTACTGAATTTTATAAGAATTGAAATGTTTAGAAAAAATCAATATTTTTCCTCTTGTCGTACAAGCTTCATAGCTTCTTTATACGAAAGAACTTTTGGTTTGTGCTGCTGTATAAACTGTTAAAGAAAAATGGGAAAACTGAAGTAGTACTTTTATATTTGAAACAAAGTTACTACATTATGGTATATAGTCACAATAAATACAGTTAATTAGTTCTGAATATCATCACCTGTTTTGTATCATCAACACTTGTATAATGATAATTTGGTGAATTTCCAGAAAGAATAGATTCTGAAAGACAACGAGATTGTTCAATTAAAGTCTTTGTTAAATTGAGTTGTGATTTCATGAGATCATGAAGTGCAATCATTGCTGGAGAATATGCTGTAACAGCTAGAGAGAGAGAAAGAGAGAGAGAGAGAGAGAGAGAGAGAGAGAGAGAGAGAGAGAGAGAGAGAGAGAGAGAGAGAGAGAGAGAGAGAGAGAGAGAGAGAGAGAGAGAGAGAGATGAACGTGTGCATACATGTATGTCATAAAATTAGGAAATAAAGAATCTGTAGGAGAGAACATTTCAATTACTTCCCACAAACAAAAACTAGAGTAACATTCCTTTGATGGCACTTAAATACACTACTAATTCATAACATCTCCATTTATAGCTCAAACTTGAATACAATATACATAATATTATTAACTTCAAAAGAATTTCAACAAATCCTACTACACACATAGACACATATGTACTACAGTGGATCATTAGACAACTAGTCAGTAGGAGTATATATGGTAATAATAACAACACATGACAGGAAATCAATCAAGAGTAAAGTAACCAGCACGTTTATCTACTATAACAAGTTCACTTTTGTAAAGGGAAATTTATAACATGTAAATCAATTTCCTTTTGGAAGTCATTTTGAACCAAGTAAGGTAGTAGCATAATTATAAGATGATAAAAAGGGACATGTATATCTGAATGACATATTCACAGGATGTCTTACATATATTGTATCTAGTATAGTATTGAGTGGGACATCCTAGTAAGGATCATATGACAGATATAAGGATTTTCTTGTATTACCATATTGGTAATAGAACGGTTGGTTACAAGTGGACATAATATTTTAATGACAAACTTAGACATAATGATATTGAGGACACCTTTATAAAGTATACATTGATATATCATGAAGTGCATATAATAGGTAACATTATCATGTTCTAAATTGACTTACCTTCTAAAGCGTCTCCATTAATTACATGAGGTAATAAAGGGGTGGAGTCAAGATATTGACGATTATAATAAGGGACTCTATGTTGCTGAGGTTGTGGAAAATCTTGGCTTATTGGGTCTGTTTGAGTTGCAGTATTCCTTCTTAAGTGATTGGGTTGCCGTGGTGATGAATGGGTTTGGCTAAAAAATTCTGCATATACAAACAATATTAACAATAGAGGACATGTTAAACAATTAGTTAGTTACCTTGTGATTTTGTTTCATCATTGTCATCATCTAGTGATTCATTGTCTTCTTCTGTCGAATCCTCTGATTCGTTATCTTCATCGACTTCTTCAAAATCATCCATACTATATTCTATCTCTTCTTCAAGTTCACTTGCCTCGCTATCAGTCTCATCTGAATGATGTCGCAATGACAACACTGGGGATTCCCCTAAATTACTAATAATAGATTCGTTGACGCTGACATCATTTGATGACAGGAGTTCATCCACTGTAAATACATGAGTCATGTGACCTGCCTTTGTATCAGAAATATCTTTATCTATGTCTGAAATGTTATCTAATGTTTTTGATGAATTGCTATCATTTGATTGGTCACTTTGTTGGAATTTTTTGGTAGATTTTGGTATGGCTTCTAGTTCATCAATTGTATAGACATTGTTTTGTAATATATTAAAATCACTATCAGTATCATCATCAGAGTCATATGACGCATTAATCCATGAATCGTCATTTCTAATAATTTCTTCACTGTTATCATTAACTCTAGGTATATACGCTTTCCTCTTTGTCAAAGGATGTTTATCCTTATTACTAAAACGAGTATTACTGGTAGATGAAGTAGGACTACTTAGTTGAGATGACATATCACCTTCGACTATTTTAATCTTACTTACTGAGGTATTTGTTCTATCACTCGTTATACTAACACTGTCAAAACTATCCTCCTGATTGTCATGTGATTTTCCTCCTGCTCTATGAACTCTCGAGACATTCCTTTCTATATCATTTGTCGGTTTATGAGGAAGAGTGGAAGGAGTTGGGTTTGACGATGAGGTTTTCAGCCATTGTTGGGTGGAACTTTGCCTGGTAGTTGTAGAGGATTTTAATTTTGTCGCAAGTGAACCTCTCACTGCTTGTAAATAAGATTCAAGGCCACCTTCCATAAAAATCTCCTATGTATCTCCTTCCCACATTCAAAATTGGGTGTGTCGTGTGCGTCAATTAGAATGGAATAGTAAACTAATTTTCATAATTGCAATAATTATTAATATTATAATTAATGAATTCTTATAATACGGATAGTACGTTAAACTATTTTGCAGTTCTGTGCACAAGCTCTATAAAACGCCAGTCACGTCATCTCTAAACAAACAGACCTCTTCCTCCAGCTGAAGATGTCTGCCATTTTCTGTGGTTGTTGTGGTGCTTGCTCTCAAGAGAAAGAAGGAAAAGGTCAGACCTATAAGTTTCAGGGGAACAAAATAATGCATTCCTTTATACAATAAGAATATACTCTCCAAAAAGGCAGGGGATTATTTGTTATTGATATTGTACCAATGTTATTATTCCAATGTGTGTAGTACATACTTATAATAATATATATATATTTTGAATATAATAACCTCTTCAATAGAGCCCAGGGGATAGATAATATATAATATAATATTATAACCTTTAATTTATTAGTTAGTTAAACTTTAATGATATGATAGGAGATTAGAGTTTTTCTGTTATGCTTTCTCAAATCTCTAGTCTATTTTGAGGGGCAGCAATTTTCATAGTCTCCATTGTATTCATAGTTTGTTAAATGATTCATAATTCCTCTTATATGAATTTGTTATTAAATATATGATCACATAACGCGTGAAACTCGGAGTAAGAGCAACATAGCGAGAGCTCTGTTCTTTTGTCCTTTAATTCTGTTCTAACAATAGTTATAATAATAATTGTTTGTTATACTAATAAAATTAACAGAAAGGAAAAACAAAATTATTTTTCTATTTAATTTATTTCATTGTATTCTATTGTCTTCACTGGTTTGGGAAGTGATGAGGAAATTGAAATGGAAACATTATAAAGATGATAGGACTAATAATTCAATTTACTTTATAGAACCAGATAATATATGGCTGTTCTGAGGATATAAAAGTTTGGACTATAATTTCAGTCATAATAATTATTAAATATTTATAAACATGTACCTGTAGAAATGTCAATAAATATATCAAGTTAGTAATACATATTTACTAGTACAGGTTGTAGGTGAAGATAAAGCTAACGAGTATAGGACTATCTAAGTTAGGTGCTAAAAGGTGCTATTCGGCGTTAAAAAACCTCAAAACACACCTTGACATGTGATGATTATAATAAAGTTGTTTTCTCACCTCATTTTAGTAGCAATGACAAAATGTGTTATTTAACATCTATAGTTGTTTATATAACATAATTATAGTAGCTTTTGTCTAAACACGTCTGTGAATATTATTTTAACATTTGCTTGCTAGCTTGCATATTGAGATGTCTCTTTGTTAAAAACAAGTTCAGCTGAAACACTAACATCATTGATTGTTTCATAACACACATATACAGTTGAATAACATATACTAACTAGACAGTTGAATAACATATACATATTTAGACAGTTGAATAACATATATATAACTAGACAGTGAATAACTTAAAATTATATCATGTTTATTAGTTAAATGTAGTTAATTGTTGCTTATAGCAGTCAGTAGCTTCCTTGTAATCAATGCAGCTGGATGTGTGCTACATTATCAGTGTTATTTGAGAATCAGCTGGTAATTATATAAATGTATAAATTAATTTATTGTACTAATAATTACAGCTGCTGTGATAAATGCTGTGTTCTGTTTATTTGTAGATTCTGTTAATTATAATATTTCATGTTCATAATACAGTTTTATAGATAATAGATTTTCTATGTGTAATAGATGTTTCAGACAACTATTTACACTTCCTTCTGTCTGCAGTCTAAATTTACTATTGAAAATTTGTAACCAGAGAGAGGATATCTTTCTTTGTTTAACATTTGATCTTTGAGCACAGCCCCTTCACAGCATAATCTAATCTCTAGTACATGATACATGATCTTGTACATTCTTACATCATTGAATGACAATATAATGTGTAAATATCTTCTCTTCTGATATAGAAAGACCCTACTACTCTCCAGATTTCAAAGGACCCATTCGTGGAAAAAGCAGGTGATTTACAACAATGATGTTTATATTTCAAGTAACATTGTAATTACATTTTGAATGTCCAAAAATGTGTATGTGTGTAAACATTAATACTGAAAGTAAAGTAGAAATGATAATGAAACAAATATGGATTCTTGTCTAGTTTTTGTATGATAGAATTATATATGAAGCATATAAGTATGTAACTTAATGACAAAGCATCTTCTAGTCCCATACTAATCCTTTGATATAGTATTCAACACATTATTAAGGAGATCTCTGTACTAAGGATGGTCTCCAAGGTGCCAAATTGTTCTCTATAATACAAATCTTTCAAATTTTGTTATTAAATATTTTTGCAGCTGTTTGTTTGTACATTACTAAATTATAATTGTATTTATAGAAGCAGAATACAATGAAACTTCTTTCTACTTTGGGACCTTATAATTGTCTTTAGTATAAGTGAATAATACATTAGAACATATGTCCCTAATATAGAGTATATAGAGATAGTCTAAGATAGTTGCCACGGTAATGTGGTTTAATTTGGCTGCAATGATATTGTTATTAGGGGTGTTTTACTCACAACACAAAGTGTCAATGGTTTACTAACAAGTCTATCACCTTACAAGTAACATGTTAAGGTATTCACAACTTCCTTAAAAGGACAATACACAATATATAATGTCCATGTTTTCCTGTAAAATATATGTTTTCTTGTAAACCAAATACATAATTTACATGATCATGTAAATATTTACAGAGTAGTAGAAGCCATTACTCATTCTCTTTCTTCTTTAGACGCCCAAAGGACCTCCTTTGTCTGGGTTTGTTTTTGGCTTTCATTGTGGGCATGCTAGCTATTGGAGTATATTGTGAGTTCCCCTCTGATATCATGTGATATACCAGCTGTTGTCTTCTTTAGCCTGGGTTAAAGGTAATCCCCAACGATTGTTGTATCCAGTGGACTCCAAAGGAAGATTGTGTGGGAAAGACGATGAAGTGAAGTGAGTGGATTTGTCTGTCAGATATCCTACTTCCATCCATACATCCCTCCATTAGAGACACGCCATTTCTTCTTTTCTTCGACTGGACCAAATGCGTTCGTATTGTAGCCTTCTCAGACCTAATCACTGGTAATGTTGAAGCTAGTGACTTCTTCTCCTGCTCCACACAACAGGTAATAATTAGTTTATTCTGTTACATGTAATTCTCATACGTGTAGGTTTGTGTCACTGCCTGTCCGACAGAGAATGAAGTTGGACTGCGTGCTAATCCTATTTGTGTTGATGGAATTGATACTAGTCAATTTAATATCTTAAATAATGTCTCTATATTGGACACAGTAGAAGCCACGGCAGCTGCTGCTGTGAGTACTAGAATCTACATGCAAATAAATTATATTTTTGCTCTCTCTTTCATACTTTCATATCCCCACACACACACACACACACACACGCATGCACACAGACCCTTGTTCAACTTATTATTGAAGAAAAGTGTGCCCCATATTACATTAGCAGTGAAAGTCGTAAGTATTAATAATTTCTTACATATGTAACATCTTATTGTAATCTCTCTCGTGTACAGTTGCAAATCGCTGTATTCCCACATTTGCTCAGCTTGATTCAATCATAGATTTAACTAATGTCACTTCTTTTAATGAATCTCAAGTCCCAGATCTCAGCTCTCTCATTTTTGAGTTAACACTCTCCGATATTCTCAGTGGAACTTTGTAAGAAAGCCATCACTTTGTCCTTCACTCTCTCTCTCTCTCTCTCTCTCTCTCTCTCTCTCTCATTAAGGACACAAGCTATCTTCCTTAATGCTCAAGTGCTTATTTATGGAGTTCTTCAAGACTTGGAGGTAGTTTGGCCAGCCATTCTCATGTGAGATATGAAAATGAAGACATTTCTATACATAACTATAACTCTATGTACTAATAACATTCCATAATAATTAAAATAATAATATATATTTTGTTGTACACAGTGGTGCTGGTATAACATTACTTGTCTGTTATCTCTATGTGTTTTTTATGAGGTGAGGTCTTTGTAATGTACCTATCTTCTTGTCTCCCATCTCTTATTTATTCATTAGTCCATACATTCATCTATTCATCCATTAATTGATTCATTCAACCATTTGTATATACATCTGTCCATTCGTCTATCATTTGTCAATTCAATATTGTAAAACAACTCTTTGATCTTCTTATACAGATATTTTGCTGGTGTGGTTATTGGAGTTAGTATAATACTAGGACTGTTATTGATAGCTGCCAGTAAGTCTATTCACAGCTGCTAACATTCCCAGTTCCCAGTAACTCAATACCCATACTTTTATTATTTATACTCAATGTCCACATTCCCAATTCTCAATAATTCAATACCCATACTTCTATTATTTATACTCAATGTCCAATTCCAAGTTCTCAATAATTCAATACCCATACTTCTATTATTTATACTCAATGTCCAATTCCAAGTTCTCAATAATTCATACCCATTCTCTCTTACTTTTAGTCACTGGGTTCTCATATTTCCAGTATTACTGTTTTGTATCTGGAAGTGTCAATATACCAAGCTTTGCCTCTGGTCTAGTCAATACATCTGTAGTTATTGATTTTCTCAACACATCGGAATCATTTGCAGCTGCTGGTTGCCAATTTACTAATCCACTTCGTGATTTCTTTGCATCTAATGCGCCTTGGTATGAATATCAGAAGGAAACATGGCTAGTTATTGGTAAGTAATATGGCTACTTTCTTGAATGATTTAATTGTCATTATATAGTCTTGTCTATTCATTTATCTGTTCATCTATCTATTATAGGTATTGTTGGCACATTGGTCTTACTGATAATGATCTTTTTGTTGATCCTGTTTGCTAAGAAGATAGCTATATCAGTCGCCATTATTAAGGAAGCCAGCAAGTCAGTTAGAGACACCATGCCAGCTACTAAATGACCATTTATCATACTAATAAATTAGTACATATTATTTTTTTTCTTTCTATTCTCTTCAGGGCTATAGGTTATATACCTGGTGTTGTTTTCTATCCCATATTGACGTGGTTATTTATTGTCATAACAGTGGGATATTGGGCTGTTACAGCAGTGTATCCTAACATAATGTAATTGTGTTATTGTTGTATTGTTATATATATACTAAATTATACTACAATATTATATTATTGTGTTTATACTTATAATTGTATTGTATTATATAGTACTGTGTTGAATTAATATTATTACGTACTATTAAATTGTAATGTATTAAATAAATACCTTCAGATGTTCTTACTTTCCTCTAATACAAAGAACATGTCACCTAATAGGTATTGTGGTTATTGGGTATTCCATTAAAACTCATGAAGAAGACCAACCATGCTATAGTTAAGTCAGTATGGCCTCATTACTTTAGCATTGACCACTGTATAGATAGAATGTCAGCATAGTCTTGTTGGTCTAGCATTGACCAAAGAATAGATAGTTCATGTTGACTAGTGTTAATGTCATCATGGTCTGATATTTTGACCACTGCAAAGAAAGGTCTAGTCTTATACTTGTCACTGTTATATGAGTCTTTAACATACACTCTATATTTGGTATATAGTTTTCTCTACACAGCATCTGAAGCAGAGCTTGTCATTACACCAGAAAATGATACGTATACTAACATTACTTCTGCTGATGGGGTCTCGTACATTGCTGGCACAGTCTGCACATTAGATGTGAGTTAAAACATTGACTGGGAATACAAAATAGCAATAAATGTGTTGAAGTTATATTTATTAAATCTAGCAACTATAGAAATTTGCTTTTTGATTGGAATTTCTTCTTATTAATATAGACATTCAATGGTGACCGTGGTGATAATAATACTCTGTTAATATTTGACGTTAATAGTAACAAAAACCTCACCGTCTCTTGTATGTTTAATCGATTCTTTACATCAAAGTAAGTCATTATTAACACAACTACTGCACACACATGCATGTACTCTCTCTCTCTCTCTCTCTCTCTCTCTCTCTCTCTCTCTCTCTCTCTCTCTCTCTCTCTCTCTCTCTCTCAGTTTGCTACTTTATCTTCAACTATATATGATATTTGGTCTCCTTTGGGTTTCTAATTATATAATTGCTCTCGGTGAGTGTACTATTGCTGGAGCATTTGCTTCCTACTATTGGGCCTGGAACAAACGGAAAGATATTCCATTACTTACTACTGGAGCAGCCTTTTGTAGAGCTGTGCTGTAAGAGAGAAGAGATGGATGGACAGACATGTGAATTGAAGGACATATTATAGCCTGAGGAATGGATGAATGGACTGACAAACTATTTTATACATCATTAAATTACCTTATTACTATACACAACAATACATCTGTTGTTTACTTTATATTATTGTGCAGATTCCATACTGGATCATTGGCATTTGGAGCTTTGATTATAGCAATAATTCAACTAATACGTATCATATTGGCTTATATTCAAAAGAAATTAAAGAAAAATAAAGAGAGCAAGATAGCTCATGCTATTCTTACCTGTATGCAATGCTGTTTCTATTTATTGGAGAAAGTTTTCAAATACATCAACCGTCAAGCTTATATTGAGATTGCGATTTACGGGTATGATTTCTGTACTGGTGCCTGTAAAGCCGTTAAACTTATTCTCAGGAATATTATCACGTAAGTCTTTTTTAATCCTTCCTTTCTTTTTAGCAAAAATTATTATTTGTCTCCAGTACAGCTATTAAGGACAGAATTGTTGGTCTATTATTGTTTATGGGTAAATTGTGTATAGTCGGCATAATGACTGTCATTGGGTATTTGGGATTTGCACAGTATGAAGAATATGGACGAGCAATCTGGCAGAGAGAACTCAACTACTATCTTGTACCTCTCATTGTAAGCTCTCTCTCTCTCTCTCTCTCTCTCTCTCTCTCTCTCTCTCTCTCTCTCTCTCTCTCTCTCTCTCTCTCTCTCTCTTAACTCGTTTTTCTAATAGATTCTAATGGTCCTGGCATATCTGATAGCATCCGGATTCATGTCAGTCTATCACATGGGAGTAGATACAATCTTCATTTGTGCTTGTAAGCTCTATTACTTTATTTGTCTATCTATCCATCTGCATGTTGATCAATCCATCATTTAACAATTCATCTCTCTATTTAACAATTTCATTCGTCCATTTAACAATTTCATTTGTCCATTTCTAGTGGAAGATCAGGAACGTAACAATGGTTTTGACCAGCCATATTTTATGAGTAACAATCTCCAGAAACTCATGGGAGTTCATAATCGTGTCAAGAAAGAGGAAACAGATGGTGAAGGAGAAATACTAATGCAAGATCTCGAAAATAATAAATAAAAGACAATTAAAGCTAAAAAAGAAACTGAATTAATTAATTAAGTCACAATCTGATAATTAGAATATATAGGTATATGTGGTTTATTCTGATGTAGGTTATTGTGTGAATATGGTTTTATTAATTCTAGATATACATAATTATTGGCTGCATATGTAAAACTTGTTGTCTTTTCAATTAATGCATCCTTTTCAAGTGCAGTACAGCAAAAATAGTGGTCTCATTCTCACACTCCCTTATGGAAGTCTAGAAATGAGACTACAAAATATCTAATATAGTATGGGGACGAGACTACAAATGTCATGAAGTCGAGGAATAATATCTAGACTCCATAACCAGTAGTCATTGGGCATGTACAACATTAGTTCTATGTCAAATGTTATGTTGTAAATATATGGATTAGGGTTGTGTTGTTTCTGTATTGTTACAGGTGAAATAGTTTGCGATATGTCTGAGAAAAGGGGTTTTATAGCGTCTGAGATCTTTGTGGACGAGGTAGAGATGGTAGAGGACATGTGACTAATTTTGACTCTGTTGACTATTCTGAAGGTAGGTAATATACATGTACATGTACATCCTTATATTGCGTAGTTTTAAAGGGTAAGAGAAAGAGGGTAGCAGTCACACCCTCTCATACACATGATCTTCCGCCCACCAGTACAACTACTAATGAACCAGTAAAACATGAGGTAAACATATATATCTTTTATTATAATTATATGAAATATATTATTATGCTATCTTTGTTATTTTACAAACTGTTACAGCTTGATCCATTGAAAGCTCCTAGAGATCACACATGCAGTCCAAACCAAATATAGTCAATAATGGTCCTCAACTCTTCCATTCTCCACAACTATCACATTCTCCTCCTACTGATTTCCCTTCTCGTGAGGAAGAAGTACCATCTTTGACTCATCACTATACAACACCATTAGAACCTTTAACTATGCCACCTCAACTAGCTACTACACTAGAACACATTGTAGGACAATTAGATCTACTAACACAAGTAAGTAACATACTTTAATATTAGGCCATAGTCTACATATAACAGAGTTAGTTTGAGGTAAGAACCTCTGCATTGTAAAGATAGTTGGTTGTAGTTCTATTACATTATAACTATATCAATACTGTTTTAGTAGGTCTGAAGGTGTCCAATTTTGTGTTAGTGTTTTGTTTTATTATTAATTGAGCTTTTGTTGTACATATTTATTAAAGGAGAGTTTAGTATTACTATTGTAAAGCTAACTATAACTTGTCTCCTTGTAGACCGTATCAATCCTTGAACAAAGACTAACATGACCAAAAATAAGGTAAAAGAATGTCTTGATAATCAACAGAGAATTACCCTTCAAATTCAACCTAATGACTAAATCTTAACAACATTTTATTACAAAGAATTAAAAAACGTCAACATATTATTGTTATACTCTTCATGTTGTATTATATATACAGTATGTACTGCTTTTAATAATGCACTACTAATACTAGAGTAGTGGGCTGGTCCTAAACTCTAAGTATGCAAACCTGATGAACCCTAAACTTTTTAAACAAGTAATGAACAAGGACTAAAAGCTGGAATAAAACATCTAAAAAGAACACTAAACACTAGAGCAGGTATTAAACTAAAAAGACTCAATTAAAACAAAGATTGAAGCAGAAATTAAATTAGTGAAAATCTCAATAGTCCAATCAAAGGTGTCCAGGGACCATTACTAATGAGCACATGTTGGCTAGGCGGGAAAATAACATTAGCACACTCCTAGCAAGGAACAGCAAACGCGTGACCACCATTATGGCGGGAAAAATCAAATGTCCATTAAATTAAGGCGGGAAAATTACACGGGGGAACATCAAAACACTTTAATAGATTTTTAATTAATTATTAAAAAAGATAATTAAATGATTGTTTTTTTTGCGAAAAAAATACGCTAATGATAATATAATATCTTCTAAACCAAATTATTATAATATCTTCTAAACCAAATTATTAATTAACATTAATTGCAAATGTCTACTATTAAAGTACACAATACAAAGAATTATGATCATAGTTGCTTAATAAAGAAGTTTGAGTTCTATTAACTTAACTCTAGAAAAAGTTGTTGGTGATTAATTATTAAGTTTGACAAATAAATATCTTTTGAAGAATTTCAATAAAAATGTTTTTTGAAGAATTTCAATAAAATAGAAAAATACAAAAATAGAATAAATACAATAAAATAGAAAATACAAAAAAATAAAAAATAAAATAGAAAAAATACAAAAAAAAGAATAAGATAGTCTCAGTAGTTGAAGAATCACCAAATCCATCCACAAGAGCCACCAAGAGTTCAGTCCATCCACAAGAGTCACCAAGAGTTCAGTCCATCCACAAGAGTCACCAAGAGTTCAGTCCATCCACAAGAGTCACCAAGAATCCAGTCCATCCACCAAGAATCTAGTCCAGCCACAAGTGGAGAACATAGAGAGAGAAAGAAAAGAATAACAACTGGATTACTAAAGAATGGATGAAAAGTGGATGGATGGGATGGAGAGATAGCTCACCTTTTTCACCAGTGCTGCTCCTGCAGGGAAAGAAAAGAGAGTAGTTATGAACTGATGGTGACAATGAGTGGATAGAGAGTGAAGAGAGACAGAGGAAGTGAAAAGGGACCACCAATCTACACACACACAGCACACACACACACGCACCCTAGAAGATCAGAGCTCCCCCCCGCCACTCGGCGGCCTGAGATATTAAAAAAAATTTTTTTAGGCCGCCGAGCGGCAGGAGGGAGATGATTTTTAGGGATTGTATGAGTGTGTGTATGGTGTATAGGCTGAATAGCCCAAAAAAATAAAAATAAAAATAAAAGAAGAGGAAAGAAGGCTTGAAGGAAGACAGGAAAGAGTCCATGACATGGAGAGCGACTCATCTTTTACATCTAGAGAACATCAGAACAGTCAAAGAACATCAGAGAACAGTTAAAGAACATCTGAGAACAGTCAAAGAACATCAGAGAACAGTCAAAGAACATCAGAGACGAACAGTCAAAGTTGAGTCCTGAAAAGAGAGAATAAATCAATTAGTGAACTGACTTTACAAAAATTAAAAAAAAATTTAAAAAATGAAAATAAAAAAAGAACAGAAAAAGATGACAAAACTGAAATGAAAAGATGATCCAGCGACGAGAGGGGCGAGTCGATCCAACGACGATGTAGAACATAGAGGGAGAGAAAGAGAGTATTTGTAACAACTCTAAAATGGACTAAAGATGGATGGAACGGATGGAGACATAGCTCACCTTTTACTAAAAAGCTCGCAAAATGGAGTACCTTTTAATACCAACAAATGATCCTGTCATGCTTCAATTTGACAACAAGTCATCAAAAACTTGTGACAAAATTTCCCGCCAATTTCCAGGCACTAACAAACGTGTGACCAACATTAATTGATTTTTAATTGATCTGATTTAATTGATTAACCACTAATTAATTAATCTACAAGTTGTTACTGGAAAGAAATATTTGTAAGGAAATATCTATATATGATATAGGGTACAATATTTCTGTCAGAAACTGTCAAACTAGTAAGTTTAGTGGTCTCAAGTCATTATTTTCAATAATAAAATAAAACGAGGCAGTATTATAATTTTAACCCTCTAAGTACTCCATTACATCATGGATTTAGCTTGTTGTTCAATAATACGAGAAATTATAATACGTTGTATTTGAGAAGTCCCTTCATAAATCTACAGAGAGTGAGAGATATAACAAACTCATCAAATAATAACAGCTGTTGTCTATACCTGAAAGATTTTAGCATCTCTCATTAACTTCTCAACAGGATACTCGCTATTGTAACCAGCACCACCAAAAATCTAAAAATAAAGAGAGAGAGAGAGAAGACTCTTAAGTAAATTTTAACTATTTGGTGAAGACACAAGTTGTTGTTTACAATCATAACAAACCTGGACAGCATCAGTAGTACATTTCATGACTACATCAGATGCAAGAGCTTTTGCTATAGAAGCATAATATGTGTTCCTTCTTCCTTGATCTAACTCCCAAGCACTTCTGTAAGTACATAGTCTAGATGATTCAACACCAATAGCCATTTCAGCCAACATGAAGGCCACAGCTTGATGCTAGAGAAAGGAGAAGATAATATAAAGAAGTGTTAGAAAGATAACAATTTAACAAGTTCACCTTCATCAAAAGCTTCCCAAAGGTTTTCCTTGTGAGAGCATATTTTGTTGCTTCTTCTAATGCTCTTTGAGCTAATCCCACAGCACCAGCTGCAACCTAAAATACAAAAATGACATTAAAAGTATTTACTAATTCATTCCCTCGTACAAATGGACGTGTGAGGTCAAAAGCACCCATAGCCACAAGGAAGCCTTTACCTGGTGCACCGACTACATTCTAGAAGAGGTGACTGGTAATTGTATATATAAATAAAAGAACTGCCTTACTTTATTAGGAATTATAACATCTTCAAATGTTACACCTGCTGTATTAGAGGCTCTTTGACCCATGTTCCACTCCTAATGTAGTAAAACATAATAGTACATTTTAAATCTTAAAAATGGCTCTCTTTTACCTTTTTTCCAGGTGTTATTCCTGGAGTATCACGATCAACAACAAATGCAGTAAATGCTTTATTGGTCTCTGCATTAGGATCAGATCGAGCTAACAGAAAATACCTTAACAATGAAAGACAAACATAAACAGACATATAGACAGACACAACAGGCACAGACAGACAGACAGACAGACAATGGGCACAGACAAACAGATGGCTTACCAATTTGCTTCTCCACCATTAGTTATCCACATCTTAGAACCATTAATAACCCACTATAAAGTGACAACAAAATAAAACATTTTCAACAAAATGACATACATACCTCATCGCCTTTTTTAACAGCAGTGGTCTTGATACCAGCAACATCTGATCCAGCATCTGGTTCAGTAACACAATATGCCTAGAAAATGATGAATAAATCAACTATTGACAAATGGATGCATGGATGGGTACATTAAAAGTTATATCGTTGATTAATGGATGAATGAATTGACAACTGAATGGACAGACTAATATAGAATAAACAAATAATAGACTTACAGCTACAATAGGTTCAGAGGTCACTCTCCCAAGATATTCCTTCTTAAGTTCATGAGAACCTCCAATCAGTAGAGGAGCTGTCTAAAAGAAAACAATGAATAGGTTAGTAAAAGAAACAAGACATACAGCAAGTGAATTAGTGCCAATTGCAATACATATTCCAGCACAACCATAAGCCAATTCACTAGTAACGATAATATCATCCAATAACTTTAGGCCCAACCCACCTAGAGAGAGAGAGAGAGAGAAACCTAACTACATGTGATTGTCATGTGATCATACCATATTCTTGTGGAACACACACATTCATTAGCCCAATTTCCCAAGCCTTTTTAATAACAGGCCAAGGAAACTAAAGGAGCAGACATTATAAGTACATTAGTAATATATCTACTGACCTCGCCAGATTTATCATAATCAGCTGCTACAGGGATGATTTCATCTTGTACAAAGCGCCTTGCTGTATCTTGGTATTCCTTTTGTTCTGGTGTTAAATCTATTAATAAAAGTCTTTAAAGATCATAATTAATAAGAAAAGGAGAGACATGGGAGGAAGTGAATATTTTGTTACATCATAGAGGACAAAGTAAATTTTCTATGGTTGTTGCATAACGTTTATATTTGGAGGTGTGGCTCGATAAACAATCTTTTTTACAAAAGATCATGGGACTTTGAATCTTCAGGCATATTGCAAGCATGATGTGTGGGCCTGTGGGATGTTCATTTTTTTACTACAAATGGTCTTTCTACAATTCAGTTGATTATGTTAATAACACAATCAATAATAAATAGAGTTATATTATAAAATATAATAAAAATTATGTTACTTACCAAACCCAATACCTCCACTTGAAGCTCTAGAGGTTACTTTAAGCCGATAGTTTAGCAAAGGAAAACGCCTCACTTGTCTGAATAGAGACGCCATTCTCACTCCGGAAGTTCAGAAGTGATAAATTATTTAACGATAGTATACTATCTATTATAAATATTATACATTATAGCCACACCCCCAATAAAACCCGCCCAACTCCAAGAGCTCAGATTTGAACTCAAATTCAACGATTAATTGAAAGAAAAATGGGTGGGGGCAATCAAATGTTAATAATGGTGGTGATACACAAAGATTAAAGGAGTAGGACTAATTTGAATGGAAAAACACAAAACGCACTCAATTGCTCACAAGGCTACAAGTTAAAGTTATGCTTTAGTAGATGCTAGTATAATAATATCATATCCATTATGCACTAGTGGTATGTGCAACCAACATTGTGATTTGTTCTGAACCTTACAAAATATCCAATATAGTATGGGGATGAGACTACAAAATATGCAATATAGTATGGGGATGAGACTACAAAATATACAATATAGTATGGGGATGAGATTACAAATGTCACGAAGTGTCTGGGAACAACATAACCAGTAGCATTGGGTGTGTATAACGTTAGTTCTATGTCAAATGTTATGTTCATGTTGTAAATATATATCTTCAATAATAAAATAAAACCAATTATAATTTTAACCCTTTAATTACTCCATTACATCATAGATTTAGCTTGTTGTTCAATAATACGAGAAATAACAATACGTTGTATTTGAGAAGACCCTTCATAAATCTACAGAGAGTGAGAGATATAACAAACTCATCAAATAACAACAGCTGTTGTCTATACCTGAAAGATTTTAGCATCTCTCATTAACTTCTCAACAGGATACTCGCTATTATAACCAGCACCACCAAAAATCTAAAAATAAAGAGAGAGAGAGAGAAGACTCTTAAGTAAATTTTAACTATTTGGTGAAGACACAAGTTGTTGTTTACAATCATAACAAACCTGGACAGCATCAGTAGTACATTTCATGACTACATCAGATGCAAGAGCTTTTGCTATAGAAGCATAATATGTGTTCCTTCTTCCTTGATCTAACTCCCAAGCACTTCTGTAAGTACATAGTCTAGATGATTCAACACCAATAGCCATTTCAGCCAACATGAAGGCCACAGCTTGATGCTAGAGAAAGGAGAAGATAATATAAAGAAGTGTTAGAAAGATAACAATTTAACAAGTTCACCTTCATCAAAAGCTTCCCAAAGGTTTTCCTTGTGAGAGCATATTTTGTTGCTTCTTCTAATGCTCTTTGAGCTAATCCCACAGCACCAGCTGCAACCTAAAATACAAAAATGACATTAAAAGTATTTACTAATTCATTCCCTCGTACAAATGGACGTGTGAGGTCAAAAGCACCCATAGCCACAAGGAAGCCTTTACCTGGTGCACCGACTACATTCTAGAAGAGGTGACTGGTAATTGTATATATAAATAAAAGAACTGCCTTACTTTATTAGGAATTATAACATCTTCAAATGTTACACCTGCTGTATTAGAGGCTCTTTGACCCATGTTCCACTCCTAATGTAGTAAAACATAATAGTACATTTTAAATCTTAAAAATGGCTCTCTTTTACCTTTTTTCCAGGTGTTATTCCTGGAGTATCACGATCAACAACAAATGCAGTAAATGCGTTATTGGTCTCTGCATTAGGATCAGATCGAGCTAACAGAAAATACCTTAACAATGAAAGACAAACATAAACAGACATATAGACAGACACAACAGGCACAGACAGACAGACAATGGGCACAGACAAACAGATGGCTTACCAATTTGCTTCTCCACCATTAGTTATCCACATCTTAGAACCATTAATAACCCACTATAAATTGACAACAAAATAAAACATTTTCAACAAAATGACATACATATAGTAACATACCTCATCGCCTTTTTTAACAGCAGTGGTCTTGATACCAGCAACATCTGATCCAGCATCTGGTTCGGTAACACAATATGCCTAGAAAATGATGAATAAATCAACTATTGACAAATGGATGCATGGATGGGTACATTAAAAGGTATATCATTGATTAATGGATGAGTGAATTGACAACTGAATGGACAGACTAATATAGAATAAACAAATAATAGACTTACACCTAAAATAGGTTCAGAGGTCACTCTCCCAAGATATTCCTTCTTAAGTTCATGAGAACCTCCAATCAGTAGAGGAGCTGTCTAAAATGAAAACGATGAATAGGTTAGTAAAAGAAACAAGACATACAGCAAGTGAATTAGCACCAATAGCAGTAGACATTCCAGTACAACCATAACCCACTTCAATAGTAACGATAACATCATCTAATAACTTCATGCCCAACCCACCTAGAGAGAGAGAGAGAGAGAGAGAGAGAGAGAAAAACCTAACTACATGTGATTGTCATGTGATCATACCATATTCTTGTGGAACACGCACATTCATTAGCCCAATTTCCCAAGCCTTTTTAATAACAGGCCAAGGAAACTAAAGGAGCAGACATTATAAGTACATTAGTAATATATCTACTGACTTCGCCAGATTTATCATAATCAGCTGCTACAGGGATGATTTCATCTTGTGCAAAACGCCTAGCTGTCTCTTGGTATTCCTTTTGTTCTGGTGTTAAATCTATTAATAAAAGTCTTTAAAGATCATAATTAATAAGAAAAGGAGAGGCATGGCAGGAAGTGAGTCTTTTGTTGCATCAATAAATTATTTACTCTAACATCTATGGTTGTTGCATAACGTTTATATTTGGAGGTGTGGCTCGATAAACAATCTTAAAGATCATGAGACTTTGAATCTTCAGGCATATTGCAAGCATGATGTGTGGGCCTGTGGGATGTTCATTTTTTACTACAAATGGTCTTTCTACAATACATTTGATTATGTTAATAACACAATCAATAATAAATAGAGTAATATTATAAAATACAATAAAAATTATATTACTTACCAAACCCAATACCTCCACTTGAAGCTCTAGAGGTTACTTTAAGCCGATAGTTTAGCAAAGGAAAACGCCTCACTTGTCTGAATAGAGACGCCATTCTCACTCCGGAAGGTCAAAAGTGATAATTATTTAACGATAGTATATTGACACGTGGTTTATACTTCTAAATTATACATTATAGCCACACCCCCAATAAAACCCGCCCAATTCCACCAGCTGCATATAAAAGTTCCTATAAATAGATTTATTAAATGAATAACTCAAACTCAACGATTAAATTGAAAGAAAAATGGGGGGCAATCAAATGTTAATAATGGTGGTGAAAAAATCAGAATACACAAAAATTAAAGGATTGTATGGTGGACAAATAGTATTGGATTATAATAACAAGAAAAGAATATGGTGATCAATGATGCAAAAATATCAAAATTAATTAGTTGAAAAATGTTTAAGAAAAAAGCTGTTATTTTAGGTGAGAAAGAAAAGGTAAAAAAAGAGGGAGAAACAATACAGCCACAATCCATAGTACTGTATTCATAAATAAATTCAAACTACAAATGAAAAATCTAAAAGAAACTGTGAAATGTTGCTATTCGATCTTTGGTGGCCATTGGTGGTCATAACAAAAAAAGGGATACTGTGAGAGATCAATAATAATTGTAAATTAATAAATCGCAACCCAGTAGGACTAATTTGAATGGAAAAACACAAAACGCACTCAATTGCTCATAAGGCTACAAGTTAAAGTTATGCTTTAGTAGACACTAGTATAATAATATCATTATCCATTATGCACTAGTGGTATGTGCAACCAACATTGTGGTTTGTTCCGAACCTTCTTCCGGAATCTGTTCTGAGACTCCTTCAGCGATTGAAATTGGCATGTCAGGGATGACTGTATCTAGAGAGAGAGAGAGAGACAGAGAGAGACAGAGATAGAGACAGACAAAGAGGGGGGGGGTTATAAATGTTACAAATTCTTTACAATAATATTCATAAGACATCCTCCACATTCCACAGACCTTGCATGACAAATTGTCCCTGGAGTTCGCTGGAACAATGCATCTGATGAGAACCACTAGGTCCAGCACTAGTAGGAGTCGTCACCTCATTACCGAGACTAATATCCCCGTACTCATCCCCGTACTCCCCAGGAGTGTCTGCAGTGCTATCGTCTTTTTTCATTCTTTTATCTTTAGCACGTTTATTTTGAAACCACACTTGAACTACCCTCATGTCTAAACCAGTCTCATCTGATAACTGTTGTCGAACATGGCGTGATGGTTTGGGGCTAATGTTGTAAGCTGCCTTCAAAATGTCCAACTGCTTTTGAGTTATGGTAGTCCTGGGACGTTTCTGACTTCCATCAGCTAAAGTAAGAAAAGAGATTACATAAGTTAAATAGCAGCTGTCTTGCATCAAAAAGACCTCAGACAAAACATATAAGTACATTTACAGAGATCAAAGAACTATTGGGGACAGTTTGTTGATTTCTTTCAATTCCAAAGAAACAGACTATGAACATTAATAAAAATACCATCATCACTTTGTGTGTGTGTGTGTGTGTGTGTAAGTGTTATTGTATCACCAGTGGTGGACTCCATGATTTACTAAATTCACCAATAATACACTGTTCAATATTACAGAATAAACTTTAAGTAAATATGATTTTTTTGTATCATATACAGGAGTCATTAAAAAAATAATTTTTTTCCATGTCACACACATGTCATATTTTCAAAAGGTTTCTACCTAACTACTTCTAATACCACAGAGATTAGGACTATATAAACAACTTGGGATTTAACTAAAGACCTGCACAGCTACAGAAATAACACTTCATATTATGTGCTCAACCACAACCTAACGTACTGCCCACTTTGATGGTTTACCATCAACTATAACAATTCAGAGTTTCTCAGAAACCCGATAAATAAAAAGACCGATTTACAAGTGTAATATATGGAGATTAAGGGCTTTCACTTTAAGCAAAGATCACTCCAGGCATTTCTCTCATGGTAGAATAAAAAAATCTTTAAAATAGCTATAATTTGCTAGAGTTAAAGATTGTTGCTCAAAGACGTCTTAAAGATAACTAAAACATTGATCAATCATACTCAACCAGCCCAACCAACAGTGAAGTGAGAGTAGGTGATGAGAGTAATTCATTTATTGAAATGTACACTGACACTAATATCATTTGTAAATTTTGATATCCTAATACTAAAATGGAATAAAATGGAGAACACAAGCAAGCTGATAAGAAAATAAATTATAATAAAAAAGCTTACAAGGTCAACAATTCATATGAACATTAAAACATACTATACTACAACATAGATTAGATGTAATAGACAAATTCTATTAACCATAAACTGTTCAACAAAGCATTGTTATCACCAAAACAAATCCAGGGTTCACTATATGTGACATTTACCAAATAATTGACATTTTAACATGACACAGTCTGTGTGAGGTTAATGACATGGCATTCACAATATCCTATTACATATTGTGATTGCACACAAACAGGCCCACCCATATCAAAAATGGCGCCAAAATTTACTACATTATAAACCACAGCACAACCTCTCCAATTAAGTATAGGTGTTACGTTGAAGCGCTGTTGCAATAAGATGAGGTGTGACTGTAGGGCATGCCTACCCAAAGGTTCTAACATACTGTAGGGTTGGGCCATAGCATGTTGTGGCTTCAAACCACACAAAGTTAAGAGTGATGTCAACAGCCCAATATCAGGTGATGTATTGTTGGTAATTTGAATATCAAGTTAAATGAAGTATTATAAGGACAGAGCGTTGACAAATCATACAAAATAGTAGACAGTATTGACAGCATGTGTTGATTGTGCTAATCTCTGACATAAGGAGTATCCCAGCTCAAACCACAATGATACTCAACAACAAAGCCATGATGGTAAACCATCTAGCTAGTATTTTTCTAACATGATAACAGGCAGAGTATCAGCGATTAAAATAATATCAATGACGACAGTCGTTAACATTCAGAAACAGGCAGCTGTTCCCATTTCAAAGTAGCAAAAACTGTAAAGCTTAACATATAAATTCATTCATTGGTCATGAAATATCAGTGAGAATACCTACTGTTATGTTGCCTTAGCAACAGAACTATTAATCAATATGTGAAGTGTTACAAGATCTACCATATCACAATTCTTTGTTATGTAAGAACAAAGTAGCGATTGTCTATACCACTAATAGATATTATTCCTTTGTATGATCAGAGTTTGGCACCACATCAATCTAACCATTTACATATCGATCAATTCACACATCTGCATATCCATCCATACATCCATTCATCAAATAAAGTGTCCCAAGACGTTTAAATTTTCTTCAGCTAGCTGAGGATAACACTTTCTTATGTCAATGCACTTTACATATTCCACTACATCAATCAAATTTTAACAAATGCCAATTAACTCCACTAACACAACACAAAGGTGGGTCACAGTTAAGCTTGCCACCTGTCAGGAATGCCTGTCTTCCCTTTCGCCACTTCACAAGGAAACACAGAATTAAAACTTGTTTGTACTTTACAATTCTAATTTAATGCAAAGTATAACTTCAAAAGACATAACTGCATGCATTAATTAGAATAAAAGTTCCATTGTTATTGCAGGCATAAATCTAACAGACGTACAACACTGTTATTGCAGGCACGAAGTGCGCCACCATTATCAGTGCAGGTACGAATCTAATAAATGGTCACCATTATCACAGGCATGAACTTAGTAGAGGCATACAAGGGGTAACAACAAATAGTTCATCCAGTTGCTTACAACAACTATGGCCAGGTAGTAAATTATCACAGGCCAGATGGGTAGGTTATATTCTACTATAATTCTCACTAGGATATAACACACTACACTTGTAAACTCGTTTATAAAGACTTCAAAGCTGTATACACAAAAGCGTTTCCACGTTAAAAATTGATTGATAATACAGATACTAAACTAAATGAACTGACCATTTCCACTCACTGACTTAAATGTACATAAGAGAGGTTGTCCACTTCTTTGCTAAGAAAGTAATGGGAGTTGGTAAGAGGCCATTACTAGTGTATCAAATTACTGAGTTTATCTGCCCACTTTATTATTTATTATTTAACAAATTAGTAACAAGTTGAAAGAAAGACAACTTATTTACCAGATTTAACTTACTCAGTAGGAAGTTCTCTTACCTCGAGCTTTAGCAGCTTCGTAATCTGCTTTACAAACCAGTTTTCGATCATCCATGAGATAAAACTCATCTCCAGTTGATAACTGACGTTGACAAATGAAGCAAGCAAAACATTGGAGGTGATAGACGTTATCTTGAGCTCTTCTGACAACCTGAGTGGGAGGAATAGGTTGATGACAGCCGGCACATTTCGTCCCAAATCTCCTAGGAAGAAGTGGAAAAAATTGTTAGAATACACATTAAGAGTACATGTAATGACAAGTGAGAATCTGATGAATTTGTTTCAAGTAATACGACAGAGGAAACATTGAGACATAATTGTACATAAATTCATACAAATTTAAAGAAAGAGAGAGAGTTGAATGCTATGATAAATATGACAATGTAATACATTCCTATGACAAATTGGTTCCAGGAAATATTTACATAATACATAATACATTCATTGTATGATAAAGATGAATGTTCTGTTAAGTTGGAAAGGTGGAAGGACATGTGTGTGTGTGTGTGTGTATCTAGCAAGTCTACTTGTACAGATTCATACAAAGCTGGTTACTTGCAAATTAAGGAAACCTCAAGATTCAATGTAACTTATTAATACCCACATTAGGTGTCTTTGTGTTCCTTTGCACTAAAGACAGTGTCTGTTATAAAGAGGTTTCACTCTATCATCATTTGTAACAACGCATTAAGCCACAAATTCTTCCTTATTTACAAGAACATACACTATTTCTCAACTTTAATACTTCAAAAGCAATCTTAATAGTAGTCTAGACAGTTATGATAATTGTGTGGTCCCCTGGTAGAACTGAAGTATTAGCTCCCCCAATATGAAGCCACACAACTAAGAAGGCTCCAGTCAGGATCCCACCTTTTTACACAACAGCAGGGTTCACACATGAATTCTATTATAGTATCCATGATACCTTACAAGGCTGTGCAAATCTGATGACATATTTTTTTTAGTACCTATACAAACTGTTTTTGTACACCAACTAGGTCGCAGGTGGGCAAAAAGGCGCACATGCAATCGCCAACCCACTTGCTGATGATCACAATCACACTCACGCTCACATGCGGCACGTGCGCACACAGAGACACACACCATCCATCCACAGACAGATAGATCTCTTTCCACCTCTCCAAATTCAACACACATTCATCTCTTTTTAATTGAAAGACAATATTATGTAAACATTTCCTGTAACGAATTTATCATAGATATTTTAACTATTGCATAGCTTACACAATCAATTGAAATCCAATATCATAAAATACTATTAACAATACCAGTACAAGTACAATGCAGAGATAATGCCTAACAATATGCTCTTCACAGATTCACATACAATATACACAATTAAAAGATTGTATCTTAATATTCAATTGGAGACTCAATCAACACCCTCTATTTAACAAGACTGGAGTATTAATGAGTATAAATTGTAACAGTTGGAGCACCTACATGTGTGTGTGTGTGTGTGTGTGTGTGTGTGTGTGTGTGTGTAGGTTATGACTTTACATTTACAGACATCTCTATTGTATCAACTACAGCTTTAGCAATGACAAATTAACCCATAACTATTTAACAATGTCTTCATCCAAAATTTAAATCTTGGGGTTAAAAAATTGATTAGCTAAACGCTAAAAAAAACGAATGATGTGTTACAGGACACCTGGATAATAAGATAATTTAATTAATAGTGACTGTAATATCAAGGTAACTCAATAGATGAGGAATCAACTCTAAAGTTCAAGATAGTAAGAAACACATTCTTATGTCAGCTCTTAATATAATAATAATAATAATATAATATAATAGTTGAAAAACACTCATTCCTTTTTTTGTTATTACTAACAAAATCAAGGCAACAATATTCATAGTTACCACTACAGAGTAAGCTATCCTTATACATAATAGACTCTGGCAACATCCCTCCACTGTATACCACAATACCTAGAATCCCATGTGACATGGTGTGGTCT
Source organism: Xestospongia bergquistia (assembly GCA_963965975.1). Lineage (NCBI taxonomy): Eukaryota > Metazoa > Porifera > Demospongiae > Haplosclerida > Petrosiidae > Xestospongia > Xestospongia bergquistia. Next base: position 6,201,718 of record OZ014421.1, on the reverse strand, counting down.
CAAATCAGATAAGGAGGGCAGATAAGTTTTTAGTAAATATTTATTAGCCAAAGGACATAATAGACTCTTGCAGCAACATCCTCCACAGTATATCCAACAATACCTAGAATCTCATGTGACATGGTGTGGTCTCAAACATGATAAGGAGGGCAGAGCATAGAGTTTTTAAGTTTTTAGTAAATATTTATTAGCCAAAGGACATAATAGACTCTTGCAGCAACATCCTCCATAGTATATCCAACAATACCTAGAATCTCTCTCATATGACATGGTGTGGTCTCAAACATGATAAGGAGGGCAGAGCATAGAGTTTTAAGTTTTCTCATTAACAAAAAACACATTTTTGACCCTACTACAGATAATACTAGAGAGGTGGTTAAGGCGCTAAAAGGCACTAAAAAGGCCAAGAGCTGTAAAACCACTCACAGTTGCCTTTAACAGAGAAAGTTAAGTTTGTACACAATCAAGTGGGAATTCAAAACTTAATAAATATTCTCTAGTTATTTTATTGTAATCAGAAATCAGAGGTTATCTATAATTACATTCTAAACTTCGTGAGAACAATTATTGACAAGAATTATTTCAGCATTAGCTTACCGAGAAAAGTCTTCCTTGCAAAAGACCTGACCACCTCGAGAGTAACACTTGTCTGTCAATTGTATCTGACAATCAGAGCATCTTAAACATTTAGCATGCCACGACTTGTCCTGGACTCTTAAGATATAGCGATCTACAATAGTAGTCTGACAACCAGCACACATCGGGATGGTAGCTACATTAGAGAGAGAGACAGAGAGAGAAATAAACAGGACATAAATAGCTATTGACATTTGAAGTGCAACATACCGTTACACTCTTGTCCATTTAACTTACAAAATGTACTAATTACAAAAGAAATTCACATTGTTATAAATCATTTTGTTAGTAATTTAACAAATGGCTAGTGTAAATTTACAATTTAACGACTGAAAAAATAAGAAAGCTTGTTTCTAAACGGCACATAGACCCAGGGAAACAAGTAACAAACTCTCTTCTCAGAAATTTTATCCCTTTTTGTTAGACAAGACGTGAGGTTTAAAGATCATTAAACATCTATATAAATACTTGACAAGTTAAGCAATCCAATGAAATTTTGAATGAAAGAAACATCTGTTCTATTTATTTCAATCACCCCTGAATGGGAACCAGTAACGTTCAGATCAGACATAGCAGGTCTAATCAGTGATCTGTCACCTGGTTTTAAACAAAGTAAGGGGGCTAACATCACACAGAGGTCAGATAATATCATTCTAAGGTGCAGATATCTTCATACTGTAGTCACACAAAGGTCAGATAATATCATTCTAAGGTTCTCACACAGAGGTTAGATAATATCATTCTAAGGTGTGGTTATCTTAATCCAGTACTTTGACCCATCCCTTTGAAGACGAGGAGGCGAGACAGAAACTGACAGTACTAAAAGGCTCACAAGTATCTCTCTAGGAACAGAGAGTAAAAAGGATTATTAGAAACCTTGTAAAGGTGCGAAAATCAGGCTAACATTCCCAGACTGTTTGTGTGGGTTTAGTTAAATCAACATTCTCAAGCACTAAATGCTGTGAAAATTGCACAATTTTACAAAAAGCTAAGTCTGCTCTTTAAGTCCTCACACTAAGTTGGGTTGGGACTTCCTCTCCAATAGAACATAGCGTGATTTAAAAGCTAAACACACTCACGCACTCACACACACACAACACAAATGTTTATTGTAACTAAAATAGAAACAAAAACTTTGAAAGAATTACATAATAAAAGACAACCACTTATTTACAGATACATGGGCAACACTTGCAAACAACATTTACACTTCATATATTAAACAACATGTGCCTGCATGCTGAGTTGCCAACAATGAATACACACAACACTAGATAGCTATATACACAGATAACATCAAGGTACATAGATAGAGGTCATGTATACGCTCAACTACTAGCTGCTAGACTAAGGCGGGCACGTCTCAATCAAAATTTGACACCTTCAGATTAGAGAGTATTTCAAAGGTGGAGTAGTATATACATTATATAATACAAAGGAGTGGAGGAGACTTCCCACAACTATAATACAGCTTTATTCATATCTCTTGAAAAAGAAATTGACTATTGTTGGTGTTTAGTACTATACTAAATTAACATTTATACTATATCGCTTTGTATTATAGTACATTATAAAATAGGTAAGTAAATAAATGCAAGCGTCTAGACTGTTTACATCAGGTTAATTATATGGGACTAACCACACTATATAGTACTGTAGTTAACTATTATGTATCACAGTTCAAGACACTATGTACTATTACTATTGTTTTGGAGACAAACTTTATCTACCCTCCCTATGTTTAACTACAAACACGATAATTGTTAATAGTTTTCAAGCTGAATTCAAGAAATACTAATAAACGCATGCACAGAGGAAAGGAGGAGTGGAGGCCACCTGGCCACTATTGAGAATGAATAGGTTTTTCCTTGACAAACTAAGAGGCTTCCCATCTAAACCACCCTTTAAGCTTACTCAAGAGTGCATCTTAGTATTCATCTAAACCCGCCCCTGAAGCTTACCTAAGAGTGATCTCAGTATTCATAGAGCATGTGTTATTCTCATACATACCACAAATCTAGAATGCTCTCTCAGTCTATATTAAATTGTAAAATTACATCACAAATGAAATTACCAGTACACAAAGGGCGGGCACTTATGTTTTTCGGACCATAAAAAACTTAACCAAACTTAAACCAGGTGGTTAACTATAATGGAAGCCATATTCACATCACAACATCCTTAAGGACAGCCTCATCATATACTACACCAATACAATACACTAGTATCACCCCTCCTAAGTGAGAAGGCGCTAACTTCAGCTAAATCATGGGATTAACAAACATTATAATGGCAACTGTCCCACCCCTAATTCCAATATTGAATTGTTTTCTCTCTATATATTGCTGTCAACAAACTTACCTGGCTGTTGAGGTGACGCTAAACTCAACTGGTGGATATCCTGAGTAACAAACTCGTGTGGTTGTGGTGTCTGAGGGAGTGGGATTGATGGAGTAGTCTGTGGCTGAACCAACATAGCCATCCCCTGTGTTTGGGGAGGAGACTGGGATTGAACCAACATGGCCATCCCTTGGCCTTGAGGGAGTGGAATTGTAGGGGCAGATTGAGATTGAACTAACATAGCCATTCCTTGTTGAATACGGTAGGGATCAACTGTATTATTTGTTACTTGACCAGTACTGTCTACAACAGCGGTTTGGTAGGACATATTGTCCTAAATAAAGGCCAGCATGCAATAGTAGATGTCTTACAAGTACAGCTGGCACCAACAGAATAGGGTGCCGAAATCTAATTGACGATCAACAACACTCGCTCTGCCTGTCTGTTGCTTTTGGTGCTAGCACTTTTAGTACAATCAACAATAGGATCCTTTGAATCTCTTACTAGCCAGGTTTTGAAGTGCTTTAACTACACAATCTTCAAGAGTTAAAAAAAGGAATGAATAAATTGAATTAGATTATCGTTTAAAAAAAAGAACAAATACACTCCCTCTTTTTGCCATGTTTTACAGGGCCCTTACATTAAAACTCAAAAAGGCTAGTTTTTTTGCACATGTTAGGTTTAGCAGGAGGGACATTAGGGAGAAAACCAGGTGCATCATTAGACTTGTCCAAAATACCAGTATTAAAATATAACGCATTCGAAGTAAGGTTTCTTAAAAAGCTTTATAAAGTAGATATACTTGACATTAAAGTGAAGATAATTTGTAGAAAAGCGAGGGTCAAGTTTTAGTTTATGAAAGAAAGAGGGTGTGCAAGTGTTGAGAAAGAGATGAGTTTTAACAAAGAATTATAGGTACTTACACAATTGACACATGCTATGAGTGCAATAAATTGTACAATGTATCTTTTCCTACTTAATAATCTACTGACCTCTGTTCAAAAGGAGTACTGCAACAATGAAGGCGCCAGGGGTATAGTGAGTTTAGTCAGCTTACACGCACTGCCCTGGCCTGATAATTCTACTACAACAACGCAAAGAAAAAGGTAGAAAAGAAAAAGCGGTCATTTTTTGAAAAATCTATTACAATACAAATTATTATTTTTAAATTACATACCAACTTTCTTGACTGCTGAGTCAAAACTTGATACACCCTCTGTTAATAGTCTCTTTCGTCGCTCAGTGGGCAAAGCTTCTGCTTCGCTAATTTAACTAAAACTCATTATTAATTCATAGAGGTGGGCAGGGCTAATCTAATAACAGACTGTGAAATTAATGCTGAATTGTAGACCTTGAACCTTAACATTCCTATAATTACATGAATTAGCAGCCTGCACACCATTAATAAGTATATATGCCTCATATTTACTTTAACTTATATGGTATTCACATATGACATCATCTTACAATTCACTTGTAGCTTTAAATATTATTGAAAATAGTTCACATACCACATACAAATTTGTAAATTGTTCACATATTGCTAATATAATATGATGGTGATAAAGTTGCCACAAAGTCATAAATTAATGTCAATTTGTGTGTACAATAGATTGGACAATATTACTGTAGTAAAAATATCATTATCATACTTAAAACAAAAAAATTCCAAGACCAGACCCTTTCCACCACAACTTCCCTCCCCTACATTCCAAGATTGCCTGTTATGAAAATTAGCCACTCTAGCATCAATAAGGTAGTGGGGATAGTACAATTAGCTATCAACACAGAACCCTATTGTGATCTTCCCAAATATAATGAAGACATTCCTATAATGATTACAATAAATGATAGTACTAGTGGTTTCTAGAGATTATGTAACTCTCATGTATTGTACACGTAATTAATGTAAATAGTCTTCAAGACCATTAGCCCAATATATAAGAACTCATTACTGAAAGACAAAAAGAGAGAGTTGTATTGTCTCCTCTTGTAAGGATGCAGTAAGCTACTTAGCTATTCAAATTGAAATGCCACTTCATGTCATGTGACTACAGGTACATGATGTACATTACACATGTACACATATGGGATGACCTCTAAGATACTCGCTTGTATCAATAGTGTCATAACTGTTATCTCTACTACATGAAGGATACATGTGTGATAGCCTTATAAGGATAATGTTATGATTGAAATATTTACTTTTAGTTAAAAATAACTTTCTTTTTGAAGATGAACTCTTTGTACTGCAGATATTAATCACAAAGTCTAGACACCTTTGCTAATTTCAGTCATATCAATTTGTAACAATATTCAAAGTTTGGGAGTGGCCTAAAAAATTTGAGTGCGGATGAGAGAGACAAATTTTTAATTTCATTTAGGAATCATGCAAGGATTTGTACAGCTCCTTGGTGCTATAGTAATTGTATTATTTATTGTTTCAGTCATTGCATAGGTGAGAATACCTGCATGTTTGCTATTTAATTCAGCTGCAGACCCACTTACCATATTTGTGGTGGATGGATGGATGGTAGATAAATATATGAATCACTCTAAATCAACATGTTTTTCTTTCTATAGTATATTTTCCCTTTCAACAAATGTAAAGGTTAGAAGGTTTTAGATGAAGGTCAGACAGTTACACTTCAGTGTCAGCAACAGGCCATCCTACTCCTTCCATTACTGTAAGTTAATATACAATAACAATGTAATTGTTGTTAAGTCTGCTAAGTAAATTAATATATCAATGTTTTGTCTTGTATTTATAAACATTATAGTTTGTTATAGTTACTAACAATTGTCTTTAATTGGAAACAATTAACCTTTCATTATGATACAATTACTGTACAAGGTATACTACAATGTTTATATAGTTCAGTTGTTACACCTGGAAAGTAATCTACATTATGAATATATATTAACATCAAAATATCTTATGTTATTGCTATTTTGTTATTTTTAACCATTCATACACTGTTAATGCTTATATTTTATTTCATAGTGTACTTTAATGGGACAATCATTGGAGATCAAACAAATTTTATACTAACATCAGGTTTTTCAGGTGATAATAGATATCATACTTGTTTGACTGTCAACTCAGCTGGCTATTCTTCTTTGTCAGTTCAGGTCTCCTTGATATATAAATATTTTTTAATTCTCTAGTACAACTATAGTTCGAGTAATAATTACAGCTTTATCAACAAATCAGCTATCATTGGTCCCATCCACTATATTAACAAATATGTGTATACCAACTTTTACTAATGGCTATATCTTTAATTGTTTTATCATAAATCATTACAATTCTTTCATCTGATGACATATCTTCTATTAACAGTACAATCATTACATTAAGTAGTATTATAGTTATAATTTCAATAACACGTATATCTATTCTAGACTGTATACAAGGACACTATATAATAAAGAGGAAACACAGGTCTATACAAGACATAAAGGAGATGGTTATTACAGAGTTTAATGTTGAGGAAACACAGGTCTATAAAAGACACAAAGGAGATAGTTATATCCCCGTACGCAGACTTGTGAAAATTAAAGGTGGGTGCACATGTGGCATGAGTCAGGTTGTGTACATGTACATGTACACATGCAGCATGTAGAAAGACATGAATTTATTACAGTAACAGAAACATTGCTTAAAAAGGATCGTATATCACTCATTTGTCTTTTCATTGTTCTGTGTCATTATCATTTATACATACATGTGTTGTCAGTGATCCATACTTAACTATTAATAGTAACACCTCCCTGATCAGATGCATACTTGTTGATGAATGCCTATTGCTCAATCAACTGGAAAACCTTTGCATGACTTTTACTCATCTGAGTTAATCCTTGAAAAGGGGGATGCACGTGCACACCCCTGGGTGCGGGACTGAGTTACTACAGAGTTTAATGTTAGCAATATTTCTTATTGTATAACTTAAGAACATTTGTATGAAGAGATAGACAGTCTCCAATCACTAGATTATGAAGAACTATCTGCTATAAAATAAACTAATAAATGAATGAATAATTATTATTTTGAAATTCTCACAACAATATTCAAAGTTGGGCGTGTCCATAAAGATTAGGCGTGGCTGAGATAACAAAACTTAAAGACTTGAGTGATCATGGAAGGGTTTGTGCAGCTACTGAGTGCTGTATTAGTTGCATCCTTTATTGTTCCAGTCATTTCACAGGTGAGAATGTATAAAATGTTGCATTCTTTCTATATAATTGTATGGGGGTGTCACTAAAGTCAGACCCACCCTCCTTTGTGGGTGGGTGCAGGGTAAATGGATTAATCCAAGTATTGTTGTACAATAAAAATGTTCAATCTATTATTTTCTTTCTATGGCATATTTTCCTTGATTTAACAAGTGTAATGGTAAGTAATACATATATATTTGATGACATGTTGACTTATACTTTCTATCAGTGCCAGTTCTCACGCCAACTGGAACAATAAATGGAACAATATCAAGTCCTTTTACTTTTCAGTATGTATTATATTAAAAATGCAACTGTATTTAAAATTTTTCATTTAGATGTGATGTGAGTGTTCCACTTAATCACTACATATGGCAAATGGATGGTGTTACTAACCCATCTCAATTTGACTCGTGAGTCATACACATGTTCAAGTTGCATACATCCTGCAGATAACTATCAACTATATAGCTATAATCACAAATCACTAATATTAGTATACCTTGGTGAATCCTCCTCAGGAGGGTGAACCCTCTTTCACGTGGCCAACATTTCCTGGACGAGCAAGAGTTTAAGTAAACCTGTACGTTAACATAACATTTTGGCTTCACTAATTTAAACATAGTATAAAACATAGACTACAGGATGTGTTTGTTCATACCAGAGTTCATAGTACACTTTGACAAGTTTGGTGGTATTCGTGTTGTGGTATATTATACTAGAGACACCTGTACTAATGCCTTATTAGTATAAGTTTATATAACTTCTAAGACTAGAAGTTTGAGATGTTTCTATAATTCGGACATATGTACACGTTAACTTCTTGATAATTTTCTGGATATTAAATTTACAAAATGTTATAAGAAATAACACTTCTTTTAACTTTCTGTTGATTTATCAAACCTTATATAAACATTAATGCTTGGTACAGTGCATATTATTAGGGTTTTACCTCACTATAATAACACTATGACAATATCAGTGGAGTAGAAAGATGTTGGGAGGGAGGGCTATCAGATTATATTCAGACTTAATTGATAATTAATCATCCAGGTTGGTGTTGTATGTGCCCCACTTGTACAATTTATTTGGGAAGGGTGTGACTTTCTTGCTACTCCACTGACTATGGAGCTGGAAGAACATATATTATTTATTTGTATAACACAATAATATTATTTATTTGTATATGTATTGTTATTTTAAAGACGTTGGTTTATACAAACTCTACAAGGAGGAGTTTATAGATGTGGCTATAACATGACTGGATGCAGTGGAACATTATGGTCCAATGAAGCCACTATTATAAGTATTTAGAACTACTTGATTATTACTGTAGTCATCTCTCTCTCTCTCTCTTTCTCTCTCTCTCTCTCTCTCTCTCTCTCTCTCTCTCTCTCTCTCTCTCTCTCTCTCTCTCTCTCTCTCTCTCTCTCTCTCTCTCTCTCTCTCTCTCTCTCTCTCTCTCTCTCTCTCTCTCTCTCTCTCACTCTCTCACTCTCTCACTCTCTCACTCTCTCACTCTCTCTCTCTTTCTCTCTCTCTCACTCTCTCACTCTCTCACTCTCTCTCTCTCTCTCTTTCTCTCTCTCCTATAAGCTCCTCCAATGTTGAATATAAGTACTGGAAATATCACTACTGATGAAGGTCAGACAGTTACACTTCAGTGTCAGGCAACAGGCTATCCTACTCCTTCCATTACTGTAAGTTAATATACAATAACAATGTAATTGTTGTTAAGTCTGCTAAGTAGATCAATATATCAATGTTTTGTTTTGTATTTATAAACATTATAGTTTGTCATAGCTACTAACAATTGTCTTTAATTGAGACTAATTATACTTTCATTATGATACAATTACTGTACAAAACATACTATATATAAACTACCATCTTTTGTAGTAAACATTTATAAGTTACTTTAAACAACTAATTTATAGCTTAAATCAGTTGTTGTTATTATCCTATTTTAAACTGTTCATATATTTAATACATTGTCTATTGTATTCATAGTGGTACTTTAATGGGACAATTGTTGGACATGAAGCAAATTTTACACTAACATCAGCTTCTTCAGGTGATACTGGGCAATATACTTGTGTGGGTGTAAACTCAGCTGGCTATTCTTCTTTGTCAGCTCAGGTCTCTGTCTTATCAGGTAAAAAAATAACCTCAAAATTGACATAAGTTTGCTTATTGAGAGAGAGAGAGAGAGAGAGGCAGCTGGGAGTTGTTGTAGCTTATTTTTATTATTTTGAGAGAATAAGATTGTTTTGTTGACAGTCTCCAATATTTACATGTTACAGATAGTATATAATGTCATATATATTTTGAGTTTTTGTGAATTCACATAATATCTGTTGAATTATGTTGTTGTCTTATATCATTTCAGTATCTAGCTCATTAATATTCCCTCAAATAACTTCCTCAAGTGATGAACTAACAACAACAACGACAACGATGATGATGACAACAACAACAACAACAACAGCAGCAGGTAATCACCACTGTGATAATCAAAATTGTCCTTATAATGTGAAATATATAAGACCATAGTTTTAGGGAGGGTTAATTTATCTAAATTGGTCCATATATTTTTTTAAGTTAATGAAATTGTCAGAATCCTTATAGCAATAAAGTAATATAACAGAAATAGAATTATTCCTTTGACAACAGCTGCATGATATACATTAGTATTTTACTCAAGAATCTAGATGGCAGTATAAATATCATTTAAGGATTATGTACAGGTGCTATATTTGTTTGCCACACCTTAGATTTTTGATATGACAACCTCTAGTAAGTGAAACCTTTATTTAATTTATACTTTAAAATTAGCCTTAATAAACAATACAAACTACCAGGATTAGTTTCTTGATTATAGAAGGTGTCCTTAAATCAAATTGTCTATCGTAAGAGCTTCCATTATAATAGGTACCATTGTGTTTACGATATACACACATAGTTATTGTGATCTCAAAGACCTGCTAAATTATTAACTACCATTAATATTTATTGTCAGATATCGATGTCACTAGTTCCACAGTGACTCCTTCACTCTTCTCCACTTTATCCTCAACATTAACTCCAACCAGTAGTATTACAGCTGCTGCCACTATTGTCGCTAGTACTAGTACTGATATCAATCCGACCAATCCATTATCTAATTTAACAGATGGAGAAATCTTTGGTCTTGCTGTCACTGTTGTATTTCTCATATTTCTTTTCGTTGCAGCTGTTTTGTTGACGATGTAAGTACAACTATGAATTAATTAAAAAGCAGAACAGAAATTTCAAATATTTGCCATTGTTCAGACTTGCTTAGGCCTGCCCCAGTTTGTTTATACAAGTCTTGTTCAAGCACATTTTTTTATTATGTTTATTATATCTAGCTTCTTAAAGTATGTTCCTCAAAAATAACAGCTTTAGAAATATATTTTCAATAACAAAGTGTCAAAAAACAAAGGCAGATATACGCGTACAGCATTAAAAAACTCTCTACTATAATAGGGTTGTGTGTTATTGGATAACAGTCACTAGAGCAAACTTCATCATGAAAAGAAAGAAAAAGGCTGATGATCATGCTAAACTTCTTGATGAAGAAATGGAAAGCATGACAGAAGCTAATGCCACTACTCTGCCTACATCTGCTTCATACATCAATGAAGGATTCAAAGAGGAAGATCAAGAAAGCTCTTTTTCAGAAACAGCTGTAAAGATAGAGTCAACTACTTCAGAAAAACAAAAGGTATACTTATATTGTAAGTCATCTGTAGCAATCAGCACAATAAGGTTATCCTCATTAGAGAAGTGTTCTCAATACATATTTTTTTCATATTAAATTAATGTAATATATTAATACATCAAAGTATTAATGATATAGACAGATCGCCAAATCTTTGCATCAGTTTAATTACAACTAAATTAATTAATTAATCTATACTTTTAAGAGTTGTGCAAAATTTATTTATTTATTTTCACAAAATCAGGTGACCTTTTATACACTCGTTTTAATCCATCCATACAGACATTACAATATATATGTAGTCAAGATCATCTCTTTGTTTGAACTTGAGTCTTTCAATGATAGTTAATTGAATCGTAAATATTAGCATGTTGAGGTGATTGTGAAAAATATTAAAATATAAAAATTTTCTTCTCCACATTTGTAGGTATTTTCTGCAAATGACTATCCTGATTCAGTAACAAAATCTGAAGAGTCTTTGGAGATGAAAGACAAAGGGATATTGGACGTTAAGGAGGAAGATACAACTAATGAACCCTCTTTGGTATCTGTAAGTTGCTACTGAATCATTGTCTCATTGCACTAAATCAATCACATTTTGTGTTAAAGTTTCAAACCAGACTAACACAACGCGTGACAATAATGACAAACGAAAATTTACTATACCCTCTTTTGCTAACCTTAAAAAGATATCCAACAGAAGAAAGAGAACCATTTTAAGTATAGTGTGTGATTGCCCTTGGCATACAATTTTATCTTCTTCTGCATAATTATATACATAAACATTAAAAAAATAAACGATAGAACATTCTATTAATATACGTAGTGATAACATACATGCCTATCCAATTAGTTTAAATTAGCTTGGAATCCAGAGTCGCTTTGATGCTTCATTAACCAAGTTACTATGCACATCCTATTTAATTATAGTAAGTAAAGTATTTGGCTAGCTAATCCCACACATGTTCATAATTATGTGTAATAGTAGGTTTGATTAAAGAATCTACCTTTATTGTTCCTTCTACCCCAGGGTCCCATCCCAGTGGAGGTTTCAACAATGACTGTGGAAGCTTATATAGAGAATGACAAGGATACAGAAATAATAAGGTAGAAGATTACATTTAAATTGGTTTAAGGAGAGGGGAACAATCTATTTACTTGTGGTATATTATAATCAATTCTTTTATCTGTAGGGGTCGTCCTTTACTTCCAAAAGAACTCCATGACCTGGTCCAAGAAGCAGAATTAATGTCGTTGCAACAGAAACTGGAAGACCACGCCCTAAACCAAGAATACACGGTAATATAATAACTAAACTAATTTTTCTGCCTACTCGTATTGTGGCCCTATTGAATAATCATACACTCACCTAGATCGATGTGTTTATATCATTTACGTTTGTAAGACTTTTGTCTTTGGAGTTCCCAACTGTACGATAATATACTGATGAACTACCATACTAATGTAATATAATTGCGCAGTACAGAGGCGTGTGGTACAGTGGGTAATATCTTTGCACCACCTTCATTCCACTACAACAACTATTGTAACTATAGTTACACATAGAGTGTGACTGATTAGCCTTGTATCTATGTGGTAAACCAAGTTCCTCCTATGTTAATAGAATCAATTAATTGTTACCATAACGATGATATCATAAAAATAATCATGATAGACAGATAGTCTCAGCTGTATTTGTCTTAATTGATCAATTAATCTCAACACATTATTAATTATGATATTGATGGTTGAAAATAATGTAAAAATAAAGAGTTAAATTTGTTTGTAAAGAAGGAAGTGTTATAACATATTAGAGACTTTGAGTCATAAGTCACATGATGGATTTATACCTAGTTTGTCTACTCCTGTTTCGTCTAATCCAGATTCGTCTACTAGAACACTCACTATTCTCAATTTGTCTACTAATAACTATTCATAGTTCATTAATTAGGAACAATTATTAACTAATCTAAGGTAGTTAATTACAGGGACTATGAATAATATCAGTAGAAAAATTGGGAAGAGCATGCATTTTAGTAGACGAATCTGGAGTAGACGAAATAGAATGTTTCCACATAATGAACACTTTCAGTAGAGACTACCTTAAGCCAACCATAATCTATTGAGCCAGATCCTCCTCTTTACTGATGTAGCTACCTTAAGCCATTAATTGTCACTATTAGACACATTTATCACCTTAAGAGTAACATCAATACAGACTAGTCATGTGATTACAATATTAATAGCATGTTGTATTTGATCAGATTGGATTGACCTTTTTCTTTCCTTCCTTTCTTTAGTCCATTCCAGATAATATGCAATCAATGGACACATGGCCATCAGAGACTTATTCTAAAAATCGCTATCGTAATGTTGTACCAAGTAAGTACAATACTATATTTTTAGTGTGATACAAAAATAAAATAATCTTGTGATCATCTTAATGATTTGTGTGATCATATCAATGATTTGTGTGATCATGTTAATGATTTGTATAATTACGTAATAATGTGTATGATCATGTAATGATTTATGTGATCATATTAATGATTTGTGTGACCATGTTAATGATTTGTGTGATCATGTGATAACCATGATAAGGATTGTAAGATCTTGCTAATAATTTGTATGATTATGTAATGATTTGTGTGATCATATCAATGATTTGTGTGATCATGTTAATGATTTGTATAATTACGTAATAATGTGTATGATCATGTAATGATTTATGTGATCATATTAATGATTTGTGTGACCATGTTAATGATTTGTATGATCATGTGATAACCATGATAAGGATTGTAAGATCTTGCTAATAATTTGTATGATTATGTAATGATTTGTGTGATCATATCAATGATTTGTGTGAACATGTTAATGATTTGTATGATTACGTAATAATGTGTATGATTATGTAATGATTGTTATGATTATGTAATGATTTATGTGATCATATTAATGATTTGTGTGACCGTGTTAATGATTTGTGTGATCATTAATGATTTGTATGATCATGTGATAACCATGATAAGGATTGTAAGATCTTGCTAATAATTTGTATGATTATGTAATAATGTGTATGATTATGTAATGATTTGTGTGATCATATCAATGATTTGTGTGAACATGTTAATGATTTGTATGATTACGTAATAATGTGTATGATTATGTAATGATTGTTATGATTATGTAATGATTTATGTGATCATATTAATGATTTGTGTGACCGTGTTAATGATTTGTGTGATCATTAATGATTTGTATGATCATGTGATAACCATGATAAGGATTGTAAGATCTTGCTAATAATTTGTATGATTATGTAATAATGTGTATGATTATGTAATGATTTGTGTGATCATATCAATGATTTGTGTGAACATGTTAATGATTTGTGTGATCATTAATGATTTGTATGATTGTGTTAAAGATTTGTGTGATCATTAATGATTTGTATGATTGTATTAAAGATTTGTGTGATCATTAATTATTTGTATGATCATATGATAACCATGATAAGGATTTGTATGATCATGTTAATGATTTGTATGATCATTTTAATGATTTGTGTGATCATGTTAATGATTTATTTTACAGATAGAGAGACTGCCGTTGTTCTGTCAGGTGCTATAGATGAAGCTTCATCTTATATTAACGCCAATTACATCCGTGTAAGTTACTGTTATCTAATTCATTGTTAAGCTGAGATCTCAAGTCAAGAAATCATAAACTATATTATTATTATTGTCCAAGAAACCAGGCTATTTGGAGCCTGCTGTTATAAAGGACACCCTCTTCTACTTTCAAGATGCCCATTTTATTATTTGTCTCCACCCACATACACAGACAGCCTAGCCTGATATAACATGGTTTACAATGACAATCCATTCATATTTTAATAATAATATGCTTTATTCTCTTTAGGGATATGATGGTAAAAATTGTGCCTACATTTCAACTCAAGGTACAGCAATATCTTTTTTCAGAATGGTTACATATCAATCATCTCTTTCACTGGCTAACATTCATCCTCATTCATATACCTTCTAGGTCCCATCTATGACACAATTCCTGACTTCTGGCAGATGGTATGGCAGTGTGAAGTCAGTACTATAGTAATGCTCTGTGGTATTGTTGAAGGAGGAAAGGTAAAAAAGGAAACCAATATATTAATAGCATTATACATGTAGCAGCTATAAATGTACTACTGTGTTATCTCTTATAAAGAGCACTCTAAATTAAGAGTCCCCTCGTGACACTTATTCTAGTCCTAGGTTAATACAATTTGACCTCTATTAGTTAATATTTCCTATTAGTTTTCTAACCAAAGTGCATGTTTCTTGTGGTTTGAGATTATGTAATGATGTTTTTTGTCCTAATGAATATCATTAAAACTGACATTGATTGCACCTGTATTTTATTTAAATATGTGCGCCAATTTCTATTTCAGAATAAATGCGCCAAATATTGGCCTCCAGCTGAAGAGAATGATACAGTAAGATACGCAATAAAATTTTATGGATGGAATTACACAAGCCTATAAATTTTTAATACATAAACCTCCATAGCAATAAAGAGTTTTATATTTTCAATATTATATGAAATAATTCTATCTCTTTTCTGATGATAGCTAACATATGGTCAATATGTTGTAAGAAACAACTTTGAAGAGTCTCTTTCAAACTATAAAGTTACTTACCTGAGTGTCTGTCCTATAAATCAGGTATGGAAGGAAGACTATAATATTAAGAGTATTTGATGGAAGGAAGAATATAATATTAAGAGTGTTTGATGGAAGGAAGAATGTAATATTAAGAGTATTTGATGGAAGGAAGAATATAATATTAAGAATGTTTGATGGAAGGAAGAATATAATATTAAGAATGTTTGATGGAAGGGAAGAATATAATATTAAGAATGTTTGATGGAAAGAAGACAATAATATTAAGAGTGTTTGATGGAAGGAAGAATATAATATTAAGAATGTTTGATGGAAGGAAGAATATAATATTAAGAATGTTTGATGGAAGGGAAGAATATAATATTAAGAATGTTTGATGGAAAGAAGACAATAATATTAAGAGTATTTGATGGAAGGAAGACAATAATATTAAGAGTGTTTGATGGAAGGAAGAATATAATATTAAGAATGTTTGATTATGTCATCAAGTTTATCATCATTGTAATTATTATAATAGTTATTAATATGTGTAGCAATGACATCATCACAATGATAAGTTAAATTATTAATGTTAACAGAACAGCTGGTGCATAAGTGTATTAATAACTAGTGTCATTTAACAGAAGTATTAAAATTATTAGACCATTATCAATAAAGTAATATTATAACTATAATATATTAAGACCTGTTTTATTATCCAGCTGCTACATCATCACTAATCTAATAAGAACATGTCTATAGTTCAAGTTCCATATAGTAGAGATGATGTAAAATGGTTCATTAGAGTAGAAAGACAAGATTACCCACAAGTGTAATGGACTGCAATCATATAATTCAATTGTTATGTTGAGTTAGTTACATGTGTGGCCAACCATCTTAAAAGTTTGAACTGCTATACATATAAATCATATGTATTCCCTCTATTTGGCTTGTGCTAATGGACCATTTCTTAGTACACACACATATGACATACAACTCCATATTAACACAATGTATAATGTATATATGTAATATATAATATTATATAATATATATAACCTGGTTGATGGCTTCCATTATGAGACTTTGTAGACCACCGAGAAAGGGATGCCAAATTGTCGTCTGCCATTAATAAAGGGATTGTCTGGAGTGGTTTGTAATTTAATAGGTCATGAAAACTGAGATGAGTAGTTAACAAATTGCCTCACGTTTGGCGGCATCTGTCAAAGCAATGTACTTGTGGGAGACAGGATTAGGCTAATGATGCAATCATTTCTTGAGGAAATATTGACTTTCAACCGAAGTATTAGATTAAATCACTGATGGTTTAGTTCCCATACTCATCAAACAATACATAGCAATAACATTATACATCTGCAACACACATCCGACTCTATAGGACCTGAAACCTGAAACCTTATTTATTAATCTATATTGTGTGTCCATTGATCCATCCTTTTAATTCATTGATCCATTCTTTGAATCCATAAATCTATCTATATATCTATCAATCTATCTATGCATCCATAGTTGTATCTATGCATCTATTGTTCTATCTATGCATCCATAGATGTATATATGCATCCATTGATCTATCTATACATCCATTGATCTATCTATACATCCATAGATGTATCTATCCATCATTGATCTATCAATGCATCCATAGATGTATCTATGAATCCATAGATGTATCTATGCATCTATTGTTCTATCTATGCATCAATAGATGTATCTATGCATCCATAGATGTATCTATCCATCATTGATCTATCAATGCATCCATAGATGTATCTATACATCCATTGATCTATCTATATATCCATAGATGTATCTATACATCCATTGATCTATCTATGCATCCATAGATGTATCTATACATCCATTGATCTATCTATATATCCATAGATGTATCTATACATCCATTGATCTATCTATATATCCATAGATGTATCTATACATCCATTGATCTATCAATGCATCCATAGATGTATCTATACATCCATTGATCTATCTATATATCCATAGATGTATCTATACATCCATTGATCTATCAATGCATCCATAGATGTATCTATACATCCATTGATCTATCTATATATCCATAGATGTATCTATACATCCATTGATCTATCTATGCATCCATAGATGTATCTATACATCCATTGATCTATCTATATATCCATAGATGTATCTATACATCCATTGATCTATCTATATATCCATAGATGTATCTATACATCCATTGATCTATCTATGCATCCATAGATGTATCTATACATCCATTGATCTATCTATATATCCATAGATGTATCTATACATCCATTGATCTATCAATGCATCCATAGATGTATCTATACATCCATTGATCTATCTATATATCCATAGATGTATCTATACATCCATTGATCTATCTATGCATCCATAGATGTATCTATACATCCATTGATCTATCTATATATTCATAGATGTATCTATACATCCATTGTTCTATCTATGCATCAATAGATGTATCTATACATCCATAGATGTATCTATCCATCATTGATCTATCAATGCATCCATAGATGTATCTATACATCCATTGATCTATCTATATATCCATAGATGTATCTATACATCCATTGATCTATCTATACATCCATTGATCTATCTATACATCCATTGATCTATCTATACGTCCATTGGTCTATTTATACATCCATAGATCTATTGTTATCTATACATATATCTCTCTCTCATGTACATGTAGGATTTAGATATTGAACGAGATATCTGTTTGTTCTCATTTACTGGATGGCCAGACTTTGGTACGTTGTAATCTTGTTAAATCTAATAGATTTGTGCATCATTTTTGGTGTTATTAGTATAACTTACATCATCTTTGTATTTACTTATGCAAAATCTGGTACAATGATCTCCACAATTACAGGATTTCAAATTCACACCTTAAAATATGTTATTGAACTCCTCTAATAAAGAACAACCTCAGACCACATCAAGGGCACCTTTAGTTCACATTAAAAATGCCCTCAGATCACATTAAGGACACCTTTAGGTCACATTAAGAACGCCCTCAGATCACATCAAGGACACCTTTAGGTCACATTAAGGATACCCTCAGGTCTCATGAATGATGCCCTCAGGTCACATTAAACCTACCCTCTAGTCACATTAAAAATACCCTCAGGTCTCATTAATGATACCCTCAGGTCACATTAAACATACCCTCAGGTCACATTAAATATACCTTCAGGATATCCTAAGTTTGAACACCTTTTTCTCTAGCAAAATTAATATTTATTGTATTATTTAATCTCTATAGTTAAAACATTTCTATTATTTAAAACATCTCTATATTAGAAACAAATAATGTGTTTATTAACTAGAAATGTTACTCTAATAATGTATTTATTAACTAGAAATGTTACTCTAATAATGTATTTATTAACTAGAAATGTGGCTCTATTAAGATATTAAATACTGCACAATTTGAGCCAAACACCTCAACAATGTTATCTAAATTATAAGAA
This sequence comes from Xestospongia bergquistia, assembly GCA_963965975.1. Taxonomy (NCBI): domain Eukaryota; kingdom Metazoa; phylum Porifera; class Demospongiae; order Haplosclerida; family Petrosiidae; genus Xestospongia; species Xestospongia bergquistia. The sequence continues at coordinate 6,182,589 of OZ014421.1, read as the reverse complement.
GAACATCAATGTCACAATATTGACTGACTGTATCTAATTAATACATAAATATTATTCTTTTTTAGTTACTACTATGTCATCATTGTTTACTTGTAGTAAGTATTTGTGCATCCATGAAGCACAGACATACCATTAACAAATATAGAATGAGAACATGTGATAATCATATCTATAATTAAGACTATGGACAAGTTAACCATTTCAAGAGAATAATTACTATGTTTACCGGCTGCAGGTAAACAATAAGGGGGAGTTGAGATGGGATCCTTTGAAAGTAGGAACTCATACAAGAGTCTGTGGTCATGTTTAGTGCCCACAGTCACATGTTCCATGTGCACTTTGTAATTCTAGACTTGTTTTGGTGTCTAGTAACTGATACTGGTTGTATGGTTTGGGGTTTTGTTAAGTGTATAAGTTTGAGGCATGTGCTAGCACAACACACTCGAATATATATTAGTGCGTTGCTATGGAGATATATGGATTAATGAGTGATACTGGTTGTATGGTTTTGGGTTTTGTTAAGTGTATAAGTTTGAGGCATGTGCTAGCACAACACACTCGAATATATATTAGTGCGTTGCTATGGAGATATATGGATTAATGAGTAACATTGTAATAATCACCTCTCTGCTTGGAATAAAATGATATAATACATATATTAGATGGACCCCTCTAAGGACAGTTTTCCAAACCTCAAAGTATGTGTTGACATTGTCTCGCATATTTCAAAGCCACAAGTTACAGACTTGTAATCTTAATTATTGTAATGAGTAATTTCATTGATTGAAAAGTTATTGATATAATCCAGGTGCCAATTGTCATTGTTAGAATACCTTGACAATATCGTGTATGTATTTCTATAAGAAACTAATTACCAAGTCTAAATATATTGCAGCTGGTGAATTACTCAGTTATCTAGGCATGTCCGGTTGTTATGGATTATTGTAATGAGCATATATATATTAGATCTCAAGGAATGGACAGCTGACTATGTGTCAATTGTATACTGTTATGAATTATTTCACTCTGCATGTTCATGTATTATACTAAATTTATTGTATATATTTGAACATGTGTTCATGTAAATCTGAGACAAAGTAACATTAATATATACCATAGAGAGAATGTAATTAATTACCGCAAATCACAAGAAGGAAATGTGACGACTGACAGCTGTCAATTGTAATTATTATTTCATGATAGTCTATTAATATGTTATTGTAAGTATGTGAGATATCGGCCACACACAAAATGTATTACAAAACAAAAACGCTACGTTTGATATTTGCATCGACAAGATCAATTCAAAGATGAATATCGTCAACTTTTATTGACAATTATTAAAGCTAAATTACTGGCAATACATCGAACTATGTGATTTATAATAGTAGTTGCTATAGTAACTAATGATAAGAAGCTTTACAGGTAAAATAAAAACCATGCTCTTGTACATTTGGTACATGTTTACATCAAATACACAAAGTCATTCTTCTGTTCATACCATTCTTCTCTCCCACATGTTCATGAGTAAATACCACACTACTTAATCATGACTGTTTTTACAAGTATTCCACAAAACCTTAATCAACAGGATTGAAATTGAATTCTCGGCGAGCACACATCCCACAAAAATAAGATCAAAGTTTGATTCTAGTATATAAATGTACATGTATACAGGTCAAAGGTGAATTGTTGACCATTTAGGACATGTAGTGTATTCAAATTACATACCACAATCTTATATAATATCTTGGCCTCAGTGACGTTGATAACTACACATGTTCGGCAATCTAGGTCATAGTATATGTCTGTAATCAAATATGGGGGACTTACCGGTAGCTACTCATTGACCTTGGACTATCCCTTGTAATGATTATAACAGGATTATATTGATTGTCACTTATCTGCATTGTTGTTAACATATTATATTACAACATTAGATTGTTAACATATTGTTTACTAGACAAAAGTATTCTAGTCTGAAAGGATATATATATTACAATCTCATTTTCAATTGTTAATAACAATGTACAACTGTTATCATTTCATAAACATCTGTCTACCTGTCCATCTATTACTTAAACATCACTTATTATAAACTAACTTAATTAACCATATTATACATATATTTGTAGTTAATAATCATTTTAGAACCATGTATGACAAACCACATCACCAGCTGGTGGTCCTTGTTGTGCTTAGCTTGATACTCCCCCTCTTAAACTAGAAACACATAAACAAACTGTCATAAAAACCCCTCCACAAGTAAACACCATATATCTCCTTTTATGTACCTGTAATGGTTGGTTCTTGAAGGACAAGTTTTACAATACTTAGTGAGGAAGTTATCTCACACATTAGTTGTTTTTAGCTTGCTATTTCTGGAAGCCCTCTATACAAACAAGAGAACAATATACTGACTTAGGTGTATGAACCCCAATGTTGGATATTGACTTTTGCCCACTCCATACTGGTCTTATATCATTAAGTTGTGCTCATTGTATAAATCTTTTGCTATTTATTGTTGCTTAACTTCAATGACAACCAAGTAACTAGACTACTTGGTCAACACTGCCACTAAACTGCCTAATGTAATACAATTTCTTTATCATTATAATCATCTGTGTACTAATCATTACTTGTAGTACTGTTTCACTATGTAGTTTACACTTTCAAACTGAACGTAGTATAGAGACAAATGTTATTAATATTAAAATATCCTCAATATAACAGGCGGTTGACAAATACATTAAAACATTAGAGCAGATGTATTATATATATATATAGTGCTCTTCTGTAGAATTCCACTATAATTGGTGATTTGTTCATGACAAAAAAGTGAACCTTGTCGAGTTAATTTAATTAGTTTCTGGCAAGTGCAAGAGTTCAAACTAAATTAAATATAAATGAACTAATCATAGCATATTACTATAACTGTATCATCTGTGTTGGCCAATTTAATGGATTCTGTTGTACAAATGAATGTTATAGAGTTCAATAAGAAAAGATGCATTTTCTTGTAATTAAAATGTCTGTTTGTTCAAGAATTTATTGTTTTGATGTAAGAATTTGGAACTTTAGTTGTAAATAGAATCTCTTCTGGTGTGTATTTAAGAACATTGCCTAAACCTTGAAAAATTCTCGTTAATTATGGTAATGATAGTTAGTTCCGATGCAGCTGTTACAAACCACCTTTATAATTAATAACTATTTTATTAACCACTGCATAGACCTAATACCTGATGATATGTGATCTATCATTTGTTCTATAAACACTACCAATAGTGTTAAATATTGATGGATTCTGTTAACGTGATTGTTGATTTTCACAAGATATTCGAGTATTTTTCATACCTACTTATACTTTCTACACCATATCATTCTCTTTTGATGCAAAGCTTAGCGTCTTTGTAGGTCAGGTCTCATTTGCATTGAAAATGGGATGGCATGTTCATTGTTTCATGACACCAACCGTTGCCATGGTAATGTTAACACGATATGACTTGTTGTGGTAAATTCTACCAAATCCAATACTACCAATGAATATAATAAAAATTAAGAATATACAAATATAATTGCATACCAATGCTTGTTAAGGTAACCTCTGTACTGTTTTATGGCACAATTTGTATTACCAACAATCATTAAGTAAACAACGCAAAATTGAATAGCTACATAATCAATGGGATAGATAGCATTTTGTATAAAGTATTATTGCCTCTGTGATGTATACTATGTTTTAGTCCCATACTAATAATTTAGTGTATTATTCAATCAATTATTGAGAACACTTCTATACAAGGATGATATGCAAGGTCTCAAAGGGTCCTTTATAGAGAAGTTCGCTCTTTTAGGACTCAATGTTGATGTTTTGTTGTAAAGAAGAGGAAACCACAATTTAATAAACTCTATAAAATAGCTTCTAGTTGTTACTATATCTGGTATTTGATCTGGTGTCAATAACCTAATATATCAAATAGCGTCAATAGACTTGTCTTTGTGTATTTTACTAAAATAGTAGACCATTAATTGATCAAAGAGTTGATGTTAATTGTAATGATAGCTACTGTATATAATATATGTATATTAGTATATTAGTATGTGTTTGTGTGTGGAAGAAAATTCCTTGGCTGCTTTGCAAATTAAACTTGGATGAAAAAAGGAGGACCAGCATAAATTTTGATAGTTTTATTGATCAGAGGAAAGAGAGAGAGAGGGGAGGGAAGAGAGAGAGAGGGGGGGGGAAGAGAGAGAAAGAGGAGAGAGAGAGAGAGAGAGAGAGAGAGAGAGAGAGAGAGAGAGAGAGAGAGAGAGAGAGAGAGAAGAAATAATTTTATCTGTTAGGTTAAATACAAAGTATTTATTATGATAGATGTCTCATACACCTTATTTCTAAGAGTTGTTTATGTTACCAACAAAAACAATACCAAGTAATATTCATACCATTGTGTGTGTGTGTTCATGTTAATTAAACCTATTGTTGTGTTATCATGTTCCATAGGTGTTCCTAATGAGACACACCCAATTCTTGAATTACGAGAAGCTGTGGAAATGAACCGAACCACTGGACCTCTTTTGGTCCATTGCAGGTAAGCAATGTACATGTACATGTACATGTATGTAAACATTGGAGGCGTGTATATTACGTTTTGAGAGATAAAAGGTTACTGTTGTCACAGTGTTAAAGATATGTTTCGCTGTTATAGAGACAACCCCCTCCTACCCATTCTGTTATTCTATTACTACTTATTTATTCAGCTATCAAAACAATAAATTAAATAATTTAATGGTATTATGATTTTTACCTATTGTGTACAAGAATAACATGCGAACGTGTACATGTTACATGTATTTGAATTTGTACATTTAATTGAATTTTGAATTTCTACAAGAATAACATGTGAACTTGTAAATGCTTTTGAATTGGAATGTCATCTCACTTCACACTGAATATGCACACCAGTGAGCATACCAGTACATATAAGTTTTAATTAGTACATATACATGTACTAATAAACAGGATAATACTAGATAGTCAAAAGGACATGGAAATTGGTATCTTTATGATCAATTGAGTAACCTGGTTTCCCTTGTTACCAGTATATAATGCTGGATAGCAATATTACTATTAATCAGGTGATTGCTATTATGTAAGTCAATGAACTTACACACACACACACACACACACACACACTCACACACTCAAAACAGCCCTTATGTTATTTGCTTAATTGTGTGTAACATAGTGTGTAGCTGTCATCCTTTCTGGTTACCTGTTTGACTGCTATTTAGTGATATGGTTCACTACATTCAATTACTCCTACACAACTTTGTTTATAATAGTAAACTCCACATCTAATATTTATTTCCACACAAATCTATATACTATATTACAACTGTGTATTCTCATTGTAAACTAGAAATAGTTACTTTTATTACCACAAGAATACCTCTAAACTAGCAAACATCAGTACTTACTGCAGTGACCTCAGGATAGCTACCATTAGTAACCTCAGATTCTTCAAATTTTTGGCTAATTTTATAATTATTTAAAATGATATCCAGTCAAAATTTGCAATGAATTAAAATAATAATAAATAATTTGAAGACAAGTAAGATCTATAAAATTGAGATCAATTTTCAAAAGGAATTTGAATGCTATGATGCATATTACATTCTATTTACTGACATGAGAGAAAAGGACATAGTAAAAAAGGATACATACTTTGTTAATTCAAAAGTGATTTTTTAGGAAATTTGCAGCTCTAATTTAAAGGAAGTAGAGTTACAGAAATAATTTAATATGAAATAAAACTGAAATGGTTTAGTAGTGGTCTTTTCCACATGCAAGATAAGAATAGTCTATGATATAAATAGAATGATATAGTGCCATGATATTTAAAATATGTAGTCATCAGAGCCGCCATTTTAATAACAGAATACATAGCAGCATTTAGTAGAAAAAATATATATAAATTAATGTTGTTGAGATGGCATGAAGATTTTGTTGAGTGATAAACAACTCAAATATAAACATCACTAACTTTATGGTATCGAATTTCTTCTACTTTTTGATGAGCTGTCGTCTTGTAAACAATTTTTTTGTCTTATCTTCATCTCTATTTCTCGAATATAATGTTTAGTTTCAGAATTGATTACCCAATCCAATTTGCCTCTGACAAACTGGCGGTTTAAGTTAAAGCCTTTGTCAGCGAAACAGTGGTCAGTATACCACCAGCCGGCTTGGTTTGTAATGGCACAATTATATTGTCCTGATTTTAGATTGTAGTTTTCATCATAAGTTGTAAAATTTCTCGTTGAGAATTGTGTTAAAAAGTCTGTTACACCACTGTGACCTTCTACATCAAGACTATAATACTTGGCCCATCCTTTGACACGAAATTTAGAATAATTTGCTGTTAACTTCTCATTTTTTGTTGTAATTAAGTTCACTTGAAGTTCCCAATCACCTGATTTGGTAAAGGAATGAACTTTACTAAGCCCATACCAGAATTCACCAGAAAGACTACCAAAGCCATTTTCATATTCCTTCCAGCTGCGATTAAACGAAAGTGTACCATTAATTCTTTTCATGATGACCATCCAACCTCCTTCATTATCTTTTGTATCACAATAAGCCCACATTTGACTGAAAAGACCTACACTGCTCTGGATCGTATAAATACCTGGTGAAGCATTTGGTATTGACTTGGTCAGGTCACAGCAGCTTCTCCAAACCTTAATAGCATTTGAATTGTTCATATTTGAGACAGTGGAAGGTGGACTTGAAGTGGAAGAGATGTTGGAAACAGGAGATGTTGTTATATTAGTTGGAGTACCTCGAGTTGCAGTGATATTACAATGTTCGTTGAATTTTCTGCAATCAGAGTTCCATCTTCTGCATAGAGAATCATTATATCCAGCATCCATTCCCACAATGATGAGGATTACTAGCAATAGTTGCCTAACTGGTAAAGACATTTTCACTCTCTCTCACACAAACAAATGCCTCTTTTAAAACTTTGACTTCTTCACAATTTGTTATATTCTGACAGCTCTCTCTTGCACACACACACACACACACACACACAATTTAAAAAATAAGGCCAGTCCAGAGCTTTAAAAGCAGTCATCCATGTGGGGGAGAGTAGCATTCCTCTCTTTGTTTCCTAGCAACCGTAACTATTAACTAACCTAAAGTAATACTAGCAGTGTTAAAAGTTGTCTGTACAAATTGAGCCAGTGGGAAGACAGACGAGGCTAACACAGTAGAAAGATAGTATATCTACAGCTGTTTATAGGAAATATTGCATATGTACTTCTGGGTGGTACTGTAGGACTCAAATTAGATAATTAAAAATCTATTTTTTCCATTAGAAATGTGCACAATAATATCATAATGATATCCTCTGTTAATTGATAAGAGTTTGTAAACATAACTGATTTCCGTCACAGATCAGTCAAATTGTCTACATTGATATCCTGTGTATCAAAAGACCGCGTCATCCATAAGCCCAGGCAGTAATTAACTCATCAAAGATCAGTCCAAATGATATCTTGTGTTCATAGATTGTAGTCTGTCCATATAACTGGTAGTCATTTAGCTAAATTCATAGTTACTTTGGTCAAAAAACACTCTTGCCTTCATAGATTGTATTAACTAGTTTTATATAACCTTAATGTGTTGCTATCTTGTAAATATATATACATATAATCTAATAAATAAAACTTTTTTGCAATTTGTAAAGACTGTCTCCTTTGACTTGATTTGTCTGTCCAAGTGACTATTGATTTTATAGTTTCTTTTAAAATATTTTAGAATCTCATCAATTCATATTATGTACATGTGTAGATTAGTTCTAGACATGACTGGAGTAGATTGAGTTATATTTATTTATAAGATGTTGTGACTGTTTTTGATCAATGTTTGAAAACACACATACAAGCAAACAACTTGTTCACTCTCTCTCTCCTCTCTCTCTCTCTCTCTCTCTCTCTCTCTCTCTCTCTCTCTCTCTCTCTCTCCCTCCCTCCCTCCTCTCCTCTCTCTCTTCTTTCTCTCTCTCTCTCTCTCTTTCATTACAGTGCCGGACTAGGACGAAGTGGAACCTACATTGGTCTTGACCTTAATATTCGTCAGGTAATTAAGTGTGTTGTTTATGAATTCCACGGAGTTCCCCTATCTGTTATGATAGTTTGTTACGTAGTATAGACAGACATTGGGGGAGGGGGGGAAAGTTTGACAGTTGGCACTCGGTAATTAACTTACTAATTAACACAATAATGTAGTACGAATTTGATATCTGTTAATTGATGTTTTAATTATAATGTTGTAATTAGAGGAAAACCACAACTGTTAATATTACTGTATCGACTCCTATTCAGTTAGTGATGAGAATTTTCCAGATGGTATATAGCCTATCTGTTATGAATGTCTTTGATTTTTGTGTACATAAAGACAGCTGCTATGTAACACCTGCAATATTTATAAGAACAGAAACCATGATTTAAAGATTTTTAGGGTATTGAGTTGTGTAAGACAGCTCCACTCATTAATTGCGGTTAGTTTGTACCATAACAGTGACCTAAGATTTTGTGTTACTAGTTCTGCCATTATCTAGAACTAAAGTGATGCCTTTCTAATGCCATGACCTAAGATCTATGCTAGCTCTGCCATTATCTAGAACTAAAGAGATGCCTTTCTAATGCCATGACCTAAGATTTGCGCTAGCTCTGTCATCATCTAGAACTAAAGAGATGCCTTTCTAATGCCATGACCTAAGATTTCCGCTAGCTCTGTCATCATCTAGAACTAAAGAGATGCCTTTCTAATGCCATGACCTAAGATTTCCGCTAGCTCTGTCATCATCTAGAACTAAAGAGATGCCTTTCTAATGCCATGACCTAAGATTTGCGCTAGCTCTGTCATCATCTAGAACTAAAGAAATGCCTTTCTAATGCCATGACCTAAGATTTCCGCTAGCTCTGTCATCATCTAGAACTAAAGAAATGCCTTTCTAATGCCATGACCTAAGATCTGTGCTAGCTCTGTCATCATCTAGAACTAAAGAAATGCCTTTCTAATGCCATGACCTAAGATCTGTGCTAGCTCTGTCATCATCTAGAACTAAAGAGATGCCTTTCGAATGCTGTCTCTTAGTACCATCATCTCATAAAATGATACAGTCACATTTCAATGATGGTAGTATATATTGTGCTGTCTCTTAGCAATATACAATTGATTTTAAACTGTATAAAAGTGATGTCATATGACAACCTTGTTTGTGTGTAATACATGATCAATAGAGCCTATAGAACTCTCATATTTATCATTCTAAATTATAACACCCTCTATATTCAGGACATTTGTTCCAGTTCATTACTTACAATTTAGTGTGTTATTAAAACCACAGATATTATGGTACATTGGGGATAGTTTCCACTAGTTCCTGTCAATTTTCCCTTACAATTTATTTACTTTGTTCAAAGGAAACTGTAAAATAAAACAATAACATTGACAGTTACTGCTAACATTTTGAATTTGAAACCAATTTAGGCTGCCAGATTTCCCTAACCAAAAACAAACAAATTACATCAAAAATCACCTTGTAATTGAGATAATAATTAGTTGAGATGTTCTGAGAAATGGTTAGTGTATTAGAATGGATAATGTGTCATTGGGGAATGTAATAATAATAACAGCCAGCAGCACAACAATATCCCATTAAAATTGAACTACATAACCATTAAAATTTTTGTACTGTGTACTTACAATGATTATAAAACAGTAGCAATTAGCTGTTTTTATTGAGTTGTCAACTGTACAGTAGTAGATAATTCTTCATGTAAATATTACTATTTTTTTTTTATCCCGTACAGTATGAAAAGGAGGGTGTGGTTGATCCATTACGCTGGACACACAAGATGAGACTACAACGTGGTGGGATGGTACAGTCGCTGGTAAGTGGTTCGTGTGTTCACCTAAATGATAAATGATAGTAACACTGTGGTATATTAACCTGTTATCTGACTCAATAAAATTGAGGGGAAAAGAAACTGGATCTAGTCTAATAAGGTGAAGAATGTCCTTATTTCAAATGCAGGACTCAGCGTGCAATGATAGTTGTACAAAAGCATTCTTTGAAGATTTTTAGAAGAATTTGTAGTATGTCTCCACAAACTATAGTTGTGTTTCTAATTGAACACGTACTAAATATAAGTGTCCAATTATATTTGTATAATGTGCTCATAAGTACATTATTAACTGTGTTATATTAAGTAACTATCTGATACAGTGAGTTCATATAGTGTGAATATTAACTAATAGCTTTCTTTAACAAAGAAGATCTACATTTATTTAGTAAGGATTATTAGAATGCTCTTGTTAATTCTATTAAGTTCTAGTAAATTTTAAAGGCTAGTCGTATAGACTAATACAGCACATGTTGTGTAGGTGTGATGTTTAATGAGGCTTAGGAATAAATAGTCAGACTGGCTGTCTTCCTAGTTACAACACATTCACTATGTGTATTATCAATATAAGGTAATTTTAAAGTTTTAGTAGATCAACTAACTAATTCATTTAACTTTAAACGATGTAATGTGTGATCAGACTTAAACTAAATGATCTGTGGTTGTTAAGTTTACAATAGTTGTGTGCGCGCACGTGTGTGTGCGTGTGTAAGGTAGTTTATCATCAGATGATATATCCCTTGTAAAGTATTATATATATAAATAACAAAGATCATAACTAACTATAATTTTGTTATTGTGTACTAGTTATAGTGGTAAATAAATAAACGACCACTTATTCCTAAACTAGTCATTATACAAACTTGTGTTATGTTCTGTGGTGGAATTACATTAATGATAATTCAATAATGAATACAACATGAGTAAAGCTTGAAAAGAGAGTACTCCGAGGACATGTATATAATTACCATCTTTTACATGATGTGGTAATCATTCCCACAGACAATTATTCAGTTAGAGTAATGTTTTGTGTAGATCAAATGTCACTGATGTAGTAAATTGATAATAACTTAACGAAGAAAAGTCTTCCCCTTTTAATATAACATTATGTTACTATCAAAACTTTATCTTGACCTACATACAAATTCACTATAACGGATATCAAGTCATGTGCTTTAATAGAATTCATTGTAATTCCATTCATCCATTCATCCATCCATTCATTCATCCATCCATTTATCCATTCATCCACTAATCCATCCATTCATTCATCCATCCACTAATCCATCCATTCATTCATCCATCCATCCATTCATCCATCCGTCCATTGATCAATCTTTCTCTTACCACAGGAACAGTATGTTTTTCTGTATAGAGTATTATCCAGTTATGTTATGAAAAACCCCAAGTAAAAAGAAAGAAAAAAACATTGTTCCCAAACATTTTAACCCAAACACATTTGATATATTTATCACTTAGAAAACATATTAGATCTATATTTGTATATATAACTATATAACCCACCTCTTTACTTCAAACTGATAATATTTTTATTACTAGCAATAAAATAGTTTTATATTTTTAAATATAATATTGTCAACTACATCTACTATACATGTCACAAATACATATCAAATTGTCATCATACAACTAGTATATCACAATACATACCTCATTGTAAGATCATGCCATTCACAAGAGTACATAAATATTTTAATATGACGTGTACTTTGGAGACAAATCTACTGTGAATTAATAAAGCAAACTATATAAGTGATTCATAATTAGTTCCAGAAGCATTCATCATGGGTACAAGGTAAATGAATTAGTTGGAAATACAAAAGTATGTTTGTTTAAGAAACCTTGCAATGAATAGTCTTGTGCTCTCAATTATAAAGGTATCCTATACAGCTTCATATGTAAATGTTCAAAACCTCACGAGTAAATGGATATAAACATGTAATAGTATACCAAGATATCTGGCTTCAACTTGGTAACCTCCTACACGTGTTTCTGAATAGCTGTCTAGGATTAATACATCATTGATATCGTTTGAAATAGGCTATATCTCACTATTAGAGATATCATCTTTGTATTATAAGGAAGAAGAAGGGTATGATACGTTTGTGTACTAATACCAATGGATTTCTGACACTCAAGATATAAGTATGTGTGATTTGAGTATGTGAGAACTTAGTACACATGATTAGACCTGACTTTAGTTACTATTACACTTAGTGATTAATACAGTCAATATCCTGCTAAAACCACAAATAGCAGTATAGCAATCTAGTATTAAGAGTTCATCCATCCATCCATCCATTCATTCATCCGTCTACCTATCATTAATACAAGCATCCATTAAAAGTCTTGGCCACTAAGGAGTCTCTAGTTAGTACAAGCACAATGGCTATAAATATATTTACTCACATGTCTCTATTAGGAATATTTATAGTTACCAAAATGCTTAGAAATTACAAATTACATTATCAGGTTAATCCTAACAAGATTTTGTAACTGTCCCGAGAGTATGGTTTGGAGTAGGAGAAAAGTTAATGAAATAAGTGATATATTTAGTGGCTGCACTTGTAAGAAAACCTCAGGGGAATAGACAAATTAAAATTATATGTGGTCATTAAATTATATTAAATACTACTACTTCTACTCAGCAGAAGCACCTGCAGCTGCTAAATCTTAAGCAAATTTATGCAACATATTACGCAAAGTTACTTCATCGAAATTGTTGCTGCACTTTGATAGTTTACAAGACATAGTATTTTGTAAATAATTCCAGGTGCTATTTGAATTATTATTTGAACCATTCATCTTGAACACTTAAATCATGTGATCTGTAACATAATACATGATCATGTGACTTATCTTCAGTTCATATGAGCTGCATTATCAATATCAATGTCACGTACATTGTCTATTTGAATTTGAATTATTGAATTATTTAAATATGAAATGTGGTAAGCTTGTCATTTGGTGCCATGTTACCTGTTCAAACATGCGCAACATTTCATGTAAGGAGTCATATCTGCTTCATCCCTGACGTATTTTATCATGTAACAATTATAGTACCAATATATCGAGATCAATTACATCATCAAATTCCTATGTTTAATTTGACTGTAATAGAAGAGGAGACATCTATCTGTTTTTTTTAATAACAATCATACTCTTTATGTAATTATCATATTCTCAGTCGAATCTATCCGTTCATTCTTCCCTCCCTCCATCCATCCATTCATCCATCCATCCATCCATTCAGCCTCTACTTCCATTTTACAGTAAAAAATGCAAACACTTGCTAAAAGAAGAATGGTTGTTATAGCAACAAGATGCTTAAGCTAATCTGTTACCTTGACGACAATGTATCATCTGTTTTCACGGACATTCAACAACGAATGTATTGTACAAAGTAATTCAATCATCTTGAGCATAGATACATGTATTGTTACAAATATTTTCTTTGCTAATCAAATGAGCTAAAACAACTATTAGCTTGTAGACATATATTATATTATGATGTAAGATTTCCACTACCATCAGTATAATTGTGAAACAAGATAATGACTCGACAATTCTTACAGCAGCTGTATAGCTCTGACACATATCTAGAATTTAGCTAAACCTTCTTTGTTATTCATGTAATATCATGTCTATATAATTATAGTAAAATTAAAGGCTTTCAATTTCAAAGTAGTTTAATTTTGTAGAAACGTTTTTTTAAACTATAGAACAATTAAGTATGTACATTGATTATTATATTTGTTATTGAGGAATAAGAAAGAAACAAAGGGAATTGAAATTAAATATGAATTATAATGGAATTATAAGTGAAAGGAAATATAAACAAAGTAGTCTCTAGTTAATTTTAGTTAATAATGGTTGATTGATTGGGATCTGAAGGTCTTTGAGAAGGATCTCCTGTACCTCCTGATTGGGAGAAGGACTTATTGTGATGTTCGTTTCGTTCTTGCGACATTTTTACAGCCAGTTCATCGGGAGTAATATGTAGAAATTTACAGGAGCTACCTAATCGACATCCGTGGGTGATGTAATGCTTACATATATTGCCCATGCCGGGGGGAAAACCTGGAGATGAAAGAGGTTAATAAATTAAAAGACAGACAGACAAACAGACAGACACATATAATAGGATAGAATCGTTGATAACTAAATGATATGTTATGATAGTAACATAACCACGTGTCCCCGCCAACACATGTGGTCACAATATCCTGATGTGTAGCTAAGGTACTCATTATTATATATTTCATGCACAACAAGATAAACATGTATTACATTTACAAATAGACGATGTAGTAAAGACTGATTTTAGTAGGCTTCCTGATCCGTTAAATTCCTACATACCACAATTACTAACAGTATTTGATAGTATAGGCCACAGGTATTAAAACTAGAACATTTCATTGGATCAATTTATTAGGCCATCTGGTGCTATGATATGATAGAAAGTACAATAAAGAAATCAATAATGTGTAGGTAATGTGTAATTGTTTATTGATTCAAGCATTAATATTAGTCATGGTAATTAATTAATATTAATATTAGTCATGGTAATTAATCAAGTATTTATTGTAGATCAGAGTGGTTAGCTCTCCAAAGACTAGGTTTAGTATCATCCTATACCAGATTACGAGCATAATAATAACCTCATTAAAATACTAAAAATATTGTGGTTTAATAGTATATCTTCATAGTCACAGTATATGAAAAGTGTTTGCTCCGTCAAAGATGTACTACTGATGGCGTCACTCACAAACTATACACTAGGGAGAATTGTTATATAATCATTAGTTTCCATGACGATCATTGTTTGTTGTCTTGGAGATGATTACCAGAATGCTTTAATCAGTATTACTGACATAGTGTTCATTTATTGTGTTATTATTACACAAGCCGACAAGCTTTAAATGACATTTTTTAAAGTTTTCTTATTACAGTTTCATAGTAACATATTGAATAAGGATAACAATAATTTTTGTCACATTATATGTATAGGGATTCGTTAAGTGATATGTTAATAATTTTGCGGCAACAAGACAAAAAGATAATAACACAAAGCAACTAAGTAGCAGCTGTATTCAATTATTACACATTATATTATAACTTACTTTAGAACTACATATACTATCCACTACAAAGCAATAATTGTTAGCTAAGTGATATGTCTTACCCCTTGGAAATCTCCCTCGTCCTCTCCCTCTCCCTCTAGGTATACCATGCCCACCTCTAAATGGGCCACCACTATCTGGATAAAATTGATATGAAGGACCTCCTCCACCTGATGTGTTATATCCAAAGCCACTCCCAAATCCATTCGGATCACCTCCCATAATGGGTTCGCCAGGTACTGGGGGTCCAGTAACATTCCTAAGCCCTCCTGGATGACTATTATTTGGCTAAAAGGAAAGGACATGTATTACATGTAAATTACGGATTTATATGTCAATAATGCATACATAATGAATAAATCATTTGTTACACATTTATGTCATCATGTAGTGACTTTTACATACCATTTCATTGAAATAATATGGGGTTCCAGGAGGAGTCAAAGGTGACTCTGGTGGAAATTGATTCCCTCCTACCATAGGGCCTGGTGGTGGTTGAAAAATGGGGCCAGTGGGTGGTACTACTCCAGGCTACAAGATTGAAAGAGACAATAATAACCTTATTAATCAATTTGTAGCTGTCTATTGATCTGTGCCCACTACATTAATGATAATAATCAGTCACAATTACTGAGAATTGAACAGTTTGTTTAATCCCACCAGATTTAGCCATACATGTACATGTACATACATGTACATGTACATGCACAAGTACATGTACATGTATGTACATTAAGTATATATAAAGACATGAAAATACACATATATACATGTACTGGTAAGTGGGCTGGTTTATAGTTTCTTCCTATAAATAAATGTGGTCTAATATCAACCACAAAACCTTTGAAGTTCCAATTCCTTTTTGTCAATGAAACTATGGCACTAAGATGGCACCATTTCAGTCTTTGTATCCAAACCAAAATCACATAATATTATGAAATCATTTTTCTAATTGTTTTTGTTGCCTAGCATCAAAGTGATCCATAAAGTGACACGCCTTGTTATGTAATTACAGACAGGCACGTCAGTATGAGAGGTAAACCAATTAATTAGGATGGTTCAAGGATCCAGCTGTCTCTTGGTAAAAGTATACCTATTTATTATTGGATTTTTATTGCAAATTCCAGTTATCAGCGTTGATCTATATTTGTACGTGACCGTGTAATATAATACAAATAGAGAGAATGAAGTAATAGATTATCGTGAATGTAATTTCCTGTTCCCATCTCTCTCTTGCTCTCTTCAACCTCCCCCCCTTCTCTCTCCAACCTCCCTCTTTTCTAACTTAATTACAAACAATAACAATTACATCTCTATGACAACAATAAGATAACAACTTTACTATTTACAACTTGTAGTGACCATTGACACAACCCGAGGCAATCATCCTTTAAATCATAACGATGCAATTAAGCTAATTTAATGAGTCACCTTAGTTACAACAATGGACCAGAACTACCTCAAAACCACCTGTCAACACGTCGGCTTCTCTTATCTCTCCCCCGTCATTTTCAGTGGTTAATACTAGCAACATCTAATCACATTAAAACTAATGGTAGCGTAGTGAAACATTAGAAACCATCAAACCATTCATCCATCTAACCATCTAAGGAGCCTCTCGACTATCCACCCATCCATCAATTTATCCACAATCCATCCATACATGTAGTTATCCATCTATCCACCCACACATGTCATACATAGTTGTCATTCTCTCATTAATACATTAGATATTACCAGCTGGTAAGATGACATTAGATACAATGGATAATTTCCTGTAACTATATATCACACTCAATTGTTGTTATTCAACCTAAATTTCATTGTTTTGAACCTTGTATTATAAACAATAATTTGACGAAGGGTGATAGGAATCCTGTTACATGATCGATTGGCTAGAACCTTACCTACCACAGTTTGTTTTAGCTAAATCATAGTAACTAATAATAGTTTACAACAAGTGATGAATGAGCTAACCAGTGAGTTCAATTAGTAGAACAAATGAGGATCTATTATATAATTAAGGTGCTAATAAATGAATGAATGGGTTGAAGGATAGGAGAAATGGATTAATGAACAGGTGAAATGGATTAATGGATAGGTGAAATGGATTAATGAACTGGTGAAATGGATTAATGGATAGGTGAAATGGACTAATAAGTAGGTGGACAGATAAATGAATGACTGAACAGAAGGTAACTACATCTAATTGGTAAATAATACGGTTGAACAGTCAGACAATCCCTTGTTACCGATAATACATGCAATTATAAACAAATTATAGCTCAAAGAAAAAGTGTGTAGTAGTTACCATGGTAACATCACGTTGATTGCCTATGGACTAATCCAAAGTGCGACGACGTTACAAACTGAATGAGACAACAATGATAACAATGTATGAACTCTGAAAATGATATCTATTAAGACTACACACTAACTGGTTGTATTAACACATAGAAAGTAAATAATCTCGTAAAGAAACATGACAAGAGATAAATATAATTTACAAAACAACATATTAGCACTATTAATATCACTAATGGGAAGAAATATTAAATGTGACTAAGAAATAGATCATACTACACAGGAAATACTTATCAATCCTACACTCTGAACTAATGTCTTAATAGTTTAACAAACTAATCTTATCACTAGTGTATAATTTACAATGTAACTTGAGGACATCTCTATACTGAGGGAAGTTCCAAAATGTTTACTATAGAGAGACACTACACTAAACATTGTATACCTTTTTTTTCCATTGACATATACTAAAAATTTATATGATATTTAATTTATCTTTGCTTCCTGTCCTCATGTTTAATTATTACAAAGTTAATAATTTTGTGATTTTAATCTTCATACATTAGAGGGTTGACAAAAATTAAATCCTAGCCAAAAATATCAGATACACAGTAATTATAACAAAGTTTAAAAGACAATATACTCAATTATCAATGTTACTAACAGGGACACTAAATGTGTTACATAACATTACATAACAAGACTATTCATAAAATATTTCTTCAGTTTAAGTGACTATTGTGATACTCCCTTGGCCAGTAGCTTATATCCTAAGTGTATTTATGTAACAAATTCATGTACTTGTACATGGAAACTACAAATACATGTAGGCATTTACTCTTCGATTTGTTACTGCCAACGCACGTTCTCACGTCATAACAACAAAAACTATTATGACTCATGTACTTCCTAATGAAAGTACATGTACATTTGTAAATGTATTTATCAGCTTAGACAATTAAGCTAACAAATGTCAACAACCTTTGAAGAGAAAGGGAAGGGAGAGTAGTGAAGCAATTCCAACTATAGTAGGAGGGATGGAGAGGTTGATTTACAGCTGTACAGTATAGTCTGTTGGTTTTGTGTGCTATGCTCTTTGAACTTACAACAACTGGTTACTGTGGTGTCAAACTAATTACTGAGTGGTATATACAAATAACAATGACATCTGTTCTATGCTAATACTTTCGTGTATCATTCTACTTCCATTGTATTGAAGATACCTTGATGCTAAGAATAGTTAGTATTCAAGATCTTAAGTGTTAACTATACATTATGATGTGATATTTTTGTGAATTTTATTACTGAAAAAAATTCACAATGGCTATTTGTATGCTACAGGAAGTGCATACTTCAATGTGAAATTAATACATTTAGGTTCTGATGTCTAATGTTTAGGGTCTAGGGTATAGTATTAATTTAACATTAAAGTACAATAATGTGAAATTAGTACATTTAGGTTCTGATGTCTAATGTTTAGGGTCTAGGGTATAGTATTAATTTAACATTAAAGTACAATAATGTGAAATTAGTACATTTAGGTTCTGATGTCTAATGTTTAGGGTCTAGGGTATAGTATTAATTTAACATTAAAGTATGCAGAAATAGCTACTGCCAATAAAATTTGAACTACCAAAGTTTTTAAAATAAAATCACCAGTTAACAATGTTTCAAAAAACCCAAAGTATATATAAATTATTGACATGGATTCTTTAGTCATAAGTTGTCTAATGTATGCTATGTAAGGACAATAAACTATAATCTTTAGAATGCACAGCAGATGTAAGAAGGAGCATCCATCAGAATACTAGCCACAACAAAAATGGATGGTATGTTTCAAAACAATAAAATCAAAGGACAAGACCTCCGCAGACGTGACTACACTCGCATCATATCATCCATAGGAAGTCCTCCACATACTAAATACATTACATATATTGTCCTCCTTCTTATAATATACTACATCAACATAACAACTTCACTAGCACAGGTGTGGGTACAGTACTGTTATGGTTGCCAAATGTTGCGTGAATAAGTGGATCACAGGAAGTGTAGGATGTCTCTTTGAAAGCACTTACTTCATTTGTGTATGTTTGAAGAGATTAGATAAGAGTGGGAGACTGAGGTGTGTGCATGCACGTGTGTCAATAGATTTTTGTCTGTCTATCTGTCTACCTATCTATGTAGGAGGAGAACAATTGAATAAATTAGTAAGTGTCAATAGACAAAGTTAAATAGGAAAGTAGACATTTTGACAGTCTTTAATAAATTATTAAGTGTCAATAGACAAAGTTAAATAGGAAAGTAGACATTTTGACAGTCTTTAATGCTAACCATTGACATTATGGTTTAGATCTTATCTGTTTGAACTAAAATATTAGTCATAAAAAGAAAGAGAATATGACAGTCATTCCCCCAATACAGTTCCTATTGGACTCTAGTCAATATAGAATATAGTTAAGGTTACCTTTACATGCATGAAGTAACTAAAAATACAGCTATATATTAACTGATCAATGAAGTAGTTTTGATTGTAAGAAATTATACCAAATAAGTTTCACTCATAAAATTAATAACAGAGTATTTCTTCTAAAAAAAAAAAAAGTTGTAGAAGCCATATAAAAGCATGCTTCATTAATAGTTTTAATAAAACAAATATTAGCTGTCTTAACATACTATATTGAGGAGATGTACAACAAAGAGTTTAGGCTAACCCTGTGGCTCTGCCTGAATATTTTACCAGCCACAACAAAAATGGCTGGAACGTAACAAAATACTTATAATGAAAGAACAAGACCTCCGCAGATATGATACACAATGACATCCCCCGTAGGGACGTCCTCCACATATTACATGTATTGTGTTCTCTTTTACGCTACATTACCAAGACAACTTGACAAATATTTGCGGTATAAGATGTAGGAAGAACATTAATTAGATAATGTGCTGTTTGATCAAAAGAGTGCAGGCTACAGAAAATGTGGGACATCTCATCAAAAATACTTTGTTTATTTACATCAAAAGAAGGTGGGAGACCAACGTGAGTGTTTAAGTAATGTAGCACAATCTAACTGTGTCTCTGTCACATAAAAAGGAGACAAAGATTACCACCCAAAAATCAAATGAATTAAGTTAGTGATTACAAACTCACACAGTTTAAAAAAAGGAAATATTATGTAACAGTAGAACAGTTTTAATGTTTGACTTTTACTTTTAAAAAGTGCCCAGCATTAATATTGGTCAAAAAAGGAATGAAGGTACTATTCAGTTATATAATAACAATGTCACACAGTGACTAGTGAGTACATAAAACACCAAACAATTTAAGACCTCAGTTCTCAAATCTTACATGCTCTTTCGTTATAAACAATATCAAACCAGCTACAAATAATTATTATTATATTTATCAATGATATTAAAGTCTGAGGCCAAGAAAACTATTTACATGTAAATGTCTAAGAATTATTGCAATGAAGTCTGAGTGTGCATTTGTAAAAGCATCTTATTGTGTTACTGGTTGTACTTAATAAGATGCATTTACAATAAGATGGTGGAGGTATGTATGTCAATTTAAGAGCCCAGGAAGTAAGAAGCAAAATATAACTAATAGCAGCTGATAATAAAATCATGTACACTCACAAAATAGTAAATAAACTGTAAAATTAATTAAAGAATGGTATGTAATAAACTTCAAGTAATTTGATTGGTCAAACACTGGTAACTATACTTCTTAGTTACTTTAATCAGTATGGCATATACATCACTAAAGCTTTGTTACTATAGCAACTAAACAACTAGACTGCTTAATCAAAGGAAACTGTATTGATTATATGATACTGTGACCTTAAGAAATACTCTTGTACATGCACGCTCAGGTTGATACCTCCTTGACTTTTAAATTGTATAGTTCTCCTGGCTTCAGACTATAATTTATAATAGGTTCAGTTATAAATATAACATTATCGAACATATTATTATATGTATGACAACAAATCATACTAACCCTGCGAGTCTACCTAAAAATGTTAATAGCCACAACAAAAATGAATGGAATGTAATAAAACTTAAAGAACAAGATCTCAGCAGACGTGACTACACACGCATCAACAACTCCCGTAGGGAAGTCCTCCGCAGGTTATACGTATTACTTTCCAAGTCCAATGCAGTAATATTGCTGAAAAAATGTTTCGTAAGTATGCAGGTCACAGGATGTGTAGGATGATTTTTTGAAAATATTGAATTTGTTTGTTTGCATCA